>OY292484.1:17539861-17607361 GCA_958496325.1 Nomophila noctuella
CGTTAATGTGTCACAATAAAAGAAATGGTTAAAAGACACAGTAATTAATAAAATGAATAAGGTTAAAATAGCTCAATAAAGCTAGTCACTTAAAAACTAAGGAATTTGGTCAAAAAACCAGAATCCCAAACAAAAGACCCCAACGCGTTACTGCCCAGCCACTCTAGGGCACCTGGGTAGTGAAATAAGGGTGGGTGGGCGGGCCGAATTTTAAATTCGGTTTGTCGTAGGAGGGTGGGCGAGGTGTCAGGAGAGAGGTCTCGCCGAGCCCTATTTAACAGTGCAAAAAGCACGCCTAGTCCGGTACAAAAAATGTCTAGAAAAAATTAAAAACTGAAAATTCGAGAAAAAATTTGGAAAAATTTGAAAGAAACAGTGGAACTATGGCACGGAGCGCGCCGAAAACTACGTAGACGGGGTCCCGCGACCTAGTCCCTTGATATACACTGAAAGAATTTTGAAAAACAGCCGAAATTACGTCAATACAAATTTTTTAAGAAATTTTTCTAAGTCCAAAAGTGAAAATTCTTTAAAAATCGAAAAATAGGGGTAGATTTTGAAAAATTTGGGGGTAGGCGTGTGTATCCTTGGTATCTTGAGCGTGTATAGTGCGCTCAAAAACCTACAACGAAAAACAAAAATTTGGGGCGACTTTTTCTAAAACTTTGTTGAAATATTTCAGGGGTTAGGTTAGGTTAGGTTAGGTTAGGTTAGGTTAGGTTAGGTTAGGTTAGGTTAGGTTAGGTTAGGTTAGGTTAGGTTAGGTTAGGTTAGGTTAGGTTGGGGTACTAGGACAGGAAACCTCCACGTGCGGCCCGCCCATTGTCAGTTCCCGGGGATACGTCCCTTGGAAACGGCAATTGGGTGGGTACTGGTGTACCCTGGGCAACTTGCGATTCGATGTCCTTTTCAGGACATTTGATCGCATGGCCGATATCCTGTTACGGGGAGGGACGAAAATCGTAGGATTTTCTGGGTAGGTTCCTCGGTTGGGCTTTTTGTAGTCCTGTATGCTGCTCCCGTCCCTTTTGTCTGTAAAGGGGTATGAGGATGTAGCCTTCGTGGAAAGGGCCCTTTTTAGGGCCAGCGGACTATTTTTAGTCGTGGAATGGCGGGTCTTCAAGACTTGCGGGTCATCTTCGTGGCACCTTGTGGCCATCGCTTTTGTGGAAGGACCCTTTTTAGGGCCAGTGGACCATTTTGGTCGTGGTATGGTTGGTCTACAAGACCTTCGGGTCATATTATTGGCTGCGTGTGGTCGGTGCTTTGCGCCTTTTCACCTGTGACTTTCGTTGTTCTCTCCGCATGGGGCACGCCCACTGTTGTTTCCCTGAGACACGGCTCTTGGATGCGGCAGTGGGTGGGTCCGGGTACGCCCGACATGCGATCCCATGGGCTTTGCGGCTCATGGGATCGGGTGGCGGGTGACTTGTCGCGGTGAGACGCGAAAGTTACAGTATCCTCTTGATGGGTCCTCTTCAGGGCCGGCGGACTATGTTGGTCGTGGCATGGTGGGTCTACAAGACCTGCGGGTCATTTCTATGGCTATTGTAGGTTGGCGCTTTGCGCTTCTCACTGGTGGCTTTCGTGTTCTCTCTGCATGGGGCACACTCACTGTCGTTTCCCGGAGACACGGCTCTTGGATGCGGCAGTGGGTGGGTCCGGGTACGCCCGACATGCGATCTCATGGGCTTTGCGGCTCATGGGATCGGGTGGCGGGTGACCTGTTGCGGTGAGGGGCGAAAGTTACAGTATCCTCTCGAGGGGTCCTTTTCTGGGCAAGCGGACCAGTATTGGTCGTGGTATGGCGGGTCTTCAAGACCTGCGGGTCATTTATGTGGCTGTGTGTGGTTGGCGCTTTGTGCCTTTTCACTGTGACTTTTGTTGTTTTCTCTGCATGGGGCACGTCTACCGTCGCTTCCCTGAGACACGGCTCTTGGAGGTGGCAGTGGGTAGGTCCGGGTACGCCCGACATGCGATCTCATGGGCTTTGCGGCTCATGGGATCGGATGGCGGGTGTCCTGTAGCGGTGAGAGACGAAAGTAACAGTTTTCCCTTGATGGGTCCTTTTCAGGGCCAGTGGACCATTATTGGTCGTGGTATGGCGGGTCTGCAAGACCTGCGGGTCATTATTGTGACTGTCAGTGGTCGGCGTTTGCACTTTTACTGCTCTTCTCGACACTGCTTGTCGTATGGAGTCTTCTTTGAGGCTCAGCGGCCACTTTCACGTGGCGTGGTTTGGCGGAACTCTAGTTCTGCGGTGCGGCGGGATCGGTGGCTGTGGTCTACAGTCACTGATTCGGTCTTCGGGCCCCCGTCGGGCAACCTGCGCTCCTATGTTGGTGTAGTGGATCATGTCTCGCTGCCAACTTGGGGGTGTAGGGGTCTTGCCTTAATTGGCTGGGCCAAGTGGAGTAAACCACAATAAAAAATCAGCAAGTCCCTGTTGTTGGAGACCGCGGCAACAGGGGGCCTTCGGGTGGTGGGCGGCTGACAGTCCACCGGTTAGCGCCAACCTGGGGTACCTCCCGACCCCCCAGTGTAGTAGGGTTACCCGGGTGCAGAGGGCACCGCCCGGGTGGACATCTAGTTCCCTCACTCTCGTGGGATCAATATGAATAAACCTAAAACTAGAACCCAATTTTTGAAGGAGAAGGAGAAGGAGGTATCAGTCGACGATGCTATGTCGGACTGTTCTATGGAGACGGCGGCTTCAGTAACAAGCCAGCCAATTAAGAGGAAGCGTGGGCAGAAGATTGCGGGCAAAGATGTAGGCAGCAATTCGGAATCAGACAGTGGGTCTGGCAACAATTCCGAAACTAGGCGTCCGACAGCCAAGAGGAGAGGCCGGCCGCCCACTACAGGCCAGTATGTAGGGCTGGCAAAGGCCAAGGCGGAGTACAACCGCTTGCAAAGGGAGGAGATCCGCTTGTTGGCGGAAAAGCAATTAGAGGAGGAGCTGGCTGAGGAGCAGTGTAGTTCTGCGCCCTCTCACGCCTCGGGTAAGAGAGATGAGTATGACGATGACACACCGGCTTTTGTGCTGGGTGATGGTCTACTCAAGGAGGCCGAAAGATGCTTGCAGGTGGCAAAGACCTCGAAGAATTTAAAGGGCACCTATGTCAAAGCCCTGAAGTCTGCGGCGGACACAATTACGGACCTCTCGAAAAGGCTCGTGAAACGGACAGCAACGGAGGAAAATGCCAGGTTACAGGCTACGATCACCAAGTTGCAGGAGGACAATAAACGCCTCAAGGAGGAGTTGGCGGAAAGCCGGAAGGAGATGTCGGAAGTGAGGGTCGAACTTCTGGACATAAGGCGTCGAATGGGACCTTCTACCCCTATGTCGTCATCTGCCGTCGAGGCCTCAGGGTCTGCAGATGTTGAAGAATTTCTCCCCAGTCAGCTGACGATGGTGCTGAAAGAGATGGCTATAGAAATTAAGAGGGAAATGAATGAGATGCGCACCTCGATTCTTAATATAGTGGATACAAAAATAGAAGGCAAGCGGGTGCCGGATAGACCACGGCCTCCGCTTGCTTCGGATAGGGGCAAGGATGTACCACTATACTCATCCGTGGCAAGCCAAAGCCAAAGTCAAACTTCTAGGGGCGCACCGCCTCTGGAAGATGACCTCTCGTCTGCAGCAGGGGCGAGGCCAAGGGCGGGAGTTTCAGTTAGGAGCAAAAAGGCTCAGACCCAGAATAAGTCTGGGCCTGGGCAGCCGATGGAAACAGCAAATGCTGATGAAGGTCAGGGAGTCTGGCAGCTACAAAAGTCGCGCAAGCAGAGGAAGAAGATGCGTCAGTCTACGGCGACGGTACCAGCACCGACAAAGGCTAAACCGGTGAAGAGGAAAAAGCTACGCGTCCCACGTTCGGCTGCGGTGGTTTTGACCATAGACCCTGAAGCGCAGGAGAAGGGTCTGACTTATGCCGATATAATCACGAAGGCGCGTAGCGTGATTGACTTGGGCGAGCTCGGCATTGTCCCGGTGCAAATCAGGGGGGCCGCAACTGGAGCCCGGATTTTACAGATCGCCAGCGGGAAGGATGCAGCGGAGAATGCTGCGAAGGCTGACGTCCTGGCCGGAAAGCTGAAAGAAGTTTTGGAAGAGGAGGTCCGAGTAACCAGGCCAACTAAGAGGGCCGAGTTTCGAGTCATCGATTTGGATGACTCCGTAACGCAGGAGGACGTGAGGGCTGCCATTGTCATAAAGACGGGTTGTGCAGGAGACAACATCACAGTCGGGGACATTCGGCGCAATCCGGACGGCATGGGTTCCGTCCTTGTCAAATGCCCGGTGGCGGAAGCTAAAACTATCCTGGCTGAAAAGAGGCTTTGCGTCGGTTGGAGTGCGGCTCGAATTCGCCCGTTAGAGCCGCGCCCTATGAAATGCTTCCGATGCCTTGAAGTCGGGCACACCCGGCAACGTTGTACGGCTGAAATGGATGTGGCTGAGCTATGTTTCCATTGCGGCCAATCTGGTCATAAGGCGGCGGTTTGTGCGAATCAGCCCCATTGCCCACTTTGTGCAAAAGCCGGAAAGCCGGCTGGGCATGTTATGCGGGGTAAAAGCTGTAAAGCTCCGCCCCCACCAAAGAAGAACAAGACGACAGCTGCTAAGGCCCCGGCTGCGTCGATGGAGGAAACGATGGAAACATAATGGCTGATACACCATTAAGGATCCTCCAAGCTAATCTGAATCACTCTGGTGGTGCGCAAGATTTACTCATGCAAACCATTTCAGAGTGGTCCATTGATGTGGCAATTGTGGCTGAGCCGTACTATACTCCGCCAGATGCTATCACGGATGTAGACTCAAGTGTAACTATTATAAGGACACCTTTGTCTAGGTCTCCGCCTTTAAGTTTTACAGAACGAGGCCATGGTTTTGTTGTTGCGAAATGGGGAGACATTGTTCTGGTCGGCGTATACTTCTCCCCAAATCGCCCCCTATCGCAACTAGAAACTGACGTCGGATTGGTTGGTGCTGTGGTCCATCGAGCGATACCGTTTCAGGTCATTGTGGCAGGGGACTTCAATGCCAAGTCAAGGTCTTGGGGTTCCCCCTCCACAGATGCGCGTGGTTCAGTCGTAGAAGAGTGGGCGAATATGGCAGGGCTTACTGTGCTCAACAGAGGCTCAATTCACACATGTGTGCGGCAGCGGGGGGGGTCTATAGTGGATCTTACGTTCGCTACTCCCGCTCTCGCGAGACACATTGCGAATTGGCGGGTCCAGGAGGAGGCGGAGACACTGTCGGACCACCGCTACATTACGTTCGACGTGTCTCCCCGTCAGGGAGTCTTAGATCATGGAGCTAGTACTACACAAGAATTTCCCAGGTGGTCATTGGCAAAGCTCAACAAGGACTTGGCAGGAGAGGCCATTTTATTGGAAGCCTGGTTTGACGACAACGCTCGGCAGCTGGTAGACGTCGAAGAAGAAGTGGCTTTGCTCGGTCAAGCACTGACAAGAATTTGTGACGCGTCAATGCCGAGGACAAAACGCCGCCCTCCAAAGCGGGAGGTTTATTGGTGGACGGCAGAGTTGGCGCAGATGCGTCGTGTCTGCATCGCTAGGCGAAGAGCTTATACAAGGTACCGTAGATTAGGCCCAACCAGAAGGGACGAGGAGGTAGAAGCGCAGCTTCATGAAGCATTGAGGGAGGCTCGACACGCATTAAGGGTTGCGATTGCTGAGGCCAAGTCCACTGCATTCAGAGAGTGGCTGGATATACTGGACGCGGACCCATGGGGACGTCCCTATCGCACGGTACGCAACAAGCTCGGTAATACGGGACCACCGGCTACGGAAACCCTGGAACCCGCGTTCCTGGATACAGTCATCTCTGCCCTGTTTCCTGCGCGAGCAGAGCATGTTCCGCCTTACTCTGCTCCTAGTCGGGCAGAATCGGATGACGGCATCCCTCCACCTCTGATCACAGACGAGGAGATGGAAAGCGCCGTGGGTAGTCTCCGGTCCAAAACAACAGCGCCTGGGCCGGACGGAGTTCCTGGGAAAATTTTAGCTGCATACATCTCCAAGCTGCAGGGTCGCCTAAAGGGGATCTACGAACTTTGTTTATTAACAAGTCGTTTCCCCGAAGTTTGGAAGAGAGGTCGGTTGGTACTATTACCGAAACCTGGGAAGCCATCCAACATACCATCGGCTTACAGGCCTATTGTCGTGCTGGATGAGGCAGGTAAGCTCCTGGAAAGGATTATTTCCAACCGCATCATCCAACATTTAAAGGAGGTCGGCCCGGACTTGTCCAACCATCAGTTCGGGTTTAGAGAAGGTAGGTCTACAATTGACGCTATTTCCTGCGTTAGAGCGTTTACGGCGGAGGCAGTTTCAAGGGGTAGGGTGACTATGGCGGTGTCACTAGACATTGCCAATGCGTTTAACACCCTCCCCTTTGCGTGCATTGAGGAAGCTCTGCGATACCACAGGGTGCCTGTATATCTGAGGAAACTCATTACGTGTTACCTCCGCAACAGGTTGGTAATGTGTATTGATCGTCATGGAAATATGGTGAGACGGACGACCTACTGCGGAGTTCCACAAGGGTCAGTACTCGGCCCGTTATTATGGAACATTGGGTATGACTGGGTGCTTAGAGGGGGCCTTCTACCGGGAACCTGTGTTACATGCTATGCGGACGACACGCTCGTCTTAGCAAATGGTGACACTTATGACGATGCTGCACGTCTCGCGACTGTCAGCGTGACGTTGGTGGTTGGCCGCATAGAGAGCCTGGGACTAAAGGTGGCTCTCGACAAGACAGAGGCGCTTCTATTTCATGGGCCTAGGAGGAGACCCCCCCGGGACTCCTACATTACAGTCAATGGGGTGCGCATTGGGCTAAGCAGCCACATGCGCTATTTGGGCTTGGAGTTAGATAGCAGATGGTCTTTCGATGACCACTTCACCCGTCTGTGCGGAAAGCTGCTTGGTGCAGCAGCGGCTCTTAGTCGGCTGCTTCCGAACTTAAGTGGTCCCGGCACAGCATGTCGCTGTTTGTATACGGGAGTCGTAAGGTCCATGGCTTTATATGGATCACCAATCTGGGCGGAAGAGCTGTCCCCTCGGAACGCGGCTCTTTTACGAAGAGCCCAGAGGGTAATGGCGATTCGCATCATCCGCGGGTATCGCACAGTGTCCTGCGATGCTGCGTGTCTGTTGGCGGGTACCCCTCCTTGGGACCTGGACGCACGAGCGCTGTGTGACTTGTATAAGCGCCATGCTGCGGTGCGTGCGGAGGGAGCCCGGCCTACGCCGGAGCAGATGAAACGGTGGAAGGACAGAGCTCATGCATCTGTACTTAGGGACTGGCGTCGCAGGCTTGAAGACCCTGTTGCTGGTCACTGGACGATCGGTGCCATCTTGCCAAGTATGGCAGGATGGCTGGCTCGGAAGCATGGATCACCCACCTTCCGGCTGACGCAGGTGCTGTCGGGGCATGGATGCTTCGGCAGCTACCTCCATAGGGTAGCAGGTCGGGAACCGACACCGAGCTGCCATCATTGCCAAAGCGATGTGGACGATGCGCAGCACACGCTGCAAGTCTGCCCAGCATGGGAGACTCAACGCACCGTCCTTTCCGCTCGAATAGGAGAGGACCTCTCGCTTGCGGCCATCGTTAAGGCGATGGTCCGCAGTCGTAGTTGTTGGCTTGCCGTTGAGAGTTTCTGTGACGAAGTCATGTCACAGAAAGAGAGTGCGGAGCGGGAGCGCGAGCAGCAGCCTGACGCGGACCCGATGCGGAGAAGAAGAGGTGGCCAAAGGCGTAGGCGCTACGCCAATGTCCGACCGCCCTAATGAGGGCGCGGGTGGTGGAACGGGGGGCTCCACCACTTGCGCTATATATGTATATATGCCCTCGCGCTGGGAGAGTGTCACTTGCGGGCACTTTCCTCCCTTGAAAATGCCTTCTGAAGGCCTAATCGAGGCTTTTAACGCTCGGAGTGCGGCTGGTAGTATGCGATGAGCTTTCCCAACCGCATCCCGTATGAGCAGCGGTATTTGGTGGGGTTGTTTACTGGGTAGGCCTGCCCCTTCTGGGCAGGAGAGCCCCAGACAGCCCGCATAGCGGAAGCGTGCAGTTTCATGCATTTTTCCCCACCTTAAAAAAAAAAAAAAAAAAAAAAAAGGTTAGGTTAGGTTAGGTTAGGTTTCCGTGTGCGGGGCCAATACCGCCATCGGACGCGTCCCCGGGTTGCGGATTGGGGGATGCCTCCCAGATATGGGGGGTAGCGGCTTCGGCCGCCGCGGACAGCCATTGGCAACGGTGGGGCTGCCTGCCCTTCTCAGGGCGGGCATTGCACGGCCACACCAACTCGGAAGCCCACACTGAGTGGGCCTGGGGGCTGGGCGTATGGAGCTTGCTCTGTGCGTCTGGCTGCGAGGAAGAAAACCTCTCTAAAAAATTACCCTGGGGTGGGCCCTTCCAAGGGTCTGCCGGGACGGTGACGTCCTGTCGTGAGGTGGAGCGGGAGTCTGTTTACAGAGGACCGCGGTGTTGAGTGTCGGACTCTCTTTTGTGTGTTGGTGATAGCGGCTCCAGCCCTCTGTCTTCAGAGGCGTCTTGGATGCTGGCTAGGGAGTGTTCTGTCGCTCATGGCGTTTTTCGCCTGTTGTGTTTGGTGGAGCTTCGGCTCGTGGGATGGCGGACTGTGTCCGCGGCGCGGCGGGTTCGGTGTCCGCTTCAGTGCGGCTCCGGACAGGCCATTTTCATGGCCACCGTCGGGCGAGCTGTTACCCTGCCTGCCTCGTCTGTTGTCATGTCTAGCGGGGGCAGGTAGGGCCAGTGGGTCTTGCCTTCATTGGCTGGGCCTGAGAGGACGCACACCTCAATAAAAAAGTGCCTCAAAGTCCTTGTGTTCAGGCACCGTGGCACAGGACGCCTCCCGTTATGGGAGGTGGCTGGGGAGTACGTCAGCCAGCTAGCGGCCAAACCGTGGATACCTCCCGACCTCCACGCGTATCTAGGGTTACCCGGGTGCAGGGGGCACCGCCCGGGTGGACTTCTTTTCCCCCACACTCGTGGGACTAAGTATGGAATCTTTCTCAAACAAAAACCCAAACCCAAACTTATTGACGTCGGAGCCGTGTGAAGCGGCGGAGTGTGTTGTAGTAGGGCTGAGCGAATCAGCGGCGTTGGTGAAGGAGTGCAGAGTGGTGCTGGAGCGCAGTCAGTGCGTTACACCGGTGCCAAGCAGCACTGATCGTCGTGAGGAAGATGGAGACGCGTCGGACTCTTCCGTAGGGTCATTGGAGACGTGTCACTCTGTCCGGAGTCGGAGTCCGGAGCCCGGTCGCTACTGGCGGAAGAAGCGCGGCCGAGACGGCTCGGACGAAGATGAAGAAGCGCGCGCTAGTCCAGCGCCGAAATTGAACAGCGCCAGGAGAGGTAGAGGGCGCCCCCCGACCACCGGGGAATACGTAGGGCTGGCCAAAGCCAAGAGGGAGCTGGCAAGGGCCGCTCAACTGGATATGGAGGAGCAGGCGGAGAAGGAGGCCTTAGCGACTTGCCGAGAACTAAGCAGTCGCTTCACTAGTCGGCTCTCGGAGTCCTCGACCTCCGTTATGGACTTTGACGATGGAGCGGAGGGCGATCTATGCTCCGATTTGGCGCAGCGCGTCAAGGCGGGCCTCCAAATGATCGCCACAGTGGAGAAGAAGTCGTCAAACCTAAAAGGTACGATGAAGAAGAACTTGAAGGACGCGATCAACCTGATTAAGGATGCGACGGAGGTGCTCATCTCGCGCAGCACCAATGAAGAGACGCGCAAGCTGCAGGCGGCAAACTCCCGTCTGCAAACGGAGGTGGCTGAACTGCGGAAGGAGATTGCAGATCTGCGTGCAAGTGTACAGCGAACTTCCACGCAACAACCGCCGCAATACAATGAAGACCTGGAGGCTCGCATATTGAGTCAACTGTCAGCCCGGCTCAACGCCCGCATTGAGGGGCTTGAGCCGCGTCTGAACCCGGAGCCGCGTCTGCGTCCGTCACTGGCGCATGAAAGAAGAAAGGAGGTGGAGACGGCCAATGACGAAATTCTTATGTCGGCGCACGTCCCCCGTGTATCGAAAGCGGCAAAGCCGGCGGCAGCACCAACCGCCACTCCGGCTATTGCACCTGTGGCCTCTACGTCGGCACAGGACGGCAAGAAAACGAAGAAGGGTGGGAAAGGGAAGAAGAGTGCCACTCTTCCCACCCCTACACCCACACCGGTTATCTCGCAGCCGCCACCCTCTACAGAAGAGGAGGGTTGGTCGACTGTGGTGAGCCGCAAGAAGAAGGCTCCAAAAGCGGCAGCACCAGCAGCTCCGGTGAAGGAGGCTCCTAAGAAGAAGGTTTCTGCAGCGCCCGTCAAGCCTACGCAGCGTGCGCCTAAGGCCAGGCCACCGAAGTCGTCGGCGGTCGTGATAACTTTGAGCTCGGCTGCATTAGAGAAGGGCATCACGTATGCCAAGGTCCTCGGAGAGGCCAAGCGGTCCGTGGACCTCGCGTCTCTCGGAATCGAGGCCGTGAGGTTCCGCCAGGCCGCTACGGGGGCCACCATCATTGAAGTGCCCGGGGCCACAAGCGGCCCCAAAGCAGACACCCTGGCGAAGAAGATCGCCGAAGCGTGCAGTGTAGAAGGAGACGTCAAGGTCTCGAGGCCCGTCAAGAAGATGGAGCTGCTCGTCTCGGACCTTGACGAATCGGTGACAAGTGACGAGGTGGCTCGAGTCGTCGCAGAAAAAGGGGAATGCCCACTCGACCAGGTCAAGGTCGGTGCGCCCCGCCAGGACAGATCTGGCCTGTTCGGCGTGTGGGTGAGCTGCCCAGTCTTGGCGGCAAAGAAGGTGGCAGAGGGTCGCCTTAAAGTGGGGTGGGTGTCGGCGCGTGTGAAGATGCTGCCCCAAAGAGAGATGAGGTGCTTCCGCTGTCTGCTCGCGGGGCACACGAAGGCGTTATGCAAGTCGCCCATTGACCGGGGGCAGCAGTGTTATCGCTGCGGCCAACCTGGACATCGGGCGTCCGACTGCGTGGCTCCCGCCCACTGCGTCCTGTGCGCAGAAGTGGGCAAGGACGCCAACCATCGTTTGGGGAGTGCCAAGTGCTCGGCCCCCAAACGCAAGATGAATCGTAGGGCGCCAACTACAAGCGCAGGCCCACCGAGCGGGTCGCTAGAGTTGATGGAGACACAGACTGCTGAGTGAAGATGCCTCCAACCAAGTTCCTGCAGGTGAATATCAACCACTGCGCCGCTGCTCAGAGCCTTCTTGACCAAAGCATGGCGCAGTGGTCGATCGACATTTGTGTTGTGGCGGAACCATACGCGATCCCACCTAAAACAAGTTGGGTGAGTGATCGCAATGGGGATGCAGCCATCGTGTTCGGCATGGCGCTCACGCCAAAGAGCGTCATGAGAGGAGAAGGATGTGTGGCAGCAATGCTGGAAGACATGGCGGTAGTAGGAGTTTATTTTTCGCCGAACCGGCCACTGTCCGAGTTCGAAGAATTTTTGGACGCGTTGGGGTCTCTGGTCGCGGGCTGTCATCCTAAGCCTGTAGTTGTGGCCGGAGACTTCAACGCCAAGTCCACCCAATGGGGCTGCCCAACGACGGACAGAAGAGGGGAGCTGCTTGAAGATTGGATAGCGGCCAGTGAACTAAGCGTCTTAAACAGCGGGACAACCGCCACATGTGTTCGGGCCCAGGGAAGTTCCATAGTGGATATCTCCCTGGCGAGCCCGGCACTGCTGCGTCGTATCGTCGATTGGAGGGTGCTGGAGGGGGAGGAAACATTGTCGGACCATCGATATGTACGGTTCGACATTTCTCCCCTCCAATCAAGATCAACGGGTCGGGTCACCACAATGCGGCACGTCCTTGGTCCAAGGTGGGCCCTGAAGAAGATGAACCGGGAGTCATTAGTTCTGGCAGCAATGGTAGAGGATTGGTCGCCAGCTCCGGAGGATCCCGAAATGGAGCAAGAGGTGGAGTGGTTCCGGGATGCCATGGCGCGCGTGTGTGACGCGTCGATGCCGCGCGTCACGAAGCTCCCGGACCGGAAGCAAATTTACTGGTGGTCTGCGGATCTGGCGCGACTACGTGAGGCATGCGTTACGGCCAGACGGAGGCACAGCCACTATCGAAGACGCCTCGTCAGGAACCGCCAACCGGTAGGACAAAGTGAGGAGGAGCTGGCACTCTTAGAGGCTTACCGCAGCGCCAAACTGGCGCTAAGGGTGGCCATCGCTGAAGCCAAGGAGAGGGCATGGGAGGAGTTCCTGGCGACGCTGGACCGGGACCCCTGGGGCAAGCCCTACAAGCTCGTCATGAGCAGGCTGCGTCCCTGGGCCCCCCCTCTCACCACGCAAATGGAGACGGAGCTGCTGAATCGGGTTGTCGCCGCGTTATTTCCCACACCGGACGTGGATTTTCAGCCGCCGGAGATGGGACGGGTCGCAGAAACGCAAGAGGAGAGTGTCGTCGTGCCTGAGGTGTCAGAGGAGGAGCTGTCTGCGGCGATCGAGAGGTTGCAGGCCAAGAATACGGCCCCTGGCCTAGACGGTGTACCCGGCAGGGCATTGGTTCTGGCGCTGAAGAACGGAGGCCTGGGGAGCAGATTTCAAGAGCTCCTCACGGCGTGCATGAGGGCTGGAAAGTTTCCGGCCCCCTGGAAAGAAGGAAAGCTGGTCTTGCTAAAAAAGCCTGGTCGGCCAGAGGATTCACCATCAGCGTACCGGCCGATCGTGCTGCTCGACGAGGCGGGCAAGCTCTTTGAGCGCGTTATCGCAACCCGCCTTGTCGACCACCTTGATTGTGTCGGTCCGAATTTGTCCGAGCGTCAGTTTGGTTTCCGGCGTGCAAGATCGACCATCGACGCGATTTCCGGCGTGAAGAAATCGGCGGAGGAGGCGGTGACATCTGGCGGGGTGATGTTGGCAGTGTCGCTCGACATTGCCAATGCCTTCAACACCCTGCCCCACACTACCATACGGGAAGCCCTGAAGTATTTCCAGTTCCCGCTTTACCTTCAGCGGCTGATTCTGGACTACCTCTCGGGCCGGTCGGTGAAGTTCCCGACGAAGGACGGCGAAGGCGCTTGCGCAGTCCTGGCCGGTGTTCCGCAGGGGTCGGTCTTAGGTCCACTCCTGTGGAATATCGGCTACGATTGGGCAATCAGGGGTGCTACTCTTCGCGGCGTGGGCATCGTTTGTTACGCCGACGACACATTGGTCACGGCTCGGGGTGATAATTTTAGGGAGGCTAAAATTCTAGCGACGGCAGGAACAGCTGCGGTAGTCAGCCGCATTCGCCAGTTGGGCCTCAGGGTGGCGTTGGAGAAGTCGGAGGCCCTGTGTTTCCACGGGCCCAGGAGGGCTCCAGCGTCTGGGTCGGAGATCGTCGTCGCCGGTGTGTCCATCGGCATCGGGACGACGATGAAGTACCTCGGCCTGGTACTTGATGGTCAATGGAGGTTTGCGGAGCACTTTGCTCGTTTGGCTCCCAAATTGGTGGCCACAGCAGGAGCTCTGGCGCGTCTTATGCCAAACTTAGGTGGTCCCAAGTCTAGTTGTCGGCGGTTGTTTGCGGGTGTCGTACGCTCCATGGCGTTGTACGGGGCCCCAATTTGGGCCGATAGACTGTGTAGAGAAAGTAGGGCTGTGCTGCGCAGAACACAGCGCATAGTGGCACGTAGGGTTGCGCGGGCCTACTTTTCAGTGTCCTCAGAGGCGGCGTGTGCTCTTGCGGGCACCCCTCCGTGGGAGTTGGAGGCGGGCATGCTGGCCGAGGTCTACGCGAATGTCGCGGAGGCCAAAAGCCAGGGTGCCGCCCCACCCCTGGAGGACGTCGCTCGCTGGAGGAGAGAGGCGACAGAAGAGATGTGGCAGGTTTGGCAGGAAAAGTTGGAGAATCCGAGCGCTGGACACCGCACTGTAGGTGCACTGCTTCCAGTGCTCAAGAAGTGGCACGACCGCAAGTGGGGCGCGCTCACCTTCCACCTTGTGCAGGTTCTCTCGGGGCACGGTTGCTTCGGGAGATACCTGTTCAAGGTGCCGAAGAGAGAGCCGTCCCCAGCGTGTCACCACTGCGGGGCACCAGAGGACACGGCCGACCACACCCTGGCCGTGTGCAGTGCCTGGGCGGTGGAGCGGGCCAGGCTCGAGGCGGTCATCGGACCGGACCTGTCGCTGCCGGCGGTCGTCAGTGCGATGGTCGACAGCGAGGCGAGTTGGAGGGCCATGACGGCCTTCTGCAAGACCGTCATGGCGAAGAAGGAGGAGGCCGAACGGGTGAGGGAGTCCACAACGGACAACCCCATCCGTCGGAAACGAGCAGGACGACGGCGCGCAAATTTTAGCCGTGCTCCGTGATATTTTTTGGTGTGATATTTTAATTTTAAATGTGCTTTATATTTTTAATTAATTTATTTGTATTTTTGTGTTGGTTATTGGGGACTTTTGTCCCCAAAGTTGTTGTTGTTTTTTTTTTTTTTTTTTTTTATTTTGTTATTTATTTATTTTGTGGTGGTTATTGGGGACTTTTGTCCCCAAAGTTGTTGTTGTGCATTTTATATTTATATTTAGTTATGTTTTGTTATTTATTTATTTATTTACTTTACATTTAATGATTATATTTATAAAATAATTTTAATATGGTGGTTATTGGGGACTATTGTCCCCAAAGTTGTTGTTGTTTTTGTTTTATTTTATTTCCTTGGTGTTGTCCCAGGATTGCAAAGTTGTTGTTGTGATGGGGTTGGTGCTCTTTACACACCATCCCCATCGACCTAGAGATGGGTCCTTTAAATAGGACAGACGCCTGCGGAGGGTAGGGGATAAGGCTCTGCTGTCGCTCCTCCCTCTGCAACCGAGATGGCGGCAAACGGTGGGGTTGTTTACTGGGTAGGCCTGCCCCTTCTGGGCAGGAGAGCCCCAGACAGCCCGCATAGCGGAAGCGTGCAATTCAATGCATTTTTCCCCACCTAAAAAAAAAAAAAAAAAAAAAAAAAAGGTTAGGTTAGGTTAGGTTAGGTTAGGTTGGGGCGGGCCCCACATGCGATTGAGTGTTTCTTGGTGCTTTCGGTGCTTTTTCGCAGCGCACACGGTACGTCCTCGTCGTCCGCCCTGGACCCTGAGCTGACCACGGTAACGCAGTGGCAGCCAGGTGACCGAATCCGTGTGTGTGAAGTGGGGTATATCTTTTCTGTGTTTGTACGAAATGTCTTCGATGCGTTCTCTGCGTTCGGGGCGCCCTTTGCAGGGCACCTCGGACCTTCCGGTGGATCCTCCAGGCGAGTGTCACCCTTCCCAGGGTGCCTCGCCTGACGACAATTTGGCTTGTGCAACGGACACTGTTGCTCGTGATTTGGTTGATGTTGACCTGGTGGCTTCGGGCCCCTGTGGTTCGGAGTCGGAGATGGATGGCGTGTCGCTCGAGGCGATGTGCCGACCCGCGTCGGTTGTGTTAACGCGGATTGAGGATGAAGAGGCGCGGGAAGTGGGCACCCCAATGCTCACCCCTGCGTCCTCTATCATGGACGTGTCCTCTTGTGGGGGTGGTTCTCGTAAGAGACCACCTTCAAAATTCTGGGAGGATATCGGAGAGGAGTCAGATGCCGAGGTGGCAATACCGACACCCAAGGTGTCAACAGCTAGGCGGGGCAAAGCACCAACCCCGGGTCATGCTGCTGGGTTTTCCCGCGCAGCGGCCACCCTTAGAGAGATGGAGGCAGCTGAGGAGCTGGCTCAGATGGAGAGAGCCGCTACAAAGAGAGCGGCCAAGAAGGCAGCGGCGGATAAAGACACCGCCGCCGACGTCCCATTGGACCCCCGAAGGCCGGACGAAGTTACGTCCGGTGAGATAAAGGCCCTGGCAGGCCAGAGGGTGGCGAGGGTGTTCCGCCTCGCCGCCACGGCCGGAAACCTAAAAGGGACCTACGTGAAGGAGCTGAAGGACTGCGCGGCCTGGCTCAAAGAGGCGCTGGACATTGTATTTTCCGGCACCGAAAGTGAGAAGATCCGGCGCCTAGAGACGGCAAATAAGAATCTGAGGGCGGAGTTGGAAGCCCTCAAAAAGGAGGTCCGCTCCTACAGCAGGGAGTTCTCGCAGCGGAACTCCCCGCCGCCACCGGAGCCCATGGCGGAGATCGAGGCAGTCCCCGAAGTCACAAACATGAGGGACCTGCTCGACGAGTTCCGCAGGTCTATTGTTGAGACCTGCGGCAACATGATAACGGCCCGCATAGAGGGACAAGCGCTGCCACCAGGCGCCGGCGCGCGCCCTCCACTCGCGGCGGCCAAGAAGGCGGGTTCCGCCCCGCCCAAGGCCAAGCCGCAGAACCCGGCACCCGGCCCCTCTAAGACCGGTCCCTCTGGTGCCGGCCCCTCAAAGGCCGGTCCATCGTGGGCTGCAGTTGCCGGCGGCAGCAAGTCGTCGGCACCTACGCCGGCGTCAACTACGCCAACTACGTTGGCGCCCGCGGCAAACATGCCCAAAAAGGCCCAGCCAAAAAAGGCGGCCAAGAAGGCGACGGCGGCACCATCGGCGGCGGTCCAGTCCCAGTCTGAAGAGGGATGGACCGTCGTCAACAATAAGAAGAAGGGGGGGAAGAAGGGTAAAAAGCCCTCACCCGCCCCCAAGAAGAAGCCGGCGTCGAAGCTGCCCAAGCCGCCGAAGACACTGGCGGTGGTCTTGACGCTCAAGCCCGAGGCGGTGGAGAAGGGGGCCACTTATCAGCAGGCCCTCTCCAAAGCCAAGGCCGGTGTCAGTCTCTCTGAGATTGGCATCGGCCCAGGGAAGTTCCGCAGGTCCATGACGGGGGCCTGCGTGATGGAACTTCCCAAGGAGGCCACCGCCTCCCAGGCCGACCTCCTCGCCGCCAAAATTGGCGAGGTGTTAGGTGAGGAGGCGATCGTCCGCCGCCCGACCAAGACCGGAGACGTCAGGGTCTCCGGCCTGGACGACTCCGTGTCGGCGGAGGAATTGAAGGGGGCCCTGGCAGCCAAAGCCGGGTGCAGCCCCGACAGTTTCAGGGTAGGAGCCATTGCCGCGGGGTCCATGCGAATGGGCTCCGTCGTGGTCTCCTGCCCTGTGGAGGCGATCCCCAAAATCGCGGAGGGTCGCCTCACGGTCGGCTGGTGCTCTGCGTCCGTCCGGGCACTGGAGCAGCGGCCCATGCGCTGCCACCGGTGCCTGGAGAAAGGGCACACGGCGGCGCTCTGCCCCTCCAAGAAAGACCGCAGTGGCCTATGCTACCGCTGCGGCAAAGAGGGGCATCAGGGCAAGACGTGCACGGCGCCATTCAAGTGCGCCGTGTGCGCCGACAGGGGCCTCGCTTCGGCCCACAGAATGGCGGGCCCTAACTGCGCGTCTCCGCCCGTAAAGGGCCGAGCCGCAGCCGCCTTGAGTCCAGCAACGTCGTCGTCGTCGTCCACCGTCGCCGTCGCCGCCGCCACGATTCCGGAAGTAACCCCGATGGAAACCGCCAATGAATAGAAGGTCCATCGGGGAAATAGTACAGGGCAACGTGAACCACTCCGCCGCGTCGCAGGATCTTCTACTGCAGACAATGGCGGAGTGGGGGGCGGACCTAGCCCTCGTCGCAGAGCCTCACCATATCCCGGCTTCACCCCGGTGGTTTGGCTCTGCGGACGGGACGGCGGCGGTAGTAGGGGTGGCCTCAAACACGGCACCCCCCCTGGTCCTGCGAGAAAGGGGCCAGGGCTTCGTTGCAGTGAAGTGGGGCGGCGTCGTTGTGGTGGCCGCTTACTTTTCTCCAAACCGCACTCGGGCGGACTTCGAGTCCTTCCTGAGTGCGGTGGAAGGCGTGGTGCTGCGCGCGGCTCCCCTCCCGGTTCTGTTCGGGGGGGACCTCAACGCCAAGCATACGGCCTGGGGGTGCCCATCAAACACCCCGGCCGGTGCGGACCTGCTGTCCTGGGCAGAAAGCCTGGGGCTGCAGGTCCTGAATAGGGGAAACACCCCTACATGCGTGAGGTGGCAGGGTGAGTCAATCGTCGACGTAACCCTGGCCACCTCCCCATTGGCGGCGAGAATCGGCGGCTGGCGGGTGGTGACCGACGCGGAGACGTTGTCGGACCACCGTTATATTCGGTTCGGCATCTCCGCGGTCGGTCCCGGGGCCCCTGTCCAACTGGGCCCTGAGGCGGGAGCTCCCTCGGCATTCGTGAGGTGGTCGCTCCCGCAGCTCCGCCCCGAGGTCGCCAAAGAGGCGGCCATTGTCAGGTCCTGGGCGGAGCCACCCGCCGAGGTTGTGGGGGATGCGGATGGCATGGCGGAGCTCTTTGCAGACGACATGAAAGTCGTCTGCCAGGCCGCCATGCCTAAATCAAAACCGCACCCCCGACGGAAGGCGCTATACTGGTGGACGCAGGAAGTAGCTGATCTGCGTGCCACCAGCCTAGCCGCCCGCACCGCCCTCCAGCGGTGTCGCAGGCGCAGGCGCCGGGCGCCCGGCGAGGAAGAGCAGCTCCGCCGGGCGTTCCGAGAGACGCAGAGGGCCCTGCGGAAAGAGATCAGCAGGGCCAAAGGGGTCGCCGAGGAGGAATATCTAGCCCTCCTCGAGCGTGACCCATGGGGGCAGCCGTATCGGGCCGTGAGGGGGAAGTTCGCAGACGCGGCTCCCCCCACCTCCGCCATGGAGCCATCGTTGTTGGGAAGGGTCCTGGAGGCTTTGTTCCCTAATCCGGGACCCTTCACCCCCCCGGAAATGTCATCTGCGGGGGGGAGTCCGGCGTCGTGGTATGATGGGCCCCCGGTCTCGGACGAGGAGTTCGAGGCCGGGAAGTTCCGGCTCCGGCTCAAGAAAAAGGCGCCGGGGCCGGACGGGGTCCCGTCGAAGGTTCTGGCCCTTGCGACGGGGCCCCTGGAGGAGCGGTTTCGCGCGGTGCTCGACACGGCCATCGCGGCGAACCGCTTCCCGACAAGGTGGAAGGCGGGGCGGCTCGTCTTGCTGCGAAAGAGCAACCGCCCCGCCGACAGCCCGTCCGGCTACAGGCCGATCGTGCTCCTGGACGAAGCGGGGAAATTCTTCGAGAAAATCCTCGCCTCTCGCATCCAGGAGCACTTGGGGGGTCCGGGGCCGAACCTGGCCGAGTGCCAGTACGGGTTCCGGACCGGAAGGTCCACGATGGACGCGGTTGGCCGCCTAAAACAATGGACCGAGGCGGCCACAGCACGGGGGGAGGTTGTTGTCGCGGTGTCTTTGGACATCGCGAACGCCTTCAACAGCCTCCCCTACGAGTGCATAGAGGCGGCGCTCGAATACCATCGGGTGCCCCTCTACCTCCGCGCCATCGTCAGCGACTACCTGAGAAATCGGGTAGTCCTGTACGAGGACGCGGAGGGCCGCGTCCAGCGGTGGCCCATGGCGGCGGGCGTACCCCAGGGTTCCGTACTCGGTCCCCTCCTTTGGAACCTGGGGTACGACTGGGTCCTGCGCGGATCCCTCTCGCCCGACACGGATGTCATCTGCTTTGCGGACGACACCCTTGTCGCGGCGAGAGCGAGGAGTTGGGACGATGCGGTCCAACTCGCGTCGGACGACACAACATCCGTCGTCCGGCGTATCCGCAGGTTGGGGTTGCGCGTGGCCTTGGAGAAGACCAAGGCCATGCCTTTCCGCGCCCCACGACGCAGGATCCCGCAGGGGCTCCACGTCCGAGTGGAGGGGGTCGACGTCCCGGTCGAGGCGCACCTAAAGTACCTCGGCCTGACACTCGACCCCCGCTGGAGTTTCGAGGAGCACTTTAAGCTCCTCGCTCCAAGGCTGTGCGCCGCCGCGGCAGCCCTCGGACGGGTCCTCCCGAATACGGGGGGACCAGGGTGGAAGTGCCGTCGCCTGTACCATATGGTGGTCAGGTCGATGGCACTCTACGGAGCCCCTGTGTGGGCGGAGAGCCTCTCCCCCTCGCTCAAGGCCCTCTTGCGCCAACCGCAGAGGGTCATCGCGACCCGGGCCGTGCGAGCGTATCGCACGGTCAGCCACGGGGCCGCCTGCGTTCTGGCAGGCACCACCCCGTGGGAATTCGATGCCGTGGTTCTGTCCCACGTGCATCGAATTCGGGTCGCGGCACGATTGCGAGGGGAGCGGCCCAGCTTGGAGGAGGTGGCGCTGGGTCGTGCCCAGGCTAGGGAGGAGGCCCTAGCCGCTTGGGCGGAGGCTCTCCGAGCCCCGAGTGCCGGCCACCGGACGATCGATGCAATTCGTCCGGTGTTGAGAGGATGGGTGGAGCGCCGGCACGGCCGCCTCACCTACCGCCTGGTGCAGGTACTGACCGGACACGGTTGTTTCGGCCACTACCTGCACCGTGTCGCCCGTCGGGAGTTGCTGCCGCTGTGTCACCACTGCGGCGCTCCCGACGATACGGCCGAGCACACACTCGAAGAGTGCCCGGCCTGGCGACACGAGCGCCGCGACCTAATCGCGGCGCTAGGCGGGGGACACCTCACGCTGCCGGCCATGGTTCAGTCCATGGTCGCCAGTCGTAGAGCGTGGGAGGCGGCCGCCTCCTTCTGCGAACTCGTCATCTCGCAGAAGGAGGCAAGGGAGCGCGAGCGGGAGGAGGATCCTTCTTCCGCTCCGCTCCGACGTAGACGGCCGGGCCGGAGGAGGCGCGCTCACGTGCGTCCCCTCTAGGCCTGTGTAGGGTAACCCGCGCGGGGGGGTAGCTCCCCAACCCGCGCATTGCACAAGGTTACCCGAGCCATGTCTGGGGACCACCTAGTTTCTCGGGTGGTCCTCCTGAGGCGTCACCCCCGGCCTACCGCACCAGGCCGGGGCGCTCAGCGGACGGGTCGAACATAAGCCGCCCCTCGGCGGCTGGCAGCGATCCGTCCCCACACGAGCGAAGGGGAAACCGTTGGAGTTTAGTGGGTAGGGGGCGTAGTTTTTCATACGCTCGAGCCCCACACACGGCCGCGGGCTACGCTGGTCCCGCGGTGTCATGGTGCGTCAAGGCATTCTCCAACGAAAAAAAAAAAAAAAAAAAAAAAAAAAAAAAAAAAAAAAAAAAAAAAAAAAAAAAAAAAAAAAAAAAAGGTTAGGTTAGGTTAGGTTAGGTTAGGTTAGGTTGGGGCGGGCCCCACATGCGATTGAGTGTTTCTTGGTGCTTTCGGTGCTTTCTCGCAGCGCACACGGTACGTCCTCGTCGTCCGCCCTGGACCCTGAGCTGACCACGGTAACGCAGTGGCAGCCAGGTGACCGAATCCGTGTGTGTCAAGTGGGGCTATCATTATTCGAGTGTGAAAAGATGTCTTCGATGCGTTCTTTGCGTTCGGGGCGCCCTTTGCAGGGCACCTCGGACCTCCCGGTGGATCCTCCAGGCGAGTGTCGCCCCTCCCAGGGCGCCTCGCCTGACGACAATTTGGCTTGTGCAACGGACACTGTTGCTCGTGATTTGGTTAATGTTGATTTGGTGGCTTCGGGCCCCTGTGGTTCGGAGTCGGAGATGGATGGCGGGTCGCTTGAGGCGATGTGCCGACCCGCGTCGGTTGTGTTAACGCGGATTGAGGATGAAGAGGCGCGGGAAGTGGGCACCCCAATGCTCACCCCTGCGTCCTCTATCATGGACGTGTCCTCTTGTGGGGGTGGTTCTCGTAAGAGACCGCCTTCAAAATTCTGGGAGGATATCGGAGAGGAGTCGGATGCCGAGATGGCAATACCGACACCCAAGGTGTCAACAGCTAGGCGGGGCAAAGCACCAGCCCCGGGTCATGCTGCTGGTTTTTCCCGCGCAGCGGCCACTCTGAGAGAGATGGAGGCAGCGGAGGAGCTGGCTCAGATGGAGAGAGCCGCTACAAAGAGAGCGGCCAAGAAGGCAGCGGCGGATAAAGACACCGCCGCCGACGTCCCATTGGACCCCCGAAGGCCGGACGAAGTTACGTCCGGTGAGATAAAGGCCCTGGCAGGCCAGAGGGTGGCGAGGGTGTTCCGCCTCGCCGCCACGGCCGGAAACCTAAAAGGGACCTACGTGAAAGAGCTGAAGGACTGCGCGGCCTGGCTCAAAGAGGCGCTGGACGTGGTGTTCTCCGGAACAGAATCGGAGAAGATCCGGCGCCTCGAGGCGGCCAACCGAAACCTGAGGCAGGAGATCGAGGACCTCAAGTCGGAGGTCCGCGCCTACAGCAGGGAGTTCTCGCAGCGGAACTCCCCTGCCCCTGTTCCGGTCCAGCCAGCAGCGGCTGAGGTAGAGGTCCCCGAAGCGACGTCGCTGAGGGGCCTTCTGGACGAGTTCCGCAGGTCCATTGTAGAGACCTGCGGCAACATGATTGCCGCCCGCATCGAGGGTCAGGCGTTGCCTCCAGGCGCCGGTGCGCGACCACCTCTCGCGGCGACGGCTAAAAAGGCGGGTTCTGCCCCGCCCAAGGCCAAGCCGCAGCCGGCGCCCGGCCCCTCTACGGCCGGTCCATCCTGGGCCACGGTGGCCGGCGGCAAAAAGCCGTCGGCAGGAGGGAGCGAAGCTGCTCCTCCCAACACCACACTCATTCCGGCAGCGAACCTGCCGAAGAAGGCGCAGCCCAAGAAGGCTGCTCCTAAGAAGGCACCTGCGGCTCCACAAGCGGGAACAGCCGCACCATCAGCGGCAGTCCAGTCCCAGTCCGAAGAGGGCTGGACTGTCGTAAATAAGAAGAAGAATGGGGGAAAGAAGGCGAAGAAGCCCTCCCCCGCCCCCAAGAAGAAGCCGGCGTCGAAGCTGCCCAAGCCGCCGAAGACTCTGGCAGTGGTCTTGACCCTCAAACCAGAGGCGGTGGAGAAGGGGGCCACATATCAGCAGGCCCTCTCCAAAGCCAAGGCCGGTGTCAGTCTCACGGAGATTGGCATCGGCCCGGGGAAGTTCCGCAGGTCCATGACGGGGGCCTGCGTGATGGAACTTCCCAAGGAGGCCACCGCCTCCCAGGCCGACCTCCTCGCCGCCAAAATTGGCGAGGTGTTGGGTGAGGAGGCGATCGTCCGCCGCCCGACCAAGACCGGAGACGTCAGGGTCTCCGGCTTGGACGATTCGGTTTCGGCGGAAGAGTTGAAGGGGGCCCTGGCAGCCAAAGCCGGGTGCAGCCCCGACAGTTTCAGGGTAGGAGCCATAGCCGCGGGGTCCATGCGAATGGGCTCCGTCGTGGTCTCCTGCCCTGTGGAGGCGATCCCCAAAATCGCGGAGGGTCGCCTCACGGTCGGCTGGTGCTCTGCGTCCGTCCGGGCACTGGAGCAGCGGCCCATGCGCTGCCACCGGTGCCTGGAGAAAGGGCACACGGCGGCGCTCTGCCCCTCCAAGAAAGACCGTAGCGGTCTCTGCTACCGCTGCGGCAAAGAGGGGCATCAGGGCAAGACGTGCACGGCGCCGTTCAAGTGCGCCGTGTGCGCCGACAGGGGCCTCGCTTCGGCCCACAGGATGGCGGGCCCTAACTGCGCGTCGCCGCCCGTAAAGGGCCGCGCCGCACCCGCATTGAGCCCTGCGCCGTCGTCGTCGTCGACCACCGTCGCCGCCGCCGCCGCCGCACCACAGGAGGAAACCCCGATGGAAACCGCCAATGAATAGAAGGTCCATCGGGGAAATAGTACAAGGCAACGTAAACCACTCCGCCGCGTCGCAGGATCTTCTACTGCAGACAATGGCGGAGTGGGGGGCGGACCTAGCCCTCGTCGCAGAGCCTCACCATATCCCGGCTTCACCCCGGTGGTTTGGCTCTGCGGACGGGACGGCGGCGGTAGTAGGGGTGGCCTCAAACACGGCACCCCCCCTGGTCCTGCGAGAAAGGGGCCAGGGCTTCGTTGCAGTGAAGTGGGGCGGCGTCGTGGTGGTGGCCGCCTACTTTTCACCAAACCGCACTCGGGCGGACTTCGAGTCCTTCCTGAGTGCGGTGGAAGGCGTGGTGCTGCGCGCGGCTCCCCTCCCGGTTCTGTTCGGGGGGGACCTCAACGCCAAGCATACGGCCTGGGGGTGCCCAACAAACACCCCGGCCGGTGCGGACCTGCTGTCCTGGGCAGAAAGCCTGGGGCTGCAGGTCCTGAACAGGGGCAGCACCCCTACGTGCGTGAGGTGGCAGGGTGAGTCAATCGTTGACGTAACCCTGGCCACCTCCCCATTGGCGGCGAGAGTCGGCGGCTGGCGGGTGGTGACCGACGCGGAGACGTTGTCGGACCACCGTTATATTCGGTTCGGCATCTCCGCGGTCGGTCCCGGGGCCCCTGTCCAACTGGGCCCCGAGGCGGGAGCTCCCTCGGCGTTCGTGAGGTGGTCGCTCCCGCAGCTCCGCCCCGAGGTCGCCAAAGAGGCGGCCATTGTCAGGTCCTGGGCGGAGCCACCCGCCGAGGTTGTGGGGGATGCGGATGGCATGGCGGAGCTCTTTGCAGACGACATGAAAGTCGTCTGCCAGGCCGCCATGCCTAGGTCTAAACCGCACCCCCGGAGGAAGGCGTTGTACTGGTGGACGCAGGAAGTAGCCGACCTGCGTGCCACCAGCCTAGCCGCCCGCACCGCCCTCCAGCGGTGTCGCAGGCGCAGGCGCCGGGCGCCCGGCGAGGAAGAACAGCTCCGCCGGGCGTTCCGAGAGACGCAGAGGGCCCTGCGCAAAGAGATCAGCAGGGCCAAAGGGGTCGCCGAGGAGGAATATCTTGCCCTCCTCGAGCGCGACCCATGGGGGCAGCCGTACCGCGCGGTGCGGGGGAAGTTCGCCGACGCGGCTCCCCCCACCTCCGCCATGGAGCCATCATTGTTGGGAAGGGTCTTGGAGGCTTTGTTCCCCAATCCGGGACCCTTCACCCCCCCGGAAATGTCATCTGCGGGGGGGAGTCCGGCGTCGTGGTGCGATGGGCCCCCGGTCTCGGACGAGGAGTTCGAGGCCGGGAAGTTCCGGCTCCGGCTGAAGAAAAAGGCGCCGGGGCCGGACGGGGTCCCGTCGAAGGTTCTGGCCCTTGCGACGGGGCCCCTGGAGGAGCGGTTTCGCGCGGTGCTCGACACGGCCATCGCGGCGAACCGCTTCCCGACAAGGTGGAAGGCGGGGCGGCTCGTCTTGCTCCGTAAGAGCAACCGCCCCGCCGACAGCCCGTCCGGCTATCGGCCGATCGTGCTCCTGGACGAAGCGGGGAAATTCTTCGAGAAGATCCTCGCCTCTCGCATCCAGGAGCACTTGGGGGGTCCGGGGCCGAACTTGGCAGAGTGCCAGTACGGCTTCCGGACCGGAAGGTCCACGATGGACGCGGTTGGCCGCCTAAAAGAATGGACCGAGGCGGCCACAGCACGGGGGGAGGTTGTTGTCGCGGTGTCTTTGGACATCGCGAACGCCTTCAATAGCCTCCCCTACGAGTGCATAGAGGCGGCGCTCGAATATCATCGGGTGCCCCTCTACCTCCGCGCCATCGTCAGCGACTACCTGAGAAATCGGGTAGTCCTGTACGAGGATGCGGAGGGCCGCGTCCAGCGGTGGCCCATGGCGGCGGGCGTACCCCAGGGTTCCGTACTCGGTCCCCTCCTCTGGAACCTGGGGTACGACTGGGTCCTGCGCGGATCCCTCTCGCCCGACACGGATGTCATCTGCTTTGCGGACGACACCCTTGTCGCGGCGAGAGCGAGGAGTTGGGACGATGCGGTCCAACTCGCGTCGGACGACACAACATCCGTCGTCCGGCGTATCCGCAGGTTGGGGTTGCGCGTGGCCTTGGAAAAAACCAAGGCCATGCCTTTCCGCGCCCCACGACGCAGGATCCCGCAGGGGCTCCACGTCCGAGTGGAGGGGGTCGACGTCCCGGTCGAGGCGCACTTCAAGTACCTCGGCCTGACACTCGACCCCCGCTGGAGTTTCGAGGAGCACTTTAAGCTCCTCGCTCCAAGGCTGTGCGCCGCCGCGGCAGCCCTCGGACGGGTCCTCCCGAATACGGGGGGACCAGGGTGGAAGTGCCGTCGCCTGTACCATATGGTGGTCAGGTCGATGGCACTCTACGGAGCCCCTGTGTGGGCGGAGAGCCTCTCCCCCTCGCTCAAGGCCCTCTTGCGCCAACCGCAGAGGGTCATCGCGACCCGGGCCGTGCGAGCGTATCGCACGGTCAGCCACGGGGCCGCCTGCGTCCTGGCAGGCACCACCCCGTGGGAATTCGATGCCGTGGTTCTGTCCCACGTGCATCGAATTCGGGTCGCGGCGCGATTGCGAGGGGAGCGGCCCAGCTTGGAGGAGGTGGCGCTGGGTCGTGCCCAGGCTAGGGAGGAGGCCCTAGCCGCTTGGGCGGAGGCTCTCCGAGCCCCGAGTGCCGGCCACCGGACGATCGATGCAATTCGTCCGGTGTTGAGAGGATGGGTGGAGCGCCGGCACGGCCGCCTCACCTACCGCCTGGTGCAGGTACTGACCGGACACGGTTGTTTCGGCCACTACCTGCACCGTGTCGCCCGTCGGGAGTTACTGCCGCTGTGTCACCACTGCGGCGCTCCCGACGATACGGCCGAGCACACACTCGAAGAGTGCCCGGCCTGGCGACACGAGCGCCGCGACCTAATCGCGGCGCTAGGCGGGGGACACCTCACGCTGCCGGCCATGGTTCAGTCCATGGTCGCCAGTCGTAGAGCGTGGGAGGCGGCCGCCTCCTTCTGCGAACTCGTCATCACGCAGAAGGAGGCAAGGGAGCGCGAGCGGGAGGAGGATCCTTCTTCCGCTCCGCTCCGACGTAGACGGCCGGGCCGGAGGAGGCGCGCTCACGTGCGTCCCCTCTAGGCCTGTGTAGGGTAACCCGCGCGGGGGGGTAGCTCCCCAACCCGCGCATTGCACAAGGTTACCCGAGCCATGTCTGGGGACCACCTAGTTTCTCGGGTGGTCCTCCTGAGGCGTCACCCCCGGCCTACCGCATCAGGCCGGGGCGCTCAGCGGACGGGTCGAACATAAGCCGCCCCTCGGCGGCTGGCAGCGATCCGTCCCCACACGAGCGAAGGGGAAACCGTTGGAGTTTAGTGGGTAGGGGGCGTAGTTTTTCATACGCTCGAGCCCCACACACGGCCGCGGGCTACGCTGGTCCCGCGGTGTCATGGTGCGTCAAGGCATTCTCCAACGAAAAAAAAAAAAAAAAAAAAAAAAAAAAAAAAAAGGTTAGGTTAGGTTAGGTTGAAGCATCCATGGGTGGTCCCCTCCTACGCCCATGAAAAAGTAGGGCTTCCGTCTTCTCGAGGGCCACCCTTAGACCTAGGCTCTCGATACGACCGACCACCAACGTCACGGTGACAGTAGCTAGACGCGCAGCATCCTCATACGTTTCGCCACTCGCCAATACGAGTGTGTCGTCCGCATAACACGTCACGCAGGTTCCCCCCAGAAGATTCCCCCTGAGCACCCAGTCGTACCCGATATTCCACAATAACGGGCCGAGCACCGATCCTTGTGGAACCCCGCAGTAAGTCGCCCGCCTTACCATGTTTCCCTCCCGGTCAACACACATGACCAATCTGTTGCGAAGGTAACATGTAATGAGCCTCCTCAAATACAACGGCACCCCGTGGTAGCGCAGCGCCTCCTCAATGCATGTAAAGGGGAGGGTATTAAATGCATTGGCAATGTCCAGAGATACCGCCATCGTCACCCTACCTCTGGAAGCTGCTTCCGTCACAAATGCTTTGACGCTGCAGATAGCGTCAATGGTCGACCTACCTTCCCTAAACCCGAACTGAGCACTGGACAAGTTCGGACCGACGTCTTTTAAATGTTGGACGATACGGTTGGAGATTATCCTTTCCAGGAGTTTAGCTTCAATTACGATTAATGGGGTGCGCATTGGGCTGAGTAGCCATATGCGCTATTTGGGTCTAGAGCTGGACTCCAGGTGGTCTTTTAAATACCACTTCACCGGTCTGTGCGCAAAACTGCTTGGTGTGGCGGCGGCTCTTAGTCGGCTGCTTCCAAACCTAAGCGGTCCCGATACGGCCTGTCGCCGTCTGTATGCGGGAGTGGTACGCTCCATGGCTCTGTATGGAGCTCCGATCTGGGCGGAAGAACTTTCTCCAGGGAATGCGGCTCTTCTTCGCAGAGCACAGAGGGTCATGGCGATTCGGGTAATTCGCGGGTATCGCACAGTGTCCTGCGACGCTGCGTGTCTGTTGGCAGGTACCCCGCCGTGGGACCTGGACGCGCGGGCACTGTCCGATTTTTACAGGCGCAATGCTGAGGTGCGTGCAGAGGGGGCCCGGCCCACGCCGGAACAGGTAAGAAGGTGGAAAGATAGGGCCCATGCGGCGGTATTGAGGAACTGGCGTAGTAGGTTGGAGAATCCTGTAGCTGGTCATTGGACGATTGACGCCATTCTGCCGAACATGACAGGATGGCTGGCACGGAAACATGGGACACCCAGCTTCAGGTTGACACAGGTGCTATCGGGACATGGATGTTTCGGCAGCTATCTTCATAGGGTTGCAGGTCGGGAGCCGACACCGAGCTGCCATCATTGTCGGAGCGATGTGGACGATGCGCAGCACACGCTGCAAGTCTGCCCAGCCTGGGAGACTCAACGCACTGTCCTTTCCGCTCAGATTGGAGGAGATGTTTCACTTGCGGCCGTCGTTGGGGCGATGGTCCGCAGTCGTAGGTGTTGGTTCGCTGTGGAAAACTTCTGCGACGAGGTCATGTCGCAGAAAGAGATTGCGGAGCGGGAGCGTGAGCAGCAGCCTGACGCGGACCCGATGCGTCGGAGAAGAGGTGGCCAAAGACGGAGGCGCTATGCCAACGTCCGACCGCCTTAATGAGGGCGCGGGTGGTGGAACGGGGGGCTCCACCACTTGCGCTATATATGTATATATGCCCTCGCGCTGGGAGAGTGTCACCTGCGGGCACTTTCCTTCCCTTGAGTAGGCCTTTTTGAAGGCCAAATCGAGGCTACAACGCTCGGAGTGCGGCTGGTCGTATGCGACGAGCTTTCCCAACCGCACCCCGTATGAGCAGAGGCATTTGGTGGGGTTGTTTACTGGGTAGGCCTGCCCCTTCTGGGCAGGAGAGCCCCAGACAGCCCGCATAGCGGAAGCGTGCAGTTTCATGCATTTTTCCCCACCTTAAAAAAAAAAAAAAAAAAAAAAAAAAAAGGTTAGGTTAGGTTAGGTTAGGTTAGGTTAGGTTAGGTTAGGTTAGGTTAGGTTTTTTTTTTTTTTTTTTTTTTTTTTTTATAATTGTATACTCTTTGAGAGTATACTTCTTCGACCTCTGACTTAATCAGAGACTTTGTTTACTTTACTTACATTTTTTGCGTGCATATTTTGAATTGTATAATTTTTAAATGAGTGGGTTAGTTTTAATCAATATATTTACAATTATTTGTTAAGCATTTGAGTTTCTTCTTAATTTAATTTTATTTACAAGTGTAATTTTGTCTTATTCTATTCTTAATACACTATATATTAACAACAATTTATATTTATTACAAGTAGAAATTTACAATTAGTCTAGTTTTCAACCGTAGTGCTTAATGTTTTATTACTATCAATATATATATCTTTAGTTTATTTATTTTGTAACTTAGTGTATTGTTATTTACAATTACAATTTTATCTGTACTGTTAATTTTAATTTTTATAACTTAAACTATTTTTTTTTTTTTTTTTTTTTTTTTTTTTTTTTTTTTTTTTTTTTTTTTTTTTTTCCTATAAAAGATATTGTAGACATATTAAAGAACTTATTTTACTTCTTCCTATGGTACACTATGTGGTAATCTTATAGTAATAAAATCTTATAATCTAATCTAACTATATAATACAGTGCCACTATTTGGTTTTATTCCTGGAGACTACCGCGCTCACTACTCGAGCACAGTAGTCCAGGAACACTTTTTGGGTAGCTTTTCCCATGGTCAAATCCGATATTGTCGCTACAGATAGGTTAATACCCAACTCCTCCTCCAAGCAGTGACGCTCCGAGGAGAAAGTTGGGCAATCAACTAAGATGTGGGGGATCGTCTCCTCCTCCACAGGGTCGCAGATGCACGATGGGCTATCTTTGAGGTGGAATCTGTGGAGGTATTGACTAAATCCCCCGTGGCCAGTCATGAGTTGAGTAGTTATACCGTTCGGTCTGAGACTCTTTTGAAGTTGGAAAGCGTCGTACACATTTTTTAGGAAGAGTTTAGTAGTTTCAGCGGTTGTGCCATTTGTGTATCGTAAGTTCCACTTTTCTACTGTTTGGTCTCTTAGCAGTCTTTTGATGTAAGACACTGGGCATAGGTCGTACTCTGGTTTGCGCTTGGACTTTAGCGCCGCCTCTTTCGCCAGTTCGTCCGCCCGCTCGTTCCCTAGCAACCCGGCATGTGCTCTAATCCAATAGAATTGGATGGCCTTGTGTGATGTTACGGCTGCTAGGGATGAACGGGTTAGGTTAGGTTAGGTTAGGTTAGGTTAGGTTAGGTTAGGTTTACCTTCGCAACAGATTGGTCATGTGTGTTGATCGGGAGGGAAACATGGTGAGGCGGACGACTTACTGTGGGGTTCCGCAAGGATCTGTGCTCGGCCCGTTATTATGGAATATCGGGTACGACTGGGTGCTCAGGGGGAATCTTCTGGGGGGAACCTGTGTGACGTGTTATGCGGACGACACACTCGTATTGGCGAGTGGCGACACGTATGAAGATGCTGCGCGTCTAGCTACTGTCAGCGTGACGTTGGTGGTTGGTCGCATCGAGAGCCTAGGTCTAAGGGTGGCCCTCGAGAAGACAGAAGCTCTACTTTTTCATGGGCCTAGGAGGAGGGCACCCGTTGACGCTTCAATTACAGTAAATGGGGTGCGCATTGGGCTGAGTAGCCATATGCGCTATTTGGGTCTAGAGCTGGACTCCAGGTGGTCTTTTAAATACCACTTCACCGGTCTGTGCGCAAAACTGCTTGGTGTGGCAGCGGCTCTTAGTCGGCTGCTTCCAAACCTAAGCGGTCCCGATACGGCCTGTCGCCGTCTGTATGCGGGAGTGGTACGCTCCATGGCTCTGTATGGAGCTCCGATCTGGGCGGAAGAACTTTCTCCAGGGAATGCGGCTCTTCTTCGCAGAGCACAGAGGGTCATGGCGATTCGGGTAATTCGCGGGTATCGCACAGTGTCCTGCGACGCTGCGTGTCTGTTGGCAGGTACCCCGCCGTGGGACCTGGACGCGCGGGCACTGTCCGATTTTTACAGGCGCAATGCTGAGGTGCGTGCAGAGGGAGCCCGGCCCACGCCGGAACAGGTAAGAAGGTGGAAAGATAGGGCCCATGCGGCGGTATTGAGGAACTGGCGTAGTAGGTTGGAGAATCCTGTAGCTGGTCATTGGACGATTGACGCCATTCTGCCGAACATGACAGGATGGCTGGCACGGAAACATGGGACACCCAGCTTCAGGTTGACACAGGTGCTATCGGGACATGGATGTTTCGGCAGCTATCTTCATAGGGTTGCAGGTCGGGAGCCGACACCGAGCTGCCATCATTGTCGGAGCGATGTGGACGATGCGCAGCACACGCTGCAAGTCTGCCCAGCCTGGGAGACTCAACGCACTGTCCTTTCCGCTCAAATTGGAGGAGATGTTTCACTTGCGGCCGTCGTTGGGGCGATGGTCCGCAGTCGTAGGTGTTGGTTCGCTGTGGAAAACTTCTGCGACGAGGTCATGTCGCAGAAAGAGATTGCGGAGCGGGAGCGTGAGCAGCAGCCTGACGCGGACCCGATGCGTCGGAGAAGAGGTGGCCAAAGACGGAGGCGCTATGCCAACGTCCGACCGCCTTAATGAGGGCGCGGGTGGTGGAACGGGGGGCTCCACCACTTGCGCTATATATGTATATATGCCCTCGCGCTGGGAGAGTGTCACCTGCGGACACTTTCCTTCCCTTGAGTAGGCCTTTTTGAAGGCCAAATCGAGGCTACAACGCTCGGAATGCGGCTGGTCGTATGCGACGAGCTTTCCCAACCGCACCCCGTATGAGCAGAGGCATTTGGTGGGGTTGTTTACTGGGTAGGCCTGCCCCTTCTGGGCAGGAGAGCCCCAGACAGCCCGCATAGCGGAAGCGTGCAGTTTCATGCATTTTTCCCCACCTTAAAAAAAAAAAAAAAAAAAAAAAAAAAAAAAAAAAAAAAAAAAAGGTTAGGTTAGGTTAGGTTAGGTTAGGTTAGGTTGGGGCGGGCCCCACATGCGATTGAGTGTTTTTTGGTGCTTTCGGTGCTTTTTCGCAGCGCACACGGTACGTCCTCGTCGTCCGCCCTGGACCCTGAGCTGACCACGGTAACGCAGTGGCAGCCAGGTGACCGAATCCGTGTGTGTGAAGTGGGGTATATCTTTTGTGTTTGTGTATGTTCGATATGTCTTCGATGCGTTCTCTGCGTTCGGGGCGCCCTTTGCAGGGCACCTCGGACCTTCCGATGGATCCTCCAGGCGAGTGTTGCCCTTCCCAGGGTGCCTCGCCTGACGACTTGGCTTGTGCAACGGACTCTGTTGCTCGTGATTTGGTAGATGTCGACTTGGTGGCTTCGGGCCCCTGTGGTTCGGAGTCGGAGATTGATGGCGTGTCGCTTGAGGCGATGTGCCGACCCGCGTCGGTTTTGTTAACGCGGATTGAGGATGAGGAGGCGCGGGAAGTGGGCACCCCAATGCTCACCCCTGCGTCCTCTATTATGGACGTGTCCTCTTGTGGGGGGGGTTCTCGTAAGAGACCACCCTCAAAATTCTGGCTGGACGTCGGAGAGGAGTCAGATGCTGAGGTAGCAATACCGACACCCAAGGTGTCAACAGCAAGGCGGGGCAAAGCACCAACCCCGGGCCATGCTGCTGGGTTCTCCCGCGCAGCGGCCACATTGAGAGAAATGGAGGCAGCTGAGGAGCTGGCCCAATTGGAGAAAGCTGCGACCAAACGGGCAGCAAAGAAAGCGGCGGCGGAGAAGGAGGCGGATGTAGAGCTAGATCCGCGCAGACCGGAGGAAGTGCCAACAGCTGAAATGAAAGCTCTGGCAAGTCAAAGGGTGGCGAGAGTGTTCCGTCTCGCCGCCACGGCCGGCAATCTGAAGGGCACCTACGTGAAGGAGCTCAAAGACTGCGCGGCCTGGCTCAAGGAGGCGCTGGACATTGTATTTTCCGGCACCGAAAGTGAGAAGATCCGGCGCCTAGAGACGGCAAATAAGAATCTGAGGGCGGAGTTGGAAGCCCTCAAAAAGGAGGTCCGCTCCTACAGCAGGGAGTTTTCACAACGTAACTCCCCGCCGCCACCGGAGCCCGTGGTGGAGATCGAGGCAGTCCCCGAAGTTTCATCCATGAGGGACCTGCTCGACGAGTTCCGCAGGTCTATTGTTGAGACCTGCGGCAACATGATAACGGCCCGCATAGAGGGACAAGCGCTGCCACCAAGCGCCGGCGCGCGCCCTCCACTCGCGGCGGCCAAAAAGGCGGGTTCTGCCCCGCCCAAGGCCAAGCCGCAGAACCCGGCACCCGGCCCCTCTAAGGCCGGTCCCTCTGGTGCCGGCCCCTCAAAGGCCGGTCCATCGTGGGCTGCAGTTGCCGGCGGCAGCAAGTCGTCGGCACCTACGCCGGCGTCAACTACGCCAACTACGTTGGCGCCCGCGGCAAACATGCCCAAAAAGGCCCAGCCTAAAAAGGCGGCCAAGAAGGCGACGGCGGCACCATCGGCGGCGGTCCAGTCCCAGTCTGAAGAGGGATGGACCGTCGTCAACAATAAGAAGAAGGGGGGGAAGAAGGGTAAAAAGCCCTCACCCGCCCCCAAGAAGAAATCGGGGCCGAAAGTACCGAAGCCACCGAAAACGCTGGCGGTGGTCCTTACTTTGAAGCCAGAGGCTATGGAGAAGGGGGCCACGTACCAGCAGGCCCTCTCCAAAGCCAAGGCCGGTGTCAGTCTCACGGAGATTGGCATCGGCCCGGGGAAGTTCCGCAGGTCCATGACGGGGGCCTGCGTGATGGAACTTCCCAAAGAGGCCACCGCCTCCCAGGCCGACCTCCTCGCCGCCAAAATGGGCGAGGTGCTAGGCGAGGAGGCAGTTGTCCGGCGGCCGATCAAAACCGGCGACGTCAGAGTCTCCGGCCTTGACGACTCTGTCTCGGCCGAAGAACTGAAGGGGGCCCTGGCATCCAAAGCCGGGTGCAGCCCCGACAGTTTCAGGGTAGGAGCCATTGCCGCGGGGTCCATGCGAATGGGCTCCGTCGTGGTCTCCTGCCCTGTGGAGGCGATCGCAAAAATCGCGGAGGGTCGCCTCACGGTCGGTTGGTGCTCCGCTTCTGTGCGGGCACTGGAGCAGCGGCCGATGCGCTGCCACCGGTGCCTAGAGAAAGGGCACACGGCGGCGCTCTGCCCCTCCAAAAAGGACCGCAGTGGCCTATGCTACCGCTGCGGCAAAGAGGGGCATCAGGGCAAGACGTGCACGGCGCCGTTCAAGTGCGCCGTGTGCGCCGACAGGGGCCTCGCTTCGGCCCACAGAATGGCGGGCCCTAACTGCGCGTCGCCGCCCGTAAAGGGCCGCGCCGCACCCGCATTGAGCCCTGCGCCGTCGTCGTCGTCGACCACCGTCGCCGCCGCCGCCGCCGCACCACAGGAGGAAACCCCGATGGAAACCGCCAATGAATAGAAGGTCCATCGGGGAAATAGTACAAGGCAACGTAAACCACTCCGCCGCGTCGCAGGATCTTCTACTGCAGACAATGGCGGAGTGGGGGGCGGACCTAGCCCTCGTCGCAGAGCCTCACCATATCCCGGCTTCACCCCGGTGGTTTGGCTCTGCGGACGGGACGGCGGCGGTAGTAGGGGTGGCCTCTAACACGGCACCCCCCCTGGTCCTGCGAGAAAGGGGCCAGGGCTTCGTTGCAGTGAAGTGGGGCGGCGTCGTGGTGGTGGCCGCCTACTTTTCACCAAACCGCACTCGGGCGGACTTCGAGTCCTTCCTGAGTGCGGTGGAAGGCGTGGTGCTGCGCGCGGCTCCCCTCCCGGTTCTGTTCGGGGGGGACCTCAACGCCAAGCATACGGCCTGGGGGTGCCCATCAAACACCCCGGCCGGTGCGGACCTGCTGTCCTGGGCAGAAAGCCTGGGGCTGCAGGTCCTGAACAGGGGCAGCACCCCTACGTGCGTGAGGTGGCAGGGTGAGTCAATCGTTGACGTAACCCTGGCCACCTCCCCATTGGCGGCGAGAGTCGGCGGCTGGCGGGTGGTGACCGACGCGGAGACGTTGTCGGACCACCGTTATATTCGGTTCGGCATCTCCGCGGCCGGTCCCGGGGCCCCTGTCCAACTGGGCCCCGAGGCGGGAGCTCCCTCGGCGTTCGTGAGGTGGTCGCTCCCGCAGCTCCGCCCTGAGGTCGCCAAAGAGGCGGCCATTGTCAGGTCCTGGGCGGAGCCACCCGCCGAGGTTGTGGGGGATGCGGATGGCATGGCGGAGCTCTTTGCAGACGACATGAAAGTCGTCTGCCAGGCCGCCATGCCTAAGTCAAAACCGCACCCCCGGAGGAAGGCCTTGTACTGGTGGACGCAGGAAGTAGCTGACCTGCGTGCCACCAGCCTAGCCGCCCGCACCGCCCTCCAGCGGTGTCGCAGGCGCAGGCGCCGGGCGCCCGGCGAGGAAGAACAGCTCCGCCGGGCGTTCCGAGAGACGCAGAGGGCCCTGCGGAAAGAGATCAGCAGGGCCAAAGGGGTCGCCGAGGAGGAATATCTAGCCCTCCTCGAGCGCGACCCCTGGGGGCAGCCGTACCGCGCGGTGCGGGGGAAGTTCGCCGACGCGGCTCCCCCCACCTCCGCCATGGAGCCATCGTTGTTGGGAAGGGTCCTGGAGGCTTTGTTCCCTAATCCGGGACCCTTCACCCCCCCGGAAATGTCATCTGCGGGGGGGAGTCCGGCGTCGTGGTACGATGGGCCCCCGGTCTCGGACGAGGAGTTCGAGGCCGGGAAGTTCCGGCTCCGGCTAAAGAAGAAGGCGCCGGGGCCGGACGGGGTCCCGTCGAAGGTTCTGGCCCTTGCGACGGGGCCCCTGGAGGAGCGGTTTCGCGCGGTGCTCGACACGGCCATCGCGGCAAACCGCTTCCCGACAAGGTGGAAGGCGGGGCGGCTCGTCTTGCTCCGTAAGAGCAACCGCCCCGCCGACAGCCCGTCCGGCTACAGGCCGATCGTGCTCCTGGACGAAGCGGGGAAATTCTTCGAGAAAATCCTCGCCTCTCGCATCCAGGAGCACCTGGCGGGTCCGGGACCGAACTTGGCCGACTGTCAGTACGGGTTCCGGACCGGTAGGTCCACGATGGACGCGGTTGGCCGCCTAAAACAATGGACCGAGGCGGCCACAGCACGGGGGGAGGTTGTTGTCGCGGTGTCATTGGACATCGCGAACGCCTTCAACAGCCTCCCCTACGAGTGCATAGAGGCGGCGCTCGAATTCCACCGAGTGCCCCTCTACCTCCGCGCCCTCGTGAGCGACTACCTGAGGAATCGGGTAGTCCTTTACGAGGATGCGGAGGGCCGCGTCCAGCGGTGGCCCATGGCGGCGGGCGTACCCCAGGGTTCCGTACTCGGTCCCCTCCTTTGGAACCTGGGGTACGACTGGGTCCTGCGCGGATCCCTCTCGCCCGACACGGATGTCATCTGCTTTGCGGACGACACCCTTGTCGCGGCGAGAGCGAGGAGTTGGGACGATGCGGTCCAACTCGCGTCGGACGACACAACATCCGTCGTCCGGCGTATCCGCAGGTTGGGGTTGCGCGTGGCCTTGGAAAAGACCAAGGCCATGCCTTTCCGCGCCCCACGACGCAGGATCCCGCAGGGGCTCCACGTCCGAGTGGAGGGGGTCGACGTCCCGGTCGAGGCGCATCTCAAGTACCTCGGCCTGACACTCGACCCCCGCTGGAGTTTCGAGGAGCACTTTAAGCTCCTCGCTCCAAGGCTGTGCGCCGCCGCGGCAGCCCTCGGACGGGTCCTCCCGAATACGGGGGGACCAGGGTGGAAGTGCCGTCGCCTGTACCATATGGTGGTCAGGTCGATGGCACTCTACGGAGCCCCTGTGTGGGCGGAGAGCCTCTCCCCCTCGCTCAAGGCCCTCTTGCGCCAACCGCAGAGGGTCATCGCGACCCGGGCCGTGCGAGCGTATCGCACGGTCAGCCACGGGGCCGCCTGCGTTCTAGCAGGCACCACCCCGTGGGAATTCGATGCCGTGGTTCTGTCCCACGTGCATCGAATTCGGGTCGCGGCGCGATTGCGAGGGGAGCGGCCCAGCTTGGAGGAGGTGGCGCTGGGTCGTGCCCAGGCTAGGGAGGAGGCCCTAGCCGCTTGGGCGGAGGCTCTCCGAGCCCCGAGTGCCGGCCACCGGACGATCGATGCAATTCGTCCGGTGTTGAGAGGATGGGTGGAGCGCCGGCACGGCCGCCTCACCTACCGCCTGGTGCAGGTACTGACCGGACACGGTTGTTTCGGCCACTACCTGCACCGTGTCGCCCGTCGGGAGTTACTGCCGCTGTGTCACCACTGCGGCGCTCCCGACGATACGGCCGAGCACACACTCGAAGAGTGCCCGGCCTGGCGACACGAGCGCCGCGACCTAATCGCGGCGCTAGGCGGGGGACACCTCACGCTGCCGGCCATGGTTCAGTCCATGGTCGCCAGTCGTAGAGCGTGGGAGGCGGCCGCCTCCTTCTGCGAACTCGTCATCTCGCAGAAGGAGGCAAGGGAGCGCGAGCGGGAGGAGGATCCTTCTTCCGCTCCGCTCCGACGTAGACGGCCGGGCCGGAGGAGGCGCGCTCACGTGCGTCCCCTCTAGGCCTGTGTAGGGTAACCCGCGCGGGGGGGTAGCTCCCCAACCCGCGCATTGCACAAGGTTACCCGAGCCATGTCTGGGGACCACCTAGTTTCTCGGGTGGTCCTCCTGAGGCGTCACCCCCGGCCTACCGCATCAGGCCGGGGCGCTCAGCGGACGGGTCGAACATAAGCCGCCCCTCGGCGGCTGGCAGCGATCCGTCCCCACACGAGCGAAGGGGAAACCGTTGGAGTTTAGTGGGTAGGGGGCGTAGTTTTTCATACGCTCGAGCCCCACACACGGCCGCGGGCTACGCTGGTCCCGCGGTGTCATGGTGCGTCAAGGCATTCTCCAACGAAAAAAAAAAAAAAAAAAAAAAAAAAAAGGTTAGGTTAGGTTAGGTTAGGTTAGGTTAGGTTAGGTTAGGTTTCCGTGGCGGGGCCAATACCGCTATCGGACGCGTCCCCGGGTTGCGGATTGGGGGATGCCTCCCAGATATGGGGGGTAGCGGCTTCGGCCGTCGCGGACAGCCATTGGCAACGGTGGGGCTGCCTGCCCTTTTTAGGGCGGGCATTGCACGGCCACACCAACCCGGAAGCCCACACTGAGTGGGCCTGGGGGCTGGGCGTACGGGGCTTGCTCTGTGCATCTGGCTGCGAGGAAGAAAACCTCTCTAAAAAATTACCCTGGGGTGGGCTCTTCCAAGGGTCTGTCGGGACGGTGACGTCCTGTCGTGAGGTGGAGCGGGAGTCTGTTTTCAGAGGACCGCGGTGTTTTGTGTTGTTGGTAGCGGCTCCAGCCCTCTGTTTTCAGAGGCGTCTTGGATGCTGGCTATCCGGGAGCGCTCTGTCGCTCGTGGCGTTTTTCGCCTATTGTGTTGGTGGAGCTTCGGCTCGTGGGATGGCGGACAGTGTCCGCGGCGCGGCGGGTTCGGTGTCCGCTTCAGTGCGGCTCCGGACAGGCCATTTATGGCTACCGTCGGGCGAGCTGTTACCCTGCCTGCCTCGTCTGTTGTCATGTCTAGCGGGGGCAGGTAGGGCCAGTGGGTCTTGCCTTCATTGGCTGGGCCTGAGAGGACGCACACCTCAATAAAAAAGTGCCTCAAAGTCCTTGTGTTCAGGCACCGTGGCACAGGACGCCTCCCGTTATGGGAGGTGGCTGGGGAGTACGTCAGCCAGCTAGCGGCCAAACCGTGGACACCTCCCGACCTCCACGTGTATGTAGGGTTACCCGGGTGCAGGGGGCACCGCCCGGGTGGACTTCTTTTCCCCCACACTCGTGGGATCAGTTATGGAATCTTCTACAAACAAAAACCAAAACTCTATGATGTCGGAGCCGTGCGAAGCGGCGGAGGATGTGATTGTGCTGAGCGACTCAGCGGGGAAACTGAAGGAGTGCCGCGTGGTGCTGGAGCGCAGTTCTTGCGTAACACCGGTGTCACGTAGCGCTGATTGTAGTGACGATGATGATGGTGACGCGTCGGACTCAACCGTCGTGTCGTTGGAGACGTGCCACTCGGTGGCGAGTACTGAGTCCGGCCGCTTATGGATGAAGCGCGGCCGCGAGGGCTCGGACGACGAGGAGGAGGCGCGGGCTAGTCCAGCGCCGAAACTGAATAGCGCCAGGAGAGGAAGAGGGCGCCCCCCGACCACCGGGGAGTATGTAGGGCTGGCCAAAGCAAAGATGGAGGCTGCTAGGGCCGCCCAGATAGAAATGGAGATCGAAGCGGAGAGGGAGGCCTTTGAGACCTGCCGGGCTTTAAGCAGCCGCTTCACGAGACGGCTCTCGGAGTCTTCCACCTCAGAGATCGATGTCAATATCGATAAGGAAGGCGAAGATCTGGGCTCTGACTTGGCGAGTCGCGTCAAGGCAGGCCTGGAGATGATAGTGACGGTAGAGAAAAAGTCGTCCAACTTGAAGGGGACGATGAAGAAGAACTTGAAGGACGCCGTCATCCTCATTAAAGAGGCCACGGAGGCACTCATCTCTCGGAGTGCCAGTGAAGAGACCCGGAGGCTGCAGGCGGCCAATACCCGTCTCCAAACGGAAGTGGCCAGCCTGCGGAAGGAGATCGAAGAATTGCGTGCGAGTGTGCGAGAAACCTCCACGCAATCGCCACGTCACGACGAGGACCTGGAGGCTCGCATCCTGAGCCGCCTTTCAGACAGGCTCAATGCCCGCATCGAGGGGCTTGAGCCGCGTCTCAACCCGGAGCCCCGGCTGCGCCCGTCGCTGGCGCACGAGAGAAGGAGGGAGGCGGAGACGGCGGACGACGTGATTCCTCCGTCGGCGCACGTCCCGCGAAAAGTGAAGGCAGCAAAGCCAACGGCTACACCAGTTGCCACTACGGCTACCGCACCTGTGGCGTCAACATCCGCGCAGGCCGAGGAGAAGAAGGAAAAAAGGAAGGGCGGGAAAGGGAAGAAGAAGGCAACTCCTCCAAATCCTGCTCCCGCCCCCGTTGCCCCGCAGCCGACACCCTCTGCTCGAGAGGAGGAGGGTTGGTCGACAGTCGTGGGCCGAAAGAAGAAGGCTCCAAAAGCGGCAGCCCCGGCAGCTCCTACGAAGGTGCCAACGAAGAAGGCTCCTGCGGGAACCGTAAAACCCGTGCAGCGCGCGCCGAAAGCTAGACCGCCGAAATCCTCTGCGGTCGTTATCACGCTGAGTCCGGCCGCCATTGAGAAGGGCATAACCTACGCAAAGGTCCTCGGCGAGGCCAAGCGGTCCGTTGACCTCTCGTCCCTCGGGATCGAGGCTGTACGGTTCCGTCAGGCCGCCACGGGGGCCACAATCATCGAGGTCCCCGGTGCCACCAGTGGCCCAAAGGCTGACGTCCTGGCACAGAAAATCGCCGAGGTGTGCAGCGCGGAGGGAGACATCAAGGTATCGAGGCCAGTGAAGCGGATGGAGATACTCGTATCGGACCTCGATGAATCAGTAACGAGCGAGGAGGTTGCGAGGGTCGTCGCCGAAAAAGGAGGTTGTCCGCTCGACCAAATCAAGGTTGGTGCGCCCCGCCAGGACAGGTCTGGCCTCTTTGGCGTGTGGGTCAGCTGCCCAGTTTTGGCGGCCAAAAAGGTGGCGGAGGGTCGCCTGAAAGTGGGGTGGGTGTCGGCGCGGGTCAAGCTGCTGCCCCAAAGGGAAATGCGGTGCTTCCGTTGCCTGCTCGCGGGGCACACGAAAGCAATGTGCAAGTCACCCACTGACCGGGGGCAGCAGTGCTACCGCTGCGGCCAACCAGGTCACCGGGCGTCCAATTGTGAGGCTCCCCCCCACTGCGTCCTGTGCGCGGAAGTGGGAAAGGACGCCAAGCACCGTTTGGGGAGCGCTAAATGCTCGGCCCCCAAACGTATGATGAGTCGTAGGGCGCCGACCACAGGCGCGGATCCACCGAGCGGGTCGCAAGAGAGCATGGAGACAGACGCTAGGTAGGATGTCCGTCAAGATACTGCAGGCGAACATCAATCACTGCGCCGCCGCTCAGAGTCTTCTTGACCAGAGTATGGCGCAGTGGTCGATTGATATTTGCGTCGTCGCGGAGCCATACGCGATCCCTCCCAAAACAAATTGGGTGAGTGATCGCGATGGTGTAGCATCGATTGTGTTCGGTAGGGAGCTTATTCCGAAGAACGTAAGGAGGGGCAATGGTTGTGTGGTGGCAGTTCTAGATGACATGGCAGTGGTCGGTGTATATTTTTCACCGAACCGGCCACTGTCCGAGTTCGAGGGCTTCCTGGACGAATTGGGGTCTCTGGTCGCAGGCTGTCATCCTAAGCCTGTAGTTGTGGCCGGAGACCTCAACGCAAAGTCCACTCAATGGGGCTGCCCCACTACGGACAGCAGAGGCGAGGTCCTGGAGGAGTGGTTGGCGGCCAACGACCTTGGTGTTCTCAATCGGGGGACAACTGCCACGTGTGTTCGGGCACAGGGCAGTTCCATCGTGGACGTCTCTCTGGCGAGCCTGTCATTGTCGCGTCGTGTCTGCGACTGGCGGGTGCTGGAGGGGGAGGAGACTCTCTCGGACCACCGATATATTCGGTTCGACATCTCCCCCCTCCAGTCGAGATCGGCTGGTCGAGTCACGATGCGGCACGTCCACGGGCCAAGGTGGGCCTTGAAGAAAATGGACCGGGAGGCATTGGTTCTGGCGGCGATGGTGGAAGACTGGGCGCCCCCTCCGGAGGAGCCTCAGGTCGACCAAGAGGTGGAGTGGTTTAGGGATGCCATGGCGCACGTATGCGACGCGTCGATGCCGCGCGTCACAAAGCTCCCAGACCGCAAACAAATTTATTGGTGGTCTGAGGATCTGGCTCGGCTTCGCGCGGCCTGCGTGTCGGCCAGGCGAAGGCACGGCCACTATCGGCGTCGCCTCATCCGGAACCACCAGCCTGTCGGGCAGAGTGCGGAGGAGCTGGCACTCCTTGAGGCGTACCGTAGCGCCAAACTGACGCTAAGAGTGGCCATCGCCGAGGCCAAGGAGAGGGCGTGGGAGGAGTTCCTGGCGACGCTGGACCGGGACCCCTGGGGCAAGCCCTACAAACTTGTCATGAGCAGGCTGCGTCCCTGGGCCCCCCCTCTAACAACGCAATTGGAGGGGGAGCTGCTTAATCGAGTGGTCGCTGCGCTGTTTCCGTCGCCGGACGCAGACTTCCAGCCCCCGGAGATGGGGAATGTTGCAGGAGCGCCAGGTGGGAGTGGTGCTGCCGTGCCCGAGGTCACAGAGGAGGAGCTGTCGGCGGCCATCGACAGGCTTCAGGCCAAGAACACGGCCCCCGGCCTAGACGGTGTCCCCGGCAGGGCACTGGTTCTGGCATTGAAGAATGGAGGCCTGGGGAGCAGATTCCGGGAGCTCCTCACGGCGTGTATGAGGGCCGGAAAGTTTCCGGACCCCTGGAAGGAGGGAAAGCTGGTCCTGCTCCGGAAGCCCGGACGGCCAGAGGACGCACCATCGGCGTACCGGCCGATCGTGCTGCTCGACGAGGCGGGCAAGCTCTTTGAGCGTGTCATCGCAACCCGCCTTGTCGACCACCTCGATTGCGTCGGTCCAAACCTATCGGACCGTCAGTTTGGGTTCCGACGAGCCAGGTCCACAATTGATGCCATATCGCGCGTCAGGAAGCAGGCGGAGGAGGCGGTGACATCCGGCGGGGTGATGTTGGCAGTGTCGCTCGACATTGCCAACGCCTTCAACACCCTGCCCCACACTACCATACGGGAGGCCCTGAGGTATTTCCGGTTCCCGCTGTACCTCCAGCGGGTGATCATGGACTACCTCAGCGGCAGGTCGGTGCGGTTCCCGACAAGGGATGGGGAAGGAGCATGTGTCGTCGCTGCCGGTGTTCCACAGGGGTCGGTCCTAGGTCCACTCCTGTGGAACATCGGTTACGACTGGGCCATCAGGGGCGCTACTCTTCGCGGCGTCAGCATAACATGCTACGCCGACGACACGCTCGTCACTGCCCGGGGTGAAAATTTTAGGGAGGCCAAGATACTGGCAACTGCAGGTACAGCTGCGGTTGTCAGCCGAATTCGGCAGCTGGGCCTAAAGGTGGCGCTGGAGAAGTCGGAGGCCCTGTGCTTCCACGGACCAAGGAGGGCCCCTCCATCTGGGTCGCTCATAGTCGTCGGCGGTGTGTCCATCTCCATCGGGACGACTATGAAATACCTCGGCCTGGTACTGGACGGTCGATGGAAGTTCAGCGAGCACTTTGCTCGTCTGGCTCCCAAATTGGTGGCCACGGCAGGAGCTCTGGCGCGGCTTATGCCGAACCTGGGAGGGCCCAAATCCAGCTGTCGGCGGTTGTTTGCGGGTGTGGTGCGCTCCATGGCACTCTACGGGGCACCAATATGGGCTGACAGGTTGGGCAGAGAGAGTAGGGCCGTGCTGCGTAGGACCCAACGTGTGGTCGCACGAAGGGTTGCTCGGGCCTACTTCTCGGTATCGTTGGAGGCGGCGTGTGCTCTCGCGGGCACTCCTCCATGGGAGTTGGAGGCGGTCATGCTGGCCGAGGTCTACGCGAACGTCGCGGAGGCCAAAAGCCAGGGTGCCGCCCCACCCCTGGAGGACGTCGCGCGCTGGAGGAGAGAGGCCGCAGAGGAGATGTGGCAGAGCTGGACGGAGAGACTGGAGAGCCCGAGCGCTGGGCACCGCACTATCGGGGCTCTGCGCCCAGTTCTCAAGGAGTGGCACGACAGGAAGTGGGGCGCGCTCAGCTTCCACCTTGTGCAGGTACTCTCGGGGCACGGTTGCTTCGGGAGATACCTGTACAGGGTGCCTAAGAGAGAGCCGTCCCCGGTGTGTCACCACTGCGGGGCACCGGAGGACACGGCCGACCACACCTTGGCCGTGTGCAGTGCATGGGCGGCGGAACGGACCAGACTTGAGTCGGTCATTGGACCGGACCTGTCGCTGCCGGCGGTCATCCGCGAGATGGTCGGTAGCGAGGCGAGTTGGAGGGCCATGACGGCCTTCTGCAAGACCGTCATGGCGAAGAAGGAGGAGGCCGAACGGATGAGGGAGTCCACAACGGACAACCCCATCCGTCGGAAACGAGTAGGACAGCGGCGCACGAATTTTAGCCGTGCCCAACTGTGATAAATATTGTGATATTGTAAATTTTAAATGTGTTTTATTTTACTTTTACAATTAATTTATTTTATGGTGGTTATTGGGGACTTTTGTCCTCAATTTGTTGTTGTTGTTTTGTTTTATTTTATGTTGGTTATTGGGGACTTTTGTCCCCAATGCCACTATTGTAGTTATTCGGGGGATGGTGCTCTTTACACACCACCCCCCCACCAAGGAGTCTAGTCATTTATACGGTGTGTCCAACCCATGGACGGACGCCTGCAGAGGGTAGGGGATAAGGCTTTGCTGTCGCTCCTCCCTCAGCAACCGAGATGGTGGCAAATGGTGGGGTTGTTTACTGGGTAGGCCTGCCCCTTCTGGGCAGGAGAGCCCCAGACAGCCCGCATAGCGGAAGCGTGCAATTCAATGCATTTTTCCCCACCTTAAAAAAAAAAAAAAAAAAAAAAAAAAAGGTTAGGTTAGGTTAGGTTAGGTTTCCGTGGCGGGGCCAATACCGCTATCGGACGCGTCCCCGGGTTGCGGATTGGGGGATGCCTCCCAGATATGGGGGGTAGCGGCTTCGGCCGTCGCGGACAGCCATTGGCAACGGTGTGGCTGCCTGCCTATCTCAGGGCGGGCATTGCAGGGCCACACCAACCCGTAAGCCCACTCTGCGTGGGCCCGGGGGCTGGACGTATGGGGCTTGCTCTGTGCGCCTGGCTGCGAGGAAGAAAACCTCTCTAAAAAATTACCCTGGGGTGGGCCCTTCCAAGGGTCTGCCGGGACGGTGACGTCCTGTTGTGAGGTGGAGCGGGAGTCTGTTTCAGAGGACCGCGGTGTTGAGTGTTGGTCTCCCTTGTCGGTGTTGTGTTAGCGGCTCCAGCCCTCTGCTTCCAGAGGCGCCTTGGAGGCTGGCTATTCGGGAGTGTTCTTTCGCTCACGGCGTTCATCGCCTGTTGTGTTGGTGGAGCTTCGGCTCGTGGGATGGCGGACAGTGTCCGCGGCGCGGCGGGTTCGGTGTCCGCTTCAGTGCGGCTCCGGACAGGCCATTTATGGCTACCGTCGGGCGAGCTGTTACCCTGCCTGCCTCGTCTGTTGTCATGTCTAGCGGGGGCAGGTAGGGCCAGTGGGTCTTGCCTTCATTGGCTGGGCCTGAGAGGACGCACACCTCAATAAAAAAGTGCCTCAAAGTCCTTGTGTTCAGGCACCGTGGCACAGGACGCCTCCCGTTATGGGAGGTGGCTGGGGAGTACGTCAGCCAGCTAGCGGCCAAACCGTGGACACCTCCCGACCTCCACGTGTATGTAGGGTTACCCGGGTGCAGGGGGCACCGCCCGGGTGGACTTCTTTTCCCCCACACTCGTGGGATCAGTTATGGAATCTTCTACAAACAAAAACCAAAACTCTAAGATGTCGGAGCCGTGCGAAGCGGCGGAGGATGTGATTGTGCTGAGCGACTCAGCGGGGAAACTGAGGGAGTGCCGCGTGGTGCTGGAGCGCAGTTCTTGCGTAACACCGGTGTCACGTAGCGCTGATTGTAGTGACGATGATGATGGTGACGCGTCGGACTCAACCGTCGTGTCGTTGGAGACGTGCCACTCGGTGGCGAGTACTGAGTCCAGCCGCTTGTGGATGAAACGCGGCCGCGAGGGCTCGGACGACGAGGAGGAGGCGCGGGCTAGTCCAGCGCCGAAACTGAATAGCGCCAGGAGAGGAAGAGGGCGCCCCCCGACCACCGGGGAGTATGTAGGGTTGGCCAAAGCAAAGATGGAGGCTGCTAGGGCCGCCCAGATTGAGATGGAAATTGAAGCGGAGAGGGAGGCCTTTGAGACCTGCCGGGCTCTAAGCAGCCGCTTCACGAGGCGGCTCTCGGAGTCTTCCTGCTCCGACACAGTTGTCAGCGTCGGCACGGATGGCGGAGATCTGGGCCCTGACTTGGCGGGTCGCGTCAAGGCAGGCCTAGAGATGATTCTTACGGTTGAGAAAAAGTCGTCCAACTTGAAGGGGACGATGAAGAAAAACCTAAAGGATGCCGTCACCCTGATCAAGGAGGCGACGGAGGCACTCATCTCCCGGAGTACAAATGAGGAAACCAGGAAGTTGCAGGCGGCCAACACCCGTCTCCAAACGGAGGTGGCAAGCCTGAGGAGAGAGCTCGACGAACTACGTGAGAGTGTGCGATCCACCTCCACGCAATCGCCGCGACTTGACGAGGACATGGAGGCGCGCATTTTGAGCCGACTATCGGACAGGCTCAATGCCCGAATCGAGGGGCTTGAGCCGCGTCTCAACCCGGAGCCCCGACTGCGCCCGTCGCTGGCGCACGAGAGAAGGAGGGAGGCGGAGACGGCGGACGACGTGATTCCTCCGTTGGCGCACGTCCCGCGAAAAGTGAAGGCAGTAAAGCCAGCGGCTACACCAGCTCCGGCTACCGAACCTGTGGCGTCAACATCTGCGCAGGCCGCGAAGAAGGAAAAAAGGAAGGGCGGCAAAGGGAAGAAGAGTGCCATTCCTCCCAATCCTGCTCCCGCACCAGCGGCCTCTCAGCCGACACCCTCTTCTACGGAGGAGGGATGGTCGACCGTAGTGAGCCGAAAAAAGAAGGCGCCGAAAGCTCCAGCAGTTCCGGCAAATACAGCGAAGGAGGCACAAAAGAAGGCTCCTGCCGGGTCCATCAAGCCCGCGCAGCGCGCGCCCAAGGCTAGACCGCCTAAATCCTCAGCGGTCGTTATTACGTTGAGCCCGGCCGCCATCGAGAAGGGCATTACCTACGCAAAGGTCCTCGGCGAAGCCAAACGTTCCGTTGACCTCGCGTCCCTAGGGATCGAGGCCGTTCGATTTCGTCAGGCTGCCACGGGGGCTACAATCATCGAGGTCCCCGGTGCCACCAGCGGTCCGAAGGCTGACACTTTGGCCCAAAAGATCGCAGAAGTATGCAATGCGGAGGGAGACGTCAAGGTCTCGAGGCCGGTAAAGCGGATGGAGCTACTCGTCTCGGACCTTGACGAGTCGGTGACGAGCGAGGAGGTGGCTCGGGTCGTCGCCGAAAAGGGAGGTTGCCCGCTCGACCAAATCAAAGTCGGTGCGCCCCGCCAGGACAGATCTGGCCTGTTCGGCGTTTGGGTCAGCTGCCCAGTCTTGGCGGCCAAGAAGGTGGCGGAAGGTCGCCTGAAAGTGGGGTGGGTTTCGGCACGGGTCAAGCTGCTGCCCCAAAGGGATATGAGGTGTTTCCGCTGCCTGCTCGCGGGGCACACCAAAGCAATGTGCAAGTCACCCATTGACCGGGGGCAGCAATGTTATCGCTGCGGCCAACCCGGACATCGGGCGTCTGAGTGTGCGGCTCCCGCCCACTGCGTCCTGTGCGCAGAAGTGGGCAAGGACGCCAAGCATCGTTTGGGGAGCGCCAAATGCTCGGCCCCCAAACGTGTGATGAGCCGTAGGGCGCCGACCACAGGCGCGGATCCACCGAGCGGGTCGCAAGAGAGCATGGAGACAGACGCTAGGTAGGATGTCCGTCAAGATACTGCAGGCGAACATCAACCACTGCGCCGCCGCTCAGAGTCTTCTTGACCAGAGTATGGCGCAGTGGTCGATTGATATTTGCGTCGTCGCGGAGCCATACGCGATCCCTCCCAAAACAAATTGGGTGAGTGATCGCGATGGTGTAGCATCGATTGTGTTCGGTAGGGCGCTTACTCCGAAGAACGTAAGGAGGGGCAATGGTTGTGTGGTGGCAGTTCTGGATGACATGGCAGTGGTCGGTGTATATTTTTCACCGAACCGGCCACTGTCCGAGTTCGAGGGCTTCCTGGACGAATTGGGGTCTCTGGTCGCAGGCTGTCATCCTAAGCCTGTAGTTGTGGCCGGAGACCTCAACGCAAAGTCCACTCAATGGGGCTGCCCCACTACGGACAGCAGAGGCGAGGTCCTGGAGGAGTGGTTGGCGGCCAACGACCTTGATGTTCTCAATCGGGGGACAACTGCCACGTGTGTTCGGGCACAGGGCAGTTCCATCGTGGACGTCTCTCTGGCGAGCCTGTCATTGTCGCGTCGTGTCTGCGACTGGCGGGTGCTGGAGGGGGAGGAGACTCTCTCGGACCACCGATATATCCGGTTCGACATCTCCCCCCTCCAGTCGAGATCGGCTGGTCGAGTCACGATGCGGCACGTCCACGGGCCAAGGTGGGCCTTGAAGAAAATGGACCGGGAGAAATTGGTTCTGGCGGCGATGGTGGAAGACTGGGCGCCCCCTCCGGAGGAGCCTCAGGTCGACCAAGAGGTGGAGTGGTTTAGGGGTGCCATGGCGCACGTATGCGATGCGTCGATGCCGCGCGTCACAAAGCTCCCAGACCGCAAACAAATTTATTGGTGGTCTGAGGATCTGGCTCGGCTTCGCGCGGCCTGCGTGTCGGCCAGGCGAAGGCACGGCCACTATCGGCGTCGCCTCATCCGGAACCACCAGCCGGTCGGGCAAAGTGCGGAGGAGCTGGCACTCCTTGAGGCGTACCGTAGCGCCAAACTGACGCTAAGAGTGGCCATTGCCGAGGCCAAAGAGAGGGCATGGGAGGAGTTCCTGGCGACGCTGGACCGGGACCCCTGGGGCAAGCCCTACAAACTTGTCATGAGCAGGCTGCGTCCCTGGGCCCCCCCTCTAACAACGCAATTGGAGGGGGAGCTGCTTAATCGAGTGGTCGCTGCGCTGTTTCCGTCGCCGGACGCAGACTTCCAGCCCCCGGAGATGGGGAATGTTGCAGGAGCGCCAGGTGGGAGTGGTGCTACCGTGCCCGAGGTCTCAGAGGAGGAGCTGTCGGCTGCCATCGACAGGCTTCAGGCCAAGAACACGGCCCCCGGCCTAGACGGTGTCCCCGGCAGGGCACTGGTTCTGGCATTGAAGAATGGAGGCCTGGGGAGCAGATTCCGGGAGCTCCTCACGGCGTGTATGAGGGCCGGAAAGTTTCCGGACCCCTGGAAGGAGGGAAAGCTGGTCCTGCTCCGGAAGCCCGGACGGCCAGAGGACGCACCATCGGCGTACCGGCCGATCGTGCTGCTCGACGAGGCGGGCAAGCTTTTTGAGCGCGTTATTGCAACCCGCCTTGTCGACCACCTCGATTGTGTCGGTCCAAACCTTTCGGACCGTCAGTTCGGGTTCCGTCGAGCCAGGTCCACCATCGACGCGATCTCGCGCGTGAAGGAGCAAGCGGAGGAGGCTGTGTCATCTGGTGGGGTGATGTTGGCAGTGTCGCTCGACATTGCCAACGCTTTCAACACCCTGCCCCACACTACCATACGGGAGGCTCTGAGGTACTTCCGGTTCCCGCAGTATCTGCAGCGGCTAATCATGGACTACCTCACGGGCAGATCAGTCAGGTTCCCGAGCAAAGACGGAGAAGGCGCATGCGTCGTCGCGGCTGGTGTTCCACAGGGGTCGGTCCTAGGTCCACTCCTGTGGAATATCGGCTATGATTGGGCCATCAGGGGCGCTACCCTTCGCGGCGTCAGCATAACGTGCTACGCCGACGACACGCTCGTCACTGCCCGGGGCGACAATTTTAGGGAGGCCAAAATACTGGCAACTGCAGGCACAGCTGCGGTTGTCAGCCGAATTCGACAGCTGGGCCTTAAAGTGGCGCTGGAGAAGTCGGAGGCCCTGTGCTTCCACGGACCAAGGAGGGCCCCTCCATCTGGGTCGTTCATAGTCGTCGGCGGTGTGTCCATCTCCATCGGGACGACTATGAAATACCTCGGCCTGGTACTGGACGGTCGATGGAAGTTCAGCGAGCACTTTGCTCGTCTGGCTCCCAAATTGGTGGCAACGGCAGGAGCTCTGGCGCGGCTCATGCCGAACCTGGGAGGGCCCAAATCCAGTTGTCGGCGGCTGTTTGCGGGTGTGGTGCGCTCCATGGCACTCTACGGGGCACCAATATGGGCTGACAGGTTAGGAAGAGAGAGTAGGGCCGTGCTGCGTAGGACCCAACGTGTAGTCGCACGGAGGGTCGCGCGGGCCTACTTCTCTGTATCGGTGGAGGCGGCGTGTGCTCTCGCGGGCACTCCTCCATGGGAGTTGGAGGCGGTCATGCTGGCCGAGGTCTACGCGAACGTCGCGGAGGCCAAAAGCCAGGGTGCCGCCCCACCCCTGGAGGACGTCGCTCGCTGGAGGAGAGAGGCCGCAGAGGAGATGTGGCAGAACTGGACGGAGAGACTGGAGAGCCCGAGCGCTGGGCACCGCACTATCGGGGCTCTGCGCCCAGTTCTCAAGGAGTGGCACGACAGGAAGTGGGGCGCGCTCAGCTTCCACCTTGTGCAGGTTCTCTCGGGGCACGGTTGCTTCGGGAGATACCTGTACAGGGTGCCTAAGAGAGAGCCATCCCCAGTGTGCCATCACTGCGGGGCACCGGAAGACACGGCCGACCACACCTTGGCCGTGTGCAGTGCATGGGCGGCGGAACGGACCAGACTCGAGGCGGTCATTGGACCGGACCTGTCGCTGCCGGCGGTCATCCGCGAAATGGTCGGTAGCGAGGCGTGTTGGAGGGCCATGACGGTCTTCTGCAAGACCGTCATGGCGAAGAAGGAGGAGGCCGAACGGGTGAGGGAGTCCACAACGGACAACCCCATCCGTCGGAAACGAGTAGGACAGCGGCGCACGAATTTTAGCCGTGCCCAACTGTGATAAATATTGTGATATTGTAAATTTTAAATGTGTTTTATTTTACTTTTACAATTTATTTTATTTTATGGTGGTTATTGGGGACTTTTGTCCTCAATTTGTTGTTGTTGTTTTGTTTTATTTTATGTTGGTTATTGGGGACTTTTGTCCCCAATGCCATTGTTGTTGTTATTCGGGGGATGGTGCTCTTTACACACCACCCCCCACCAAGGAGTCTAGTCATTTATACGGTGTGTCCAACCCATGGACGGACGCCTGCAGAGGGTAGGGGATAAGGCTTTGCTGTCGCTCCTCCCTCAGCAACCGAGATGGCGGCAAACGGTGGGGTTGTTTACTGGGTAGGCCTGCCCCTTCTGGGCAGGAGAGCCCCAGACAGCCCGCATAGCGGAAGCGTGCAATTCAATGCATTTTTCCCCACCTTAAAAAAAAAAAAATAAAAAAAAAAAAAAAAAAAAAAAAAAAAAAGGTTAGGTTAGGTTAGGTTAGGTTAGGTTAGGTTAGGTTAGGTTAGGTTAGGTTAGGTTAGGTTAGGTTAGGTTAGGTTAGGTTAGGTTTGGCGGGGCCAATACCGCTATCGGACGCGTCCCCGGGTTGCGGATTGGGGGATGCCTCCCAGATATGGGGGGTAGCGGCTTCGGCCGTCGCGGACAGCCATTGGCAACGGTGGGGCTGCCTGCCCTTCTCAGGGCGGGCATTGCACGGCCACACCAACCCGGAAGCCCACACTGAGTGGGCCTGGGGGCTGGGCGTACGGGGCTTGCTCTGTGCGTCTGGCTGCGAGGAAGAAAACCTCTCTAAAAATTACCCTGGGGTGGGCCCTTCCAAGGGTCTGCCGGGACGGTGACGTCCTGTTTTGAGGTGGAGCGGGAGTCTGTTTTCAGAGGACCGCGGTGTTGAGTGTTGGTCTCCCTTGTTGGTGTTGTGTTAGCGGCTCCAGCCCTCTGCTTCCAGAGGCGCCTTGGAGGCTGGCTATTCGGGAGTGTTCTTTCGCTCACGGCGTTCATCGCCTGTTGTGTTGGTGGAGCTTCGGCTCGTGGGATGGCGGACAGTGTCCGCGGCGCGGCGGGTTCGGTGTCCGCTTCAGTGCGGCTCCGGACAGGCCATTTATGGCTACCGTCGGGCGAGCTGTTACCCTGCCTGCCTCGTCTGTTGTCATGTCTAGCGGGGGCAGGTAGGGCCAGTGGGTCTTGCCTTCATTGGCTGGGCCTGAGAGGACGCACACCTCAATAAAAAAGTGCCTCAAAGTCCTTGTGTTCAGGCACCGTGGCACAGGACGCCTCCCGTTATGGGAGGTGGCTGGGGAGTACGTCAGCCAGCTAGCGGCCAAACCGTGGATACCTCCCGACCTCCACGTGTATCTAGGGTTACCCGGGTGCAGGGGGCACCGCCCGGGTGGACTTCTTTTCCCCCACACTCGTGGGATCAGTTATGGAAATTGAATCTAATAAAAACCAAAACTCTATGACGTCGGAGCCGTGCGAAGCGGCGGAGTGTGTTGTTGGGCTGAGCGAATCAGCGGTGTTGATGAAGGAGTGCAGAGTGGTGCTGGAGCGCAGTCCATGCGTTACACCGGTGCCAAGCAGCGCTGATTGTGGTGACGATGATGATGGTGACGCGTCGGACTCAACCGTCGTGTCGTTGGAGACGTGCCACTCGGTGGCGAGTACTGAGTCCAGCCGCTTTTGGATGAAACGCGGCCGCGAGGGCTCGGACGACGAGGAGGAGGCGCGGGCTAGTCCAGCGCCGAAACTGAATAGCGCCAGGAGAGGAAGAGGGCGCCCCCCGACCACCGGGGAATATGTAGGGCTGGCCAGAGCCAAGATGGAGGTGGCAAAAGCCGCCCGAATGGAGCTTGAGGTGGAGGCGGAGAGGGAGGCTTTCGAGACCTGCCGCTCGTTGAGCAGTCGCTTCACGAGGCGGCTCTCGGAGTCTTCCTGCTCCGACACAGTTATCAGCGTCGGCACGGATGGCGGAGATCTGGGTCCTGACTTGGCGGGTCGCGTCAAGGCAGGCCTAGAGATGATTCTTACGGTTGAGAAAAAGTCGTCCAACCTGAAGGGGACGATGAAGAAAAACCTAAAGGATGCCGTCACCCTGATCAAGGAGGCGACGGAGGCACTCATCTCCCGGAGTACAAATGAGGAAACCAGGAAGTTGCAGGCGGCCAACACCCGTCTCCAAACGGAGGTGGCAAGCCTGAGGAAAGAGCTCGACGAACTGCGTGAGAGTGTGCGATCCACCTCCACGCAATCGCCGCGACTTGACGAGGACTTGGAGGCGCGAATTTTGAGCCGACTGTCAGACAGGCTCAATGCCCGAATTGAAGGGCTTGAGCCGCGTCTCAACCCGGAGCCCCGGCTGCGCCCGTCGCTGGCGCACGAGAGAAGGAGGGAGGCGGAGACGGCGGACGACGTGATTCCTCCGTCGGCGCACGTCCCGCGAAAAGTGAAGGCAGCAAAGCCAACGGCTACACCAGTTGCCACTACGGCTACCGCACCTGTGGCGTCAACATCCGCGCAGGCCGAGGAGAAGAAGGAAAAAAGGAAGGGCGGGAAAGGGAAGAAGAGTGCAACTCCTCCAAATCCTGCTCCCGCGCCCGTTGCCCCGCAGCCGACACCCTCTGCTCGAGAGGAGGAGGGTTGGTCGACAGTCGTGGGCCGAAAGAAGAAGGCTCCAAAAGCGGCAGCCCCGGCAGCTCCTACGAAGGTGCCAGCGAAGAAGGCTCCTGCGGGAACCGTCAAACCCGTGCAGCGCGCGCCGAAAGCTAGACCGCCGAAATCCTCTGCGGTCGTTATCACGCTTAGTCCGGCCGCCATTGAGAAGGGCATAACCTACGCAAAGGTCCTCGGCGAGGCCAAGCGGTCCGTTGACCTCTCGTCCCTTGGGATCGAGGCTGTACGGTTCCGTCAGGCCGCCACGGGGGCCACAATCATCGAGGTCCCCGGTGCCACCAGCGGCCCAAAGGCTGACGTCCTGGCACAGAAAATCGCCGAGGTGTGCAGCGCGGAGGGAGACATCAAGGTATCGAGGCCAGTGAAGCGGATGGAGATACTCGTATCGGACCTCGATGAATCAGTAACGAGCGAGGAGGTTGCGAGGGTCGTCGCCGAAAAAGGAGGTTGTCCGCTCGACCAAATCAAGGTTGGTGCGCCCCGCCAGGACAGGTCTGGCCTCTTTGGCGTGTGGGTCAGCTGCCCAGTTCTGGCGGCCAAGAAGGTGGCGGAGGGTCGCCTGAAAGTGGGGTGGGTGTCGGCGCGGGTCAAGCTGCTGCCCCAAAGGGAAATGCGGTGCTTCCGTTGCCTGCTCGCGGGGCACACGAAAGCAATGTGCAAGTCACCCACTGACCGGGGGCAGCAGTGCTACCGCTGCGGCCAACCTGGTCACCGGGCGTCCAATTGTGAGGCTCCCCCCCACTGCGTCCTGTGCGCAGAAGTGGGCAAGGACGCCAAGCATCGTTTGGGGAGCACCAAATGCTCGGCCCCCAAACGTATAATGAGTCGCAGGGCGCCGACCACAGGCGCAGATCCACCGAGCGGATCACAAGAGATTATGGAGACAGAAACTGTGTAAGATGTCCTTCAAATTATTACAGGCGAATATCAATCACTGCGCCGCTGCTCAGAGTCTCCTCGACCAGAGCATGGCGCAGTGGTCGATCGACATCTGCGTGGTGGCTGAACCATACGCGATCCCTCCCAAAACAAATTGGGTGAGTGATCGCGATGGTGTTGCAGCAATTGTATTTAGTAGTGCGCTCACTCCAAAGAGTGTTATGAGAGGTGAAGGCTGTGTGGCGGCAGTGTTGGACGACATGGCGGTGGTCGGTGTCTATTTTTCACCGAACCGGCCACTGTCCGAGTTTGAGGGCTTTCTGAACGAATTGGGGTCTCTGGTCGCAGGCTGTCATCCTAAGCCTGTAGTTGTGGCCGGAGACCTCAACGCAAAGTCCACTCAATGGGGCTGTCCCACCACGGACATAAGAGGTGAGGTCCTGGAGGAGTGGTTGGCGGCCAACGACCTTGGCGTTCTAAATCGCGGGACAACTGCCACGTGTGTTCGGGCACAGGGCAGTTCCATCGTCGACATCTCTCTGGCGAGCCTGTCATTGTCGCGTCGTGTCTGCGACTGGCGGGTGCTGGAGGGGGAGGAGACTCTCTCGGACCACCGATATATTCGGTTCGATATCTCCCCCCTCCAGTCGAGATCGGCTAGCCGAGTCACAATGCGGCACGTCCATGGGCCAAGGTGGGCCCTCAAGAAGCTAGATCGAGAGGCGTTGGTTCTGGCGGCAATGGTGGAGGACTGGTCGCCCCCACCGGAGGAGCCTCAGGTCCACCAAGAGGTGGAGTGGTTCCGGGATGCCATGGCGCGCGTGTGTGACGCGTCGATGCCGCGCGTCACGAAGCTCCCGGACCGCAATCAGATGTATTGGTGGTCTGCGGATCTGGCCAGACTCCGCGAGGCTTGCGTGTCGGCCAGGCGGAGGCACAGTCACTATAGACGTCGCCTCGTTAGGAACCACCAGCCGGTTGGGCAGAGTGCGGAGGAGCTGGCACTCCTGGAGGCTCACCGCAGCGCCAAATTGGCGTTAAGGGTGGCTATAGCCGAAGCCAAGGAGAGGGCGTGGGAAGAGTTCCTGGCGACCCTGGACCGGGACCCCTGGGGCAAACCCTACAAGTTGGTGATGAGCAGGCTGCGCCCCTGGGCCCCCCCTCTCACCACGCAAATGGAGGCGGATCTGCTGGCTCGAGTGGTTGCTGCGTTGTTTCCCGCACCGGACGCAGACTTCCAACCTCCAGTCATGGGAAGGGTTGCAGGAGAGCCAGATGGGAGTGTTGTTGTGCCCGAGGTGTCTGAGGAGGAGTTGTCCGCGGCCATTGACAGGCTCCAGGCCAAGAACACGGCCCCCGGCCTTGACGGTGTCCCTGGTAGGGCATGGGTTCTGGCCCTTAAGAACGGTGGCCTGGGGAGCAGGTTCAGGGAGCTCCTCACGGCATGCATGAGGGCTGGTAAGTTTCCGGCCCCCTGGAAAGAAGGCAAGTTGGTCCTGCTGAGAAAGCCTGGTCGCCCAGAGGACTCACCTTCGGCGTACCGGCCGATCGTGCTGCTCGACGAGGCGGGCAAGCTCTTTGAGCGCGTTATTGCAACCCGCCTTGTCGACCACCTCGATTGCGTCGGTCCAAACCTGTCGGACCGTCAGTTCGGGTTCCGTCGAGCCAGGTCCACCATCGACGCGATCTCGCGCGTGAAGGAGCAAGCGGAGGAGGCTGTGTCATCTGGTGGGGTGATGTTGGCAGTGTCGCTCGACATTGCCAACGCTTTTAACACCTTGCCCCACGATACCATACGGGAGGCCTTGAGGTATTTCCAGTTCCCGCTATACCTTCAGCGGTTGGTCCTGGACTACCTCTCGGGCCGGTCGGTTAGGTTCCCGACAAAGGACGGCGAAGGCGCCTGTCCCGTCCTGGCCGGTGTTCCGCAGGGGTCGGTCTTAGGGCCACTCCTGTGGAATATCGGCTACGACTGGGCCATAAGGGGTGCCACTCTTTACGGCGTTGGCATCACTTGCTACGCCGACGATACGCTGGTCACTGCACGTGGCCAAACGTTCAGGGAGGCCAGAATCCTGGCGACAGCAGGAACAGCTGCGATGGTCGCCCGTATCCGGCAGCTAGGCCTTGAGGTGGCATTGGGGAAGTCCGAGGCCCTGTGTTTTCACGGGCCAAGGAGGGCCCCCCCAAATGGGTCGGAGATCGTCGTCGGCGGAGTGTCCATCGCCATTGGGAAGACGATCAAATACCTGGGACTGGTCCTCGATGGTCGATGGCGGTTCAGTGAGCATTTTGCTCGCCTGGCTCCAAAATTGGTGGCCACAGCAGGTGCTCTGGCGCGGCTCATGCCGAATGTAGGTGGTCCCAAATCCAGCTGTCGGCGGCTGTTTGCGGGCGTGGTGCGCTCCATGGCGCTGTACGGGGCCCCGATCTGGACGGATAGACTATGCAGGGACAGTAAAGCTGTGCTCCGCAGGACCCAGCGAATCGTGGCGCGAAGAGTTGCACGTGCCTACTTCTCTGTGTCCTTCGAGGCGGCTTGTGCTCTTGCGGGCACCCCTCCGTGGGAGTTGGAGGCGGACATGCTGGCTGAGGTCTACGCCAAAGTTGCGGAGGCCAAAAGCCGGGGTGCCGCCCCACCCCTGGAGGACGTCGCACGCTGGAGGAGGGAGGCCGCAGAGGAGATGTGGCAGAACTGGACGGAGAGATTGGAGAGCCCGAGCGCTGGGCACCGCACTATCGGTGCTCTGCGCCCAGTTCTCAAGGAGTGGCACGACAGGAAGTGGGGCGCGCTTAGCTTCCACCTTGTGCAGGTTCTCTCGGGGCACGGTTGCTTCGGGAGATACCTGTACAGGGTGCCTAAGAGAGAGCCGTCCCCAGTGTGCCATCACTGCGGGGCACCGGAAGACACGGCCGACCACACCTTGGCCGTGTGCAGTGCATGGGCGGCGGAACGGACCAGACTCGAGGCGGTCATTGGACCGGATCTGTCGCTGCCGGCGGTCATCCGCGAGATGGTCGGTAGCGAGGCGAGTTGGAGGGCCATGACGGCCTTCTGCAAGACCGTCATGGCGAAAAAGGAGGAGGCCGAACGGGTGAGGGAGTCCACAACGGACAACCCCATCCGTCGGAAACGAGTAGGACAGCGGCGCGCAAATTTTGTGCGCCGCCAGTGATATTATGGTGTGATATTTTAAATGTATTATATTTTTACACTTAATTTATTTTCTTTATATTGTGGTGGTTATTGAGGACTTTTGTCCTCAATGTTGTTATTGTTGTTTTATTCTATTTTATATTGGTTATTGGGGACTTTTGTCCCCAATGCCATTTATGTTGTTTTTCGGGGGATGGTGCTCTTTACACACCACCCCCAACCAAGGAGTCTAGTCATTTATACGGTGTGTCCAACCCATGGACGGACGCCTGCAGAGGGTAGGGGATAAGGCTTTGCTGTCACTCCTCCCTCAGCAACCGAGATGGTGGCAAACGGTGGGGTTGTTTACTGGGTAGGCCTGCCCCTTCTGGGCAGGAGAGCCCCAGACAGCCCGCATAGCGGAAGCGTGCAATTTAATGCATTTTTCCCCACCTTAAAAAAAAAAAAAAAAAAAAAAAAAAAGGTTAGGTTAGGTTAGGTTAGGTTAGGTTAGGTTAGGTTAGGTTAGGTTAGGTTAGGTTAGGTTAGGTTAGGTTAGGTTAGGTTAGGTTAGGTTAGGTTTCCGTGGCGGGGCCAATACCGCTATCGGACGCGTCCCCGGGTTGCGGATTGGGGGATGCCTCCCAGATATGGGGGGTAGCGGCTTCGGCCGTCGCGGACAGCCATTGGCAGCGGTGTGGCTGCCTGCCTATCTCAGGGCGGGCATTGCAGGGCCACACCAACCCGTAAGCCCACTCTGCGTGGGCCCGGGGGCTGGACGTATGGGGCTTGCTCTGTGCGCCTGGCTGCGAGGAAGAAAACCTCTCTAAAAAATTACCCTGGGGTGGGCCCTTCCAAGGGTCTGCTGGGACGGTGGGCTCCTCTCCTCCCCTCTGCTTACAGAGGCGTCGAACGAGAGCGAGCTCAGCGTTTTGCGGGCGACGGACAAGGGGTTGTGAACCCCCCCGTTCGGCCGCATACGGCGAGATGTTGTGCGTAGAGGCGACGGATTTGGGGTTGCGAACCCCCCCGTTCGGCTCTACGGGATTGGTTGGAGTTCTGGCTCCTTCGCGCGGCGGTGGGTCCAATCGGGCCTGCCGTCGGGCAACCCGTTTCCGCACTGAGCGGACCGGGGGCTCGGCACATGGAGTGTCGGACCAAGTGGAAGAAAACCACAATAAAAAATTACCCCAACCCCAAGGTGGTGGTAACGCGCCGAAGGGGTGCATGGCCGGAGGGTGTCCGGTCTCTAGCGACCAATCATGGGAGTCATCCCTCAAATGACAAAAAATGGAGTTTGGCCAGAAAAACACATCTCCCCAAGGGGTTGAAATCCCCCCCGTAGGACCACGTAAGGTGGCTGCGGGCAGCCGTTCGTGTTTGGGGTCGGCTAAACCAAACTCCACCTCGTCGCTCAGCGACGCGCAATGCGAACCCGTTGAGAGCGGGCGCCAGACGGTATCCGGGCCGGCTGGTGTTAAATTGGCTACCGAGGCGTATGTGGGAGTTGTGGACGAAGGAAGTGCGGATGTGCCGGCAACTGCCGAGGATCCCGCAAGGATCGGACGCGATCGGTCCAGACACCGGTCAGAGGGTGGAAGGGTCAGGTCCCACTCACGGGAGTCTATCTCAGGAGCAAGGGGGTTGCAGCTGTCGTTCCCGAAACCGGACACGCTGCGACCCAAGAAAACGGCGAGGTCGTCGGCCGCGGAGGAAAGCGACAGCGCCATGTCAGCCGCCGCCTCCGACAGCGACGCACCGCGGGCACCTAAGCGCAAGGTGCAGCGGCAACAGGAAGGGACTCGGAAGAGGTGGGCCGACGAGAATGGTTTGCCCCGGATCACCTCCGACATCGGGGCCGACATGCTGGCCTGCCTCTCGGACGTGGAGAAGACGACAGAGAGGCCCAAGAGCTCGAGGGCGGAGGTCGTCAAATCGGTGCGGACGGCAATCGACACCTTGAAGGCGGGCACGGCCGAGCTCTGCGAGCGGGCGGAGAAGCGGGACAGGGAGAACGCGGACTTCCTGTCCCAGGTCGAGCAATTGTCCTCGCGGCTCCTAGACCTGGCGAGCGAGGTCGAGCGGCTCAAGGCCGAAAACCGGGCCATGAAAGAAAAGCTCGAGGGGTCGGGTACCGGCCCGCCGCAGACGTCCAGCGAGAGGCCCAGCAAAGGGAAAGGGAGGGGAAAGAGGCACAAGGGTGATGAAGAGGTTGGCGTTCAGCGCACCTCAAACGCGCGAACGCACCCGGCCGGGCCAACCACTTCGGGAACGGTCCCGTCGTCTGCCCCTCCACCCCAAGAGTTGCCGACCTGGGAGAGCATCTCTGTCGTCCTGGAACGGGAGTTTGCCCGTTTCCAGGGCGACATGATGAGTCGCCTCTTCCCAGAAATGGGAAGGAGACCCCCGTTGGCCCATGAGACAAGGACGGAGACTGCCCCCACCACGCCACCGGCCACGGCGAGCAAGAAAAAGAAGAGGAAGGAGGAGAAGAAGAAGAAGAAGAGCCAGAGGGCGGCTGTCCCGCCGGCGGCTGTTGTGCCGCTAGCGGCCCCGAACCCAGCCCCAGCGCCGGCTCCCCAAAACTCCTCGTGGGCGGTTGTGGCGGCGCGCCGCCGTCCCGCTGCTCCGAAGAAGGTGGTGACCCCAGCTCCGGCCCCAAAAATACGGGTGGTCGACCCCGGCCCCAGGAGGGTACCTAAACCGCCCGCATGTGCGGCGGTAGTGATCACGGTGCCCCCGGATGCCGAGACGACGTACGCCGCGGTGATGGAGTCCGCCAAGTCAAACATCAGGCTGGCGGACCTGGGGATCACCGCAGGCTTGCGCACCAGGCGGGCGGTCACGGGGGCCCTCCTCCTCGAGGTCCCCGGCCCGGAGAGCGTCGCCAAAGCCGACGCCCTAGCGGAGCGGATGAGGGAGGTCCTCGTCGGCACGGGTGCGAAAATCTCGCGTCCGTGCAAGATGGGGGACCTGCGGGTGATGGACCTTGACGAGTCCATTACCCAGGCGGACGTGGCGGCGGCTATTGCCGCGGCTGGTGGCTGCTCCCCCGGCGACGTAAAAGTCGGGGAGATACGCGCCGGCAGTGCCCGCCTTGGGACTGCGTGGGCAAGATGTCCGCTCAGCGCCATCAGAAAACTGGCGTCTGGGCGGATACTCATCGGGTGGACCTCCGCTAGGGTTGAGGCGCTGGTGGCACGACCTCTTCAGTGCTACCAGTGCCTCGAAAAGGGGCACGTGAGGGCCAAATGCCCCATGCCATCGAGCGACAGGGGCACTCGCTGCTACAGGTGTGGAGAGTCGGGGCACGTTGCCCGTCTCTGCACCGCGAGTGCTCCTCGCTGCCCGGTCTGTTCAGACCTGGGCAGACCGGCGGGACACAGGATGGGGAGCAAACAGTGCTCCCCTCCCAAAAAGAAAAAGTCGGCGGGGGCAAACGACCAACCCCCCGCCCCGGCCCGGGGACGAGGTGATACCATGGACACGTAATGGGGGTCCACGGTAAGGTCCTGCAGGGCAACCTCAACCACTGCCGCGCAGCGCAAGACCTGCTTACGCAGACGCTCGCGGAGGTTGGGGTTGCAATAGCGGTTGTGGCCGAGCCCTACTCTGTCCCGAACCACCCGCGATGGTTCGGGGACGACCTGGGCTTAGTGGCCATTCACTGGTCAGGGGACAGGCCGCACTGCAGACCCCTCGCCCGGGGACCGGGGTTCGTGGCCGTGGAATGGGGCTCCACGGCCGTCATTGGCTGTTACGTCTCCCCGAACTGCGGCCTCGCCGCATTCGAGGCATTCCTGGACGGGCTGGCGAACTGTGTTCGTGGTTGCGCCCCCCGTCCCGTCTTTGTCCTGGGTGACTTTAACGCCCACTCACGAGTGTGGGGCGACACCCGGGACGACGTAAGAGGGGAGACACTCCTGGAGTGGACGGCGGGACTGGACCTCCGTCTCTTAAACCGGGGTTCGGTCAGCACCTGCGTGCGGTGGCAGGGGGAGTCGATCGTGGACCTTTCATGGGCGACTCCTTCTGCGCACCACATGGTGTCGGGTTGGAGGGTCGCGGAGGAGGTGGTCACTTTATCTGACCACCGACACATCGTATTCGACGTGTCACTCCGCCACCCTTCCCGAACGCTCCAGGAGGACAGCCGTCCGCGACGTTGGTCCATCAAGCGGCTGGACCGAGACATGGCCCTAGCCGCCGCCCACGTCGCGGACTGGTCGGAGGAGGAAGGACACGTCATGCCCGATCTTGACGCGCAGGCGGCCTGGCTCCGGGAGGCATTGACGGCGATTTGCGACGCGTCAATGCCCCGAGTCAGGCCGCCCCGACGGAGCTCTGCGTACTGGTGGAATGAGGAGATCGCGCGGCTCAGGAGAGTCGTTATAGCCGCGCGCCGCCAGTACCTCAGAGCCCGAAGAAGACGGCAAGCCTCAGTCGAAGACGTCCTGAGCGCCAGGCGCGCTTACGGAGCCGCATCCAAGGCGATCGGCATCGCTATCGCCGACGCCAAGGCGCGGTCCTGGCTCGAGCTCCTGGAGGGACTGGAGGGTGACCCATGGGGGCGCCCGTACAAAATGGTACTGGGCAAACTCAGACCGTGGGTTCCTCCCCTGACGGAGATCCTGGACCCCGAGTTCGTGGGGAGGGTGATGGATACACTCTTCCCAAGGGTCCAGGACAGTCCCTCCCAAGTTCCGTCGCCCGCGCCGTGGTCGGACGAACTGGGGGTGACGGAGGACGAGCTCGCCGGGGCCGTGAGGCGGCTCACAGCGCGCAGCACCGCACCGGGCCCAGACGGGGTCCCGGGCAAGGTGCTGGCGTTGGCGCTCAGGACGTTGGGGAACAGGGTGAGGCAGCTCTTTACAAGCTGCCTCAGAGAGGGGGTGTTCCCTTCGGACTGGAAGTCAGCCAGGCTGGTGCTGTTGAGGAAGGAGGGAAGGACCGAGGATGTTCCGTCGTCGTTCCGCCCGATCTGCTTGCTGAACGAGGCGGGGAAGCTCTTCGAGAGGGTAATCTCCTCCCGTATCAGCGAGCACCTGTCGCGCGTGGGTCCCGACCTGTCGGACTGCCAGTTTGGATTCCGGCGGGGGCGGTCGACGCTGGACGCTGTTCAGCGTGTTCGGTCTCTGTCGGAATCCGCAGTCCGAGCGGGGGGGGTGGCTTTGGCGGTGTCGCTCGACATCGTCAACGCTTTTGGCACCCTTCCCTGGCAGGCCATTAGGGAGGCACTCGAGCACCACGATTTGCCTCCCTACCTGCGGGCCGTGGTCGGGAACTATCTGCGCGACAGGAGTATTTTGATCGGTGGTCGGAACGGGACGGAACGGGAGAGGGGGGTCGAGTGCGGGGTTCCACAGGGGTCGGTCCTGGGACCCCTGCTATGGAACCTCGCATACGATGCGGTCCTTCGCACCAGCCTTCCTCCCGACGTGAGTGTCGTCTGCTATGCTGACGACACCCTCGTCGTGACGACTGGGGCTGACTTCGAGCCAACGCTCAGGCTTGCCGAACTGGGGGTGGCATGTGTCGTGCGGGCAATCCGCCGGCTGGGTCTGGAGATAGCGCCCAATAAGACCGAGGCGCTATGGTTCCACGGCTTGCCCAGGTGCCGGGAACCACCCAGCCGCCGGATTCGGGTAGGTGACGCGGAGGTCCAGGTGGGGCCGAATATCAAGTACCTCGGCCTCACCTTGGACAGCAGGTGGAGCTTCGAAGAGCATTTCGTGCGGTTGGTCCCCCGAGTCAAGAGGGTGGCCGGCTCTTTACACCGGCTGCTCCCCAACTTGGGGGGACCAGGGGATGTAGTTCGCCGTCTCTACGCGGGCGTCGTACGGTCCGTGGCCTTGTATGGGGCCCCCGTGTGGTCGCGAGACTGCTCGAGGTCCCCCCGCTGCCGGGCTCTGCTCCGGAGCATGCAGCGGACAATGGCCATACGGATCGTGCGGGGCTACCGCACCATCTCGTTTGAGGCGGCGACGGTTCTGGGGCGCTCCCCTCCCTTCGAAATCCTTGCCGGCATGTACGCGGCGATGTACGCGCGGCGTGCTGGCGGCGAGGGGGGAGAGGGGGGGAGTCCCCCAGAACCAGCGCACGGAATGACCAGGCGGGAGATGCTCCGACGGGCTGAGGGGGATTGGCGCGCGCAGCTGGAGTCAACGGGCTGTGCGCGCCAGCGCGCCGTCGGAGCGATTCTCCCGCACTTCGAAGCTTGGCTCCGCGGGAAGGGGGAAGTCACCTACCGACTGACTCAGATACTCACCGGGCACGGCTGCTTCGGTGAGTATCTGAGTCGGATAGGACGGGAGGATACGGCACATTGCCACCATTGCGCATTCGACCTGGACTCGGCCCAGCATACGCTGGCGGACTGCCCCTCTTGGGCCTCCGAACGCCGAGTCCTGGTCGACGAGATCGGGCATGATCTGTCCCCGCCAGCATTGATTGCGGCAATGCTGGCGGATGAGGGAGGTTGGAGGGCTGTGGTCTCCTTCTGTGAAGCCGTCATGCTCCAGAAGGAGGCCGCCGAGCGGGATCGGGAGATGGCCGATCCCGCTCGAAGACGGCGGCGACGGGTCAGGTAGAGTCGACCCGTTGCGCCGCCGCGGGTCGCAGAGGCGACCCGGGAGGGATGACACCCCCGCCATGGCCGGGGGGTGTCGTCGAGATGTGTGCGACACCGCAGCAGGCGCCGCCGCTCCTTACACGGCGACGCCTCGCCTCCGGTGTCACGGGGATGGGCTCCCCCCCTTCTTTTGGGGGAGCGTTGGCCGAGGGGACCCCAGTTGCGACACTCGATCCTGGGGCCCCTCCTAAGCCTGAGGGTGGCCATCGCAGGGGTTTTAGTGGGTAGGCCTCCCCCTTCTGGGGAGGAGAGCCCCACATAACCCCGGGACTCTTACACCCCGGGGTATGCAATTTCATGCATTTCCCCTGCGAAACAAAAAAAAAAAAAAAAAAAAAGGTTAGGTTAGGTTAGGTTAGGTTAGGTTAGGTTAGGTTAGGTTAGGTTAGGTTAGGTTAGGTTAGGTTAGGTTAGGTTAGGTTAGGTTAGGTTTTTTTTTTTTTTTTTTTTTTTTTTTAAATTGTATACTCTTGAGAGTATACTTCTTTGACCTCTGACGTAATCAGAGACTTTGTTTACGTTACGAACATTTTTTGCGTGCATATTTTGAATTGTATAATTTTAAAATTAGTGGGTTAGTTTTAATCAATATATTTACAATTATTTGTGAAGCATTTGAGTTTCTTCTTAATTTTTTTTTTTTTACAAGTTTAATTTTTTCTTAGTCTATTCTTTATACACTATATATTTACAACAGTATGTATTTATTACAAGTAGAAATTTACAATTAGTCTAGTTTTTAACCGTAGTGCTTCATGATTTATTGCTATCCATTTATATCTTTAGTTTATTTATTTTGTAACTTAGTGTATAGTTATTTACAATTACAATTATTGAAGTATCTGTACTGTTAATTTTATTTTTCTAACTTAAACAAAATTTTTTTTTTTTTTTTTTTTTTTTTTTTTTTTTTTTTTTTTTTTTTTTTTTTTTTTTTTTTTTTTTTTTTTTTTTTTTTTTTTTTTTTTTATTAAATTTAAAGACACTTAAACGCTATATCTTAATCTATACTTATGCATTCTAACTTAATCTAGTGTTATTTACTCGTTTGTACGACATCTATATTAATTATGTACATACTTATACACTAATTTTTTAAATATACTAAAAACATAACAGAACATCTTGTAAAACAGTTCTGTTTTTAGTTAGTTTTGTTCCTGGAAACTACTGCGCTCACTATTCGAGCACAATAGTCCAGGAACTTCTTTTGTGTGGCTTTGTCCATTGTTAAATCCGGGATATTCGACTTTGTTATGTTAATGCGCAGCTCCTCCTCCAAGCGTTGACGCTCAGAGGAGAAGACTGGGCAGTCGATTAATATGTGGGGGATCGTCTCCTCCTCCACAGGGTCGCAGATGCACGACGGGCTATCTTTGAGTTTAAACCTGTGGAGGTATTGACTGAATCCCCCGTGGCCAGTCATAATTTGAGTCAGAATGTTATTTGGTTGAACATTCTTTAGGAGGCTGAAGGCGTCGTAAACATTTCTTAAAAACAGTTTTGTCACTTCGCCGGTTGTTGCGTTTGTGTACCGAGAGTTCCATTTTTCAATGGTTTGGCCTCTTATCAAACTTTTCACATATGACAATGGGCACATGTCGTAATCGGGTTGACGCTTGGACCTCAACGCCGCCTCCTTGGCGAGCTCGTCCGCCCGCTCGTTCCCTAGCAACCCGGCGTGTGCTTTAATCCAATAGAATTGGATGGCCTTGTGGGATGTTATAGCTGCTAGGGATGAACGGGACTCGACCGCGAGTGGATGAGGAGCCCAGGGGTTGGCCAAGGTCTCAAGCGCCGCTCTGGAGTCCGAGTAAATGCCGACCGTCCTGGCCTCTGAGATGGCAGCCACTCGGATAGCACGGTGTAACGCAAGCAATTCAGCTTGGTACACCGTGCTATAGGCTGGGAGAGACAGTTTTACCGTCTTAGTTTCCCCTTCTCCATCCCAAATGGACAGAGCGGCACCCACCCTGTCCTCGATTTTACTTCCATCCGTGAATATGTATATGTCGTGGTTTTTACTGTCTGTCAATTCTTGTTGATTTACAATATGTTTGAAGGTGATGTTTATTGCACTAGCTGGGTGGGGAAGCTCGGCAAATCCCACAGGCCGCTCAATCTCGCGACCCCGCATCAGGTCCCGGGATAAACCTCTCTTGGCCGTATATAGCTGGGCGGCCTCTGCGATCCTTAGGTCGAGAGGTAATATTCCGGAGAGCGCCAATGCGGAGTTGAGTGAGACCGTCCTGTAGGACTTGCAGAGCTTTTGTGCGAATCCCCTTTGGACTGTGTCTAGTTGTTTTTTGGTTCCTAATTTTTCTGCTGCGGTTGCCCATACACTAGCACCATACAGCACTATTGGTTCAACCGCAGCAGTGTAGATTACCCGTATTACGTCTGAGTTTAGGCCCCAGCTCGACTTTGCAGCCTTTGCCAGGAGCCTGTACACATTTAGTGCCTTTTTACAAGTTTCCGACACATGTTTATTAAACGTCAATTTATTGTCGATATGGATACCTAGCAGTTTAATATTTTCAGTTGTCGGGATTGCAACCCCACCCATGTGCAGCACCGGAGCATCAAACTTTAACTTTTTGGTAATAGTCATGGCAAAGGTCTTATGTGCCGCGAAGTTGAGTTTGTGTCTGATGCCCCACCGCCTCACAAGGGCGAGTGCTGCGTTCCCTTTGTCTTCGATTTGTTGCGCCACGTTACCCTCAAATGCGAGGACCACATCGTCCGCGAATGCTTGACAGAAGTGGCCCTCGTCATTCAGTGTTTTAATGAGAGGGTCCAGTAGAAGGTTCCACAGGATGGGACCCCCAATGGAGCCTTGTATGCAGCCTTTGTTGGTATTCCTCGATGTTTCAGCACCCATATATTTAATTTTGATTTTACGGTCAGTTAAATAACTGTCCATAAGTCTTCTTAGGTTTATTGGGCACTTTTCCTCAGCCAGTCGCAGACGGATCGCTGGCCACCACGCATTATCGAAAGCGCCCTCTATATCCAGCGAGATAACTGTGATCATTTTCTTTTGTGCTAGTTTGCTGTTGATAAATTGCATGAGATTATAGAGGGCGTCTTCCGTGCTACGCTGAGGCATAAATCCGAACTGCTGATGGCTTATTTTGGGTACCAGATGCCATTTGATCCTTGTTATTAACAATTTCTCCAGAATCTTCCCCAGCACTGGTAGGAGGCCAATAGGTCTGTAGGATTTAGGTGTACTGTAATCCTCCTTT
>OY292484.1:17612361-17617361 GCA_958496325.1 Nomophila noctuella
CGAGCTCTGCGAGCGGGCGGAGAAGCGGGACAGGGAGAATGAGGACTTCCTGTCCCAGGTCGAGCAACTGTCCTCGCGGCTCCTAGTCCTGGCGAGCGAGGTCGAGCGGCTCAAGGCCGAAAACCGGGCCATGAAGGAAAGGCTCGAGGGGCCGGGTCCGGGCCCGCCGCAGACGCCGCAGACGTCCAGAGAGCGGCCCAGCAAAGGGAAAGGTAGGGGAGAGAGGCCCACCTCAGACGCGCGAACGCACCCGGCCGGGCCAACCACCTCGGGAACGGTCCCGCCGTCTGCCCCTCCGCCCCAAGAGTTGCCGACCTGGGAGAGCATCTCTGTCGTCCTGGAACGGGAGTTTGCCCGTTTCCAGGGCGACATGATGAGTCGCCTCTTCCCAGAAATGGGAAGGAGACCCCCGTTGGCCCACGAGGCGAGGGCGGAGACTGCCCCCACCACGCCACCGGCCACGACAAGCAAGGGGGGAAAAAAGAAGAAGAAGAAGGAGAAGAAGAAGAGCCAGAGGGCGGCTGTCCCGCCGGCGGCTGCTGTGCCGCTAGCGGCCCCGAACCCAGCCCCAGCGCCGGCTCCCCAAAACTCCTCGTGGGCGGTAGTGGCGGCGCGCCGCCGTCCCGCTGCCCCGAAGAAGGTGGCGACCCCGGCACCGGCCCCAAAAATACGGGTGGTCGACCCCGGCCCCAGGAGGGTACCTAAACCGCCCGCATGTGCGGCGGTGGTGGTCACGGTGCCCCCGGATGCCGAGACGACGTACGCCGCGGTGATGGAGTCCGCCAAGTCAAACATCAGGCTGGCGGACCTGGGGATCACCGCAGGCGTGCGCACCAGGCGGGCGGTCACGGGAGCCCTCCTCCTCGAGGTCCCCGGCCCGGAGAGCGTCGCCAAAGCCGACGCCCTTGCGGAGCGGATGAGGGAGGTCCTCGTCGGCACGGGCGCGAAAATCTCGCGTCCGTGCAAGATGGGGGACCTGCGGGTAATGGACCTCGACGAGTCCATTACCCAGGCGGACGTGGCGGCAGCTATTGCCGCGGCTGGTGGCTGCTCCCCCGGCGACGTAAAAGTCGGGGAGATACGCGCCGGCAGTGCCCGCCTTGGGACTGCGTGGGCGAGATGTCCGCTCAGCGCCATCAGGAAACTGGTGTCTGGGCGGATACTCATCGGGTGGACCTCCGCTAGGGTCGAGGCGCTGGTGGCACGACCACTTCAGTGCTACCAGTGCCTCGAAAAGGGGCACGTGAGGGCCAAATGCCCCATGCCAGCGAGCGACAGGGGCACTCGCTGCTACAGGTGTGGAGAGTCGGGGCACGTTGCCCGTCTCTGCACCGCGAGTGCTCCGCGCTGCCCGGTCTGTTCAGACCTGGGCAGACCGGCGGGTCACAGGATGGGGAGTAAACAGTGCTCCCCTCCCAAAAAGAAAAAGTCGGCGGGGACAAATGACCAACCCCCCGCCCCGGCCCGGGGACGAGGTGATACCATGGAAACGTGATAGGGGTCCATGGTAAGGTTCTGCAGGGCAACCTCAACCACTGCCGCGCAGCGCAAGACCTGCTTACGCAGACGCTCGCGGAGGTTGGGGTTGCAATAGCGGTTGTGGCCGAGCCCTACTCTGTCCCGAACCACCCGCGATGGTTCGGGGACGACCTGGGCTTAGTGGCCATTCACTGGTCAGGGGACAGGCCGCACTGCAGACCCCTCGCCCGGGGACCGGGGTTCGTGGCCGTGGAATGGGGCTCCACGGCCGTCATCGGCTGTTACGTCTCCCCGAACTGCGGCCTCGCCGCATTCGAGGCATTCCTGGACGGGCTGGCGAACTGTGTTCGTGGTTGCGCCCCCCGTCCCGTCTTTGTCCTGGGTGACTTTAACGCCCACTCACAAGTGTGGGGCGACACCCGGGACGACGTAAGAGGGGAGACACTCCTGGAGTGGACGGCGGGACTGGACCTCCGTCTCTTAAACCGGGGTTCGGTCAGCACCTGCGTGCGGTGGCAGGGGGAGTCGATCGTGGACCTTTCATGGGCGACTCCTTCTGCGCACCACATGGTGTCGGGTTGGAGGGTCGCGGAGGAGGTGGTCACTTTATCTGACCACCGACACATCGTATTCGACGTGTCACTCCGCCACCCTTCCCGAACGCTCCAGGAGGACAGCCGTCCGCGACGTTGGTCCATCAAGCGGCTGGACCGAGACATGGCCCTAGCCGCCGCCCACGTCGCGGACTGGTCGGAGGAGGAGGAAGGACACGTCATGCCCGATCTTGACGCGCAGGCGGCCTGGCTCCGGGAGGCATTGACGGCGATTTGCGACGCGTCAATGCCCCGAGTCAGGCCGCCCCGACGGAGCTCTGCGTACTGGTGGAATGAGGAGATCGCGCGGCTCAGAAGAGTCGTTATAGCCGCGCGCCGCCAGTACCTCAGAGCCCGAAGAAGACGGCAAGCCTCAGTCGAAGACGTCCTGAGCGCCAGGCGCGCTTACGGAGCCGCATCCAAGGCGATCGGCATCGCTATCGCCGACGCCAAGGCGCGGTCCTGGCTCGAGCTCCTGGAGGGACTGGAGGGTGACCCATGGGGGCGCCCGTACAAAATGGTACTGGGCAAACTCAGACCGTGGGTTCCTCCCCTGACGGAGATCCTGGACCCCGAGTTCGTGGGGAGGGTGATGGATACACTCTTCCCAAGGGTCCAGGACAGTCCCTCCCAAGTTCCGTCGCCCGCGCCGTGGTCGGACGAACTGGGGGTGACGGAGGACGAGCTCGCCGGGGCCGTGAGGCGGCTCACAGCGCGCAGCACCGCACCGGGCCCAGACGGGGTCCCGGGCAAGGTGCTGGCGTTGGCGCTCAGGACGTTGGGGAACAGGGTGAGGCAGCTCTTTACAAGCTGCCTCAGAGAGGGGGTGTTCCCTTCGGACTGGAAGTCAGCCAGGCTGGTGCTGTTGAGGAAGGAGGGAAGGACCGAGGATGTTCCGTCGTCGTTCCGCCCGATCTGCTTGCTGAACGAGGCGGGGAAGCTCTTCGAGAGGGTAATCTCCTCCCGTATCGGCGAGCACCTGTCGCGCGTGGGTCCCGACCTGTCGGACTGCCAGTTTGGATTCCGGCGGGGGCGGTCGACGCTGGACGCTGTTCAGCGTGTTCGGTCTCTGTCGGAATCCGCAGTCCGAGCGGGGGGGGTGGCTTTGGCGGTGTCGCTCGACATCGTCAACGCTTTTGGCACCCTTCCCTGGCAGGCCATTAGGGAGGCACTCGAGCACCACGATTTGCCTCCCTACCTGCGGGCCGTGGTCGGGAACTATCTGCGCGACAGGAGTATTTTGATCGGTGGTCGGAACGGGACGGAACGGGAGAGGGGGGTCGAGTGCGGGGTTCCACAGGGGTCGGTCCTGGGACCCCTGCTATGGAACCTCGCATACGATGCGGTCCTTCGCACCAGCCTTCCTCCCGACGTGAGTGTCGTCTGCTATGCTGACGACACCCTCGTCGTGACGACTGGGGCTGACTTCGAGCCAACGCTCAGGCTTGCCGAACTGGGGGTGGCATGTGTCGTGCGGGCAATCCGCCGGCTGGGTCTGGAGATAGCGCCCAATAAGACCGAGGCGCTATGGTTCCACGGCTTGCCCAGGTGCCGGGAACCACCCAGCCGCCGGATTCGGGTAGGTGACGCGGAGGTCCAGGTGGGGCCGAATATCAAGTACCTCGGCCTCACCTTGGACAGCAGGTGGAGCTTCGAAGAGCATTTCGTGCGGTTGGTCCCCCGAGTCAAGAGGGTGGCCGGCTCTTTACACCGGCTGCTCCCCAACTTGGGGGGACCAGGGGATGTAGTTCGCCGTCTCTACGCGGGCGTCGTACGGTCCGTGGCCTTGTATGGGGCCCCCGTGTGGTCGCGAGACTGCTCGAGGTCCCCCCGCTGCCGGGCTCTGCTCCGGAGCATGCAGCGGACAATGGCCATACGGATCGTGCGGGGCTACCGCACCATCTCGTTTGAGGCGGCGACGGTTCTGGGGCGCTCCCCTCCCTTCGAAATCCTTGCCGGCATGTACGCGGCGATGTACGCGCGGCGTGCTGGCGGCGAGGGGGGAGAGGGGGGGAGTCCCCCAGAACCAGCGCACGGAATGACCAGGCGGGAGATGCTCCGACGGGCTGAGGGGGATTGGCGCGCACAGCTGGAGTCAACGGGCTGTGCGCGCCAGCGCGCCGTCGGAGCGATTCTCCCGCACTTCGAAGCTTGGCTCCGCGGGAAGGGGGAAGTCACCTACCGACTGACTCAGATACTCACCGGGCACGGCTGCTTCGGTGAGTATCTGAGTCGGATAGGACGGGAGGATACGGCACACTGCCACCATTGCGCATTCGACCTGGACTCGGCCCAGCATACGCTGGCGGACTGCCCCTCTTGGGCCTCCGAACGCCGAGTCCTGGTCGACGAGATCGGGCATGATCTGTCCCCGCCAGCATTGATTGCGGCAATGCTGGCGGATGAGGGAGGTTGGAGGGCTGTGGTCTCCTTCTGTGAAGCCGTCATGCTCCAGAAGGAGGCCGCCGAGCGGGATCGGGAGATGGCCGATCCCGCTCGAAGACGGCGGCGACGGGTCAGGTAGAGTCGACCCGTTGCGCCGCCGCGGGTCGCGGAGGCGACCCGGGAGGGATGACACCCCCGCCATGGCCGGGGGGTGTCGTCGAGATGTGTGCGACACCGCAGCAGGCGCCGCCGCTCTTTACACGGCGACGCCTCGTCTCCGGTGTCACGGGGATGGGCTCCCCCCTTCTTTTGGGGGAGCGTAGGCCGAGGGGACCCCAGTTGCGACACTCGATCCTGGGGCCCCTCCTAAGCCTGAGGGCGGCCATCGCAGGGGTTTTAGTGGGTAGGCCTCTCCCTTCTGGGGAGGAGAGCCCCACATAACCCCGGGACTTTTACACCCCGGGGTATGCAATTTCATGCATTTCCCCTGCGAAACAAAAAAAAAAAAAAAAAAAAAAAAAAGGTTAGGTTAGGTTAGGTTAG
>OY292485.1:0-45000 GCA_958496325.1 Nomophila noctuella
TAACCTAACCTAACCTAACCTAACCTAACCTAACCTAACCTAACCTAACCTAACCTAACCTAACCTAACCTAACCTAACCTAACCTAACCTAACCTAACCTAACCTAACCTAACCTAACCTAACCTAACCTAACCTAACCTAACCTAACCTAACCTAACCTAACCTAACCTAACCTAACCTAACCTAACCTAACCTAACCTAACCTAACCTAACCTAACCTAACCTAACCTAACCTAACCTAACCTAACCTAACCTAACCTAACCTAACCTAACCTAACCTAACCTAACCTAACCTAACCTAACCTAACCTAACCTAACCTAACCTAACCTAACCTAACCTAACCTAACCTAACCTAACCTAACCTAACCTAACCTAACCTAACCTAACCTAACCTAACCTAACCTAACCTAACCTAACCTAACCTAACCTAACCTAACCTAACCTAACCTAACCTAACCTAACCTAACCTAACCTAACCTAACCTAACCTAACCTAACCTAACCTAACCTAACCTAACCTAACCTAACCTAACCTAACCTAACCTAACCTAACCTAACCTAACCTAACCTAACCTAACCTAACCTAACCTAACCTAACCTAACCTAACCTAACCTAACCTAACCTAACCTAACCTAACCTAACCTAACCTAACCTAACCTAACCTAACCTAACCTAACCTAACCTAACCTAACCTAACCTAACCTAACCTAACCTAACCTAACCTAACCTAACCTAACCTAACCTAACCTAACCTAACCTAACCTAACCTAACCTAACCTAACCTAACCTAACCTAACCTAACCTAACCTAACCTAACCTAACCTAACCTAACCTAACCTAACCTAACCTAACCTAACCTAACCTAACCTAACCTAACCTAACCTAACCTAACCTAACCTAACCTAACCTAACCTAACCTAACCTAACCTAACCTAACCTAACCTAACCTAACCTAACCTAACCTAACCTAACCTAACCTAACCTAACCTAACCTAACCTAACCTAACCTAACCTAACCTAACCTAACCTAACCTAACCTAACCTAACCTAACCTAACCTAACCTAACCTAACCTAACCTAACCTAACCTAACCTAACCTAACCTAACCTAACCTAACCTAACCTAACCTAACCTAACCTAACCTAACCTAACCTAACCTAACCTAACCTAACCTAACCTAACCTAACCTAACCTAACCTAACCTAACCTAACCTAACCTAACCTAACCTAACCTAACCTAACCTAACCTAACCTAACCTAACCTAACCTAACCTAACCTAACCTAACCTAACCTAACCTAACCTAACCTAACCTAACCTAACCTAACCTAACCTAACCTAACCTAACCTAACCTAACCTAACCTAACCTAACCTAACCTAACCTAACCTAACCTAACCTAACCTAACCTAACCTAACCTAACCTAACCTAACCTAACCTAACCTAACCTAACCTAACCTAACCTAACCTAACCTAACCTAACCTAACCTAACCTAACCTAACCTAACCTAACCTAACCTAACCTAACCTAACCTAACCTAACCTAACCTAACCTAACCTAACCTAACCTAACCTAACCTAACCTAACCTAACCTAACCTAACCTAACCTAACCTAACCTAACCTAACCTAACCTAACCTAACCTAACCTAACCTAACCTAACCTAACCTAACCTAACCTAACCTAACCTAACCTAACCTAACCTAACCTAACCTAACCTAACCTAACCTAACCTAACCTAACCTAACCTAACCTAACCTAACCTAACCTAACCTAACCTAACCTAACCTAACCTAACCTAACCTAACCTAACCTAACCTAACCTAACCTAACCTAACCTAACCTAACCTAACCTAACCTAACCTAACCTAACCTAACCTAACCTAACCTAACCTAACCTAACCTAACCTAACCTAACCTAACCTAACCTAACCTAACCTAACCTAACCTAACCTAACCTAACCTAACCTAACCTAACCTAACCTAACCTAACCTAACCTAACCTAACCTAACCTAACCTAACCTAACCTAACCTAACCTAACCTAACCTAACCTAACCTAACCTAACCTAACCTAACCTAACCTAACCTAACCTAACCTAACCTAACCTAACCTAACCTAACCTAACCTAACCTAACCTAACCTAACCTAACCTAACCTAACCTAACCTAACCTAACCTAACCTAACCTAACCTAACCTAACCTAACCTAACCTAACCTAACCTAACCTAACCTAACCTAACCTAACCTAACCTAACCTAACCTAACCTAACCTAACCTAACCTAACCTAACCTAACCTAACCTAACCTAACCTAACCTAACCTAACCTAACCTAACCTAACCTAACCTAACCTAACCTAACCTAACCTAACCTAACCTAACCTAACCTAACCTAACCTAACCTAACCTAACCTAACCTAACCTAACCTAACCTAACCTAACCTAACCTAACCTAACCTAACCTAACCTAACCTAACCTAACCTAACCTAACCTAACCTAACCTAACCTAACCTAACCTAACCTAACCTAACCTAACCTAACCTAACCTAACCTAACCTAACCTAACCTAACCTAACCTAACCTAACCTAACCTAACCTAACCTAACCTAACCTAACCTAACCTAACCTAACCTAACCTAACCTAACCTAACCTAACCTAACCCAGAGTCCGCGGCCAACCCTAGCCGCGAGAGGCACGAAAAACGCGAGCTCCGTGTTCAAAAATTCGCCGAAGTGGCATTTTTTGTGATACAGTGAAGTGTGATACGTCCCCGTGATCGTGGTGACAAGACCTATGTGGGCGTGAAAGAATTTTGAAAATCGGACCAAGTTTTAAAAAATTTTTCGTGAAATAACCTCAATTTGGAGGTTAAATTTGTGTTTGCGGAGTGATAACTCGCGAAAGTGATCTACGACACATACTTTTTTAATTGTGGAAATGTGCGGGGTGGCGAGACCTACAAAGTGACACCAGAAACGGATTTTTCCTGTGCGAGTTCCGGGAGATAGGAATTTTTTCCTGTCTCACGCACGTGGCACGAGGTCCCGGAAAAGCGAGTTTTCCGGGAATCTGACTACGCAGCGGCCGGGAGGACAACAGCAGCAGCCGGGAGCCGTTTTCGCTGTCAGCGGGAGTTAAGTGGTGCCTGAGAAATAGACTCAAACGTAAATAATAAGTTTGTAGGTGACCTAGGTCACAAAATAGATCTAAGACCTAGAAGTTTTATTAGCATTAAAAATAGTCGTTAGTGTCTTCTACACACCCCAAAAATTTCAAGTTTTTCTGACTGATATTTTAGCAGCTATTAAAGTTACAAAGTTAGAGAAAATTTGCAAAAGGGTGAAATTCACCCCCTAAAAATCCAAAAAATTTGTGGTGTGTAGAAAACTAGTTTTTAAATATTTTAGGATTTTAAAACAAAAATTTTTGTGTATTTTAGATTTTTTAGAGCAAAAATTTGGTTAAAACAACCCCTAAATCGCCCTTCTATAGCGTATTTTTTATAGAAGGGGTGGTTGTAAAATTATTTGGACAATTGCATCAGGTGCGGCAATTTCTCACCTACGACATGGCATCATCAAATCCCACGCGCATTGAAACCCGCAGTAGCTATTAAAGTTTTCCTGAGGTAGGGTACACGTGACCTAATTAGTGTTCCCAGGGGAAAACTGAATAACTCCCTCATTATTAAAGCTAAAGCTAAGGGGGCTTAGGCGCAACGCAGGACTCGGCCAATACTACAAATTTTTGCAATTTTCAGGAGGAATTTTAAAAACGGGACGTTACAGGAGCTAGGAGAAGAAAAAACTTTAAAAGTTTTCCGCGGATTCCTCCTCACTCCTGAAAAACCGCCTGAAAGTTGCTAAAAATTGAGGAAAATCAAAATTTTAAAAAGGAAATTGGAACTTAAGGAACCGGACTACATATCCAGCTTTAGATTAGAATTTTAGGATTAAAAACAAAAAAGTTATTAACATTATAAAAAGGTAAACAAAGAAAATTTTTTTCAAATTTGTGATTTAAAATTAGCACTATTATTAGCTGTAACTTTGTAAATAATAGGAATTTATTAAAAAATCTTAACGTAGAAGTCATTTATTTTTTGAGAACTATTAGCACAAATTTTTTCAGATTTTTTAGATTAAAATTGGGGGGGGTCAATTTTGGAATCAAAATACGTAAAGTCCAGTTTGGAAAATAATTTCAAAAATTCATAGCTCCGGTAATATAAGTCCAAATTCAACGCGGTTTTCGCCATTGTTAGAGTCTTTGAGAGACCTAACAAATTTGTAGAGACGACTTTGCTCTACATAGAGCAGGGGGGGAGATAGAGTTCGGGGGCATAAAAAACTACTGAAACAGAACCGGAAAAATTTGGCTCCGCGATATAGTGCTCCTCGTTGACAACCGACTCTAGGTAGAGAACGGCGATCAGATTGGAGCTCTACCAAAATCAGCTGAGCACGCGAGCAGATAGAGGAGCTTAAGCTGAGACAAACGAGCCCTCGCACGACCCTCTGCGACCAATAGTTCCGGAGATATTCGACTTCAAAGTTACGGCCGCCATCTTGGACCGCCATTTTGTTTTTATAAACTCGGCCGTAACTTTGGATAGAAAAGGCGTAGGAAGCTCCGGTTTTCTTTATTATCGGTCCCGTAGGATCCCCTACATGAGTGCCCCGGAAAATTCCGGAAAATTCTAGGTCGGAAAATTTCGGAAAATTTTTTAGAGTCTACACGTAGATCTATAGTACTTAGCAGGGGTACCAGGAAGCAAAAAACCGCGCTCCGGTAGGACCAAAATTGACGGAGTTGTGAATTTCCAAAGATTCCGGCAGCCATCTTGGACGCCATCTTGGAAATTTTCAACCCGGCATATCTCGGCTCCTATTCGTCGTAGAGCGGCGATCTTGGTGTCCAGTTGAAGGGCTCGTCAAGCCCTGGAGATTGAAGAAGGTGTGGAGACTCTACATAGAGCCAATATAGAGTTGGGAACTCTACATAGGAAAAAATTTTTTCTTTTTTGTGGAATCCTTAGAAGACCCGACGGCAAGTATACTAGGCACTCTAGAACGCTGCTAGCACTGCAAGGAACATAAATAAAAGGTACTTACCTAGACATCAGACACCGCAGTTGCTCGCAGACTGTAGACCGAAGACTTGTAGACCGCGGACATTAGGCCGCGTAAACACGAAGACCGTAGACCGGAGACCGGAACAGGACCTGAAACAAAAGAAATAGATTAGTATAAGTAGTTATAAAATTATTGTAGGACAAGTTTATTTAAAACTTATACAAACTTAACTAGGATTAGGACAATTATTCCGTTTTATTGAGCGGGATAATTAATTTAGGATTAACTTTATTTTATTTTATTGACGGGCAGCTCCCCCCTTAAACATGCCACTAGCGCATACGCCCAGGAAGGCCAAAGGCCCATCACCGAGCGGGGTAACCATGGCTTCGCCAATCGACCTGGACGAGGAAGAGACAAGGAGGGCAGGACCCTCCACTCCTACGAACACAAACGTCCGGCGGAGTATAGGTGAATTTGAGGAGCGGATTATTGACCCAACGCCTTGTACCTCCAAGGCACACCAACATGCCCCGGTACCAAGGCGGACAGCATCGGCCCTAGCGCCGAAGAAATCGAGGACAGCCGCCCCAATACAGCCCCGGAGACCGTCCGTGGAGACTGTCGGCCCAAGCTCGGGTGCATCCCAAATACCGCCGATGACACCGATCCTAGAGACCGATGACGCTATGACCCAAGCCCGGAAATGGCTGAAGCGTGTGAGAGTTCTTCTGGGAGTATCCAAGAACTTCAGGACCGATCTCAGGACCGGGATCGATAAGGCGCTGGACAAGTTACTTGACTTAGTGGAGAGTACCAACCTTCTGACCGAACCGCAGGCCAAGATCGCTGTGGATAGGGCGGAAAAAGGAACGGAGACGGAAAAGGAGAGTGAACAAGGAGTAATGAGACAAGAGGAAGGGAGGGAAATGATGAAGCTACTCAAGGAGCAAGGAGAGAAGATAGAGAGTACATTCAAGGAGTTAACCTTGTTGAAGGACACAATCGCCAGCCATCAGACCAGCTTGACTTACGCGACCGTGGCAGCCGCACCCGCGAAGGAACAAGTACGACAAGGACTGCACTCCATAGTGATCAGTTCTAAGAACGATTTGGAGACCGGGGACGAAGTCCTCGATAAAGTGCGCAAAGCGGTGAACGCGAAGGACGGATGGGTGACGGTAGAGCGTGTCCGCAAGGTAAAAGACAGGAAGATCGTAGTGGGTTGCAGAACTCTAGAGGAGAAAAACAAAGTGAAGGAACGGTTAAAAGGCGCAGCGGACCACCTCAGTTGCGAGGATGTCAAGAACCAGGACCCCCTCGTGGTAGTTAAAGATGTTCTCAAACATCATACCAACGAGGACATGGTGACATGCCTCAGGAACCAAAACCGGGAGATCTTCCGAGGAGTACCTGAACATGATAATAGGATAGAGGTTCGCTACAGAAGGAAGGCGAGGAACCCCCACAACAATCATGTGGTATTTAAGGTCTCACCGATGCTGTACAACAGACTGCTGGACAGAGGGCACGTCCACATTGACTTGCAGAAGGTGAAAGTTGACGACCAGTCACCGCTTATCCAGTGTTCCATGTGCTTGGGCTATGGACATGGAAGGCGGTACTGCAAGGAGACCGAGCCCAAATGCAGTCACTGTGGGGGTGCCCATCTCAGGGATAAATGTGCAGAATGGTTGGCGGGTGCGATACCGACATGCTGCAACTGTACTGCTGCGAAAATGGACAATAACGAGCATAATGCATTTAGCACGGAATGCCATGTAAGAAGACGCTGGGAGGCATTGGCGCGTGCAAAGGTGCAATATTGCTGAGGTGGTTCCAAACCGTTCACGGGCAAGCAACCCCACCAGAGGATACGCAGTAGCCCAAGCCAACCTCCAAAGAAAGGAGTTGGCTACAACCGAACTCATGGTGGAGGCCAGCGTACGCAAATTGGCGTTCGCGCTGGTCCAGGAGCCCTATGTGGGAGGGGTGCGAAGGATGAAGGATTACCGTGGGGCGAGAGTCTTCCAGTGCGCAGAAGTAGGAGGTGGGACAGTGAAGGCGGCGATAGTGGTCTTCGATCACGGTCTCGACGTCACGCTGTGCCCGAAACTCACGACCAACAATATTGTTGTAGTGAGGATCCGAACCAGCGCCTGGGAAATCGCGGCGGTGTCCTTCTACTTTGAACCAGACCAACCACTGGGGCCATACCTGGACCAGCTGAGGGAGGTTATCAGAGAACTGGGCCCCAGAAAACTGTTAATGGGTGGTGACAGTAATGCGAAGAGTACCTGGTGGGGAAGCACCATAGAAGACCGCAGGGGCGTAGATATGTCCGGGACCCTGGAAGAGTCAAACATGCAGGTATTGAACATCGGAGATACGCCCACGTTTGACACCATTAGAGGTACGAGGGCGTATACAAGCCACGTCGACATCACGGCTTGTACCGACGACTTGTTGGAGCTCATCGAGAACTGGAGGGTAGACCAAGGCGTCGTGAGCTCCGACCACAACACCATTCTCTTCGATCTTAAAGTACTTAAGGCTAAAGGAATGAGAGTCCACAGAACCACCCGCTTGTATAACACCAAAAAAGCTGACTGGGACCTCTTCAAGGAAACAATGGTGCAACAAAAGAGCGTCAATAACCTAAGTGCTGCGGCGATACAGGAAATAGAGACCAAAGAGGGCTTAGAAGAAGCCGTAGTAAAATTGACTGACATAATGACGCAGGCTTGCAGAGAGGCCATTCCACTCAAGAAGACGACGGAGACTCTCCGTGTTCCCTGGTGGAGTGAGGACCTCGCAAAGCTCAAAAAAGAGATGGTCACGTATCGCCGCCGAATAAAGAACGCTGCGCCGGATCGAAGAGAAAAAGTCGTCGAAGAATACCTGCAAAAGAAAGAAAACTATGAGTGCCAAGCTAAGAACGCCCGAGAAGTCAGCTGGAAAGAGTTCTGCGAGAGGCAGGACAGAGAAGGGGTATGGGAGGGGATTTACAGAGTAATCAAGAGGACCGCCAAGAGACAAGAAGACTTGACCCTAACAACCCACGATGGGAAGCAACTAAACCCCAAGGAATCAGCAGACCTGCTAGCCGAAACCTTCTACCCTAGGGACTTAACAAGCACAGATAGCACCCTACACCGCCGTATCAGGGAAGCGGCAGAGCAGGTGAACGAAAGGCGGGATGGTGAACATCACGACCCTGCGTTCACCCTGCTGGAGCTAAAGACCGCGCTTAAGAGCTTTAACGCCAAGAAGGCACCAGGAGCGGATGGCTTCACGGCCGACATCTGCAGTAGAGCCTTGACCCTCGACTTGGAAGACTCCCTTGCCTTATTCAACAAGTGCCTACAGATAGGACACTTCCCGGACATCTGGAAGGAGGCCACAGTAGTGGTCCTTAGAAAGCCAGGCAAGGCGACGTATACGACACCCAAAGCATACAGACCAATCGGTCTGTTGCCGGTACTGGGCAAGGTTCTGGAGAAGCTGCTGGTAGCTCGAATCAAGTTTCACCTTGTACCCCGGATTAGTACTCGCCAGTACGGCTTCATGCCCCAGCGCGGTACCGAGGACGCCCTCTATAGTCTAATACACCGAATTAAGGGTAAGATGGAGCTGAAGAAGCTGGTAACCCTAGTGTCATTGGATATAGAGGGGGCCTTCGATAGCGCGTGGTGGCCGGCTATGAGGGTCCGGCTGGCTGAGGAAAAGTGCCCGGTAAACTTGAGGAGGCTGCTAGACGGCTATCTCAGCTGCAGGAATGTCACAGTACGGTATGCTGGGGAAGAGAGCACGCGAAGCACCAATCAAGGATGCGTGCAAGGGTCAATAGGCGGTCCAATTCTCTGGAACCTGCTTCTCGACCCACTGCTGCGGGGACTGGAGGAAAGGGGGGATTACAACCAGGCATTCGCAGATGACGTTGTGCTGGTGTTCGATGGGGACACGGCACTGGAAATAGAGCTGCAGGCAAACGCAGCACTGAACTTCGTTCGGGAATGGGGGGAACGTAATAAGTTACGCTTCGCACCGCACAAGACGTGCGCCGTTCTGTTCACAAGGAAGCTTAAGTACGACACCCCACGACTGAGTATGGGAGGGATCAGTATAGGTTTCTCCGAGGAAGTGAAAGTTCTGGGCCTCACCATCGACCGCGGCCTTACTTTTAACCAACACGTCAGCAACCAGTGCAAGAAGGCCTTGGACATCTATAAACAGATTTCACGAGCAGCCAGGATTAGTTGGGGCCTTAGCCCGGAAATCATCAGGACAATTTATGTGGCAGCGGTGGAGCCCATCATCACTTACGCGGCAGCAGCATGGGCGCCAGCAGCAAAGAAGAAAGGGGTTCAGAAGCGACTCAACACGGTGCAGCGAGGATTCGCCCAGAAGCTCTGCAAAGCCTATCGCACAGTCTCTCTAAACTCGGCACTAGTGCTTGCGGGAATACTGCCTCTCGACCTCAAGATACAGGAAGCAGCCGCTCTGTATGAGGCGAAGAGAGGGTCATTGCCGGAAGTACTAGGAGACAGAGAGACCGATAGTGTGGTAAACTTTGTAGAAGCTCCTCACCCCGCTGAGCATATGGACCTGGAGTTCACTTGCCTGGTCAACCAGGAACTGGTGGACCAGAACAACGTGCAGACGGTGCGAATCTTCACCGACGGCAGTAAGATTGAGGGAAAGGTCGGAGCCGCGCTCTCCATTTGGAACAGCGAGGCCGAGATCCAGACCCTCAAGCTAAGTCTGTCCGCGTACTGCACGGTGTACCAAGCTGAGCTCCTGGCCATATGCAAAGCGACGGGCGTAATCCTGAAAAGGAAGGAGACGAGTTATGGTGTCTATAGCGATTCGATGGCAGCCCTGCAGACGATCGTAAACCATAGCTCTCTCCATCCTCTGGCCGTGCAAGCCCGACGGAACCTGCGTGAGGCCTTCATCACGAATAAGGATGTCTCCTTATTCTGGATCAAGGCCCATGCGGGGCTCCCCGGCAATGAGCGCGCTGATGAACTCGCGAAGCTGGCAGCCCAGGCTTCCAAGAGGAAGCCCGACTTTGACAGGTGTCCGATATCGTTCGTCAAAAGGACTCTACGTGGTCATTCCATGGAGATCTTTGACGAGCGATACCGGGCATCTGATACCGCGTCCGTGACAAAACTGTTCCTTCCGAGCATTGAAAAGGGGTATCGCGTAGTCAGGAAATTGCGTCCGGCTGGTCTCATGACCCAAGTGCTAACGGGACATGGCGGGTTCTCCCACTACTTGAACCGCTTCAAGTGTAAGGATAGCCCGGCATGCGCCTGTGACGACACCATAGATGAAACAATCCCCCATCTGTTGTTAGACTGCCCTATAAACGCTAGGTATAGGTATAACATAGAGTCGAAATTAGGTATAAAATTAGAAAAAGATAAACTCTACGAGCTTTTAAGCAGTAGAGACACCTCAGAGGATTTTGTTAGCTACTGCGAGTTAATATGTGCCATAGCAAATAAAAGAAATAAAGATGCATAACAAATTGCTTTCAATTTAATTGTTATTAAATTATAAAAGCAATTACCTTTTCTAAAACTGTAATAAAAATAATATTATGTATTAGACCGTAAGCAATAGTTAATAAGTATGTATAGTGTATACCAATAGACTAAATAAAAAAGACTGTGAAAGTGTAAACAAAATGAAAAGTGAAATGGACACAAAACTGACAATGGACCCTCTAGACATAAAAATAGGTTAAGATCATCCTGTATTGTCATCCGACAAAAGATGTAAAGATAAGGAAAACACGATGTTTAGATATAAGAAATAACGATGTACTCGATAAGATAAGTGTATCCGAATTAGCAAATAAGAATAGTAAATAAAAATTATAGAGATAAAGTAGCATAGGCAATAAAATATAGCGTAGGACCCAGCTGATTTTACGGATAGGAGAGTAGGTTTAGAGTAGCGAAATACATGGAGAACAATAATATTACTCCCTTAAAACGAAAATCTCCTTGAATAAGAATATCAGGGGACAGAGCCGCAACAAAAAAAAAAAAAAAAAAAAAAAAAAAAAAAACCTAACCTAACCTAACCTAACCTAACCTAACCTAACCTAACCTAACCTAACCTAACCTAACCTAACCTAACCTAACCTAACCTAACCTAACCTAACCTAACCTAACCTAACCTAACCTAACCTAACCTAACCTAACCTAACCTAACCTAACCTAACCTAACCTAACCTAACCTAACCTAACCTAACCTAACCTAACCTAACCTAACCTAACCTAACCTAACCTAACCTAACCTAACCTAACCTTTTTTTTTTTTTTTTTTTTTGTTTCGCAGGGGAAATGCATGAAATTGCATACCCCGGGGTGTAAAAGTCCCGGGGTTATGTGGGGCTCTCCTCCCCAGAAGGGAGAGGCCTACCCACTAAAACCCCTGCGATGGCCACCCTCAGGCTTAGGAGGGGCCCCAGGATCGAGTGTCGCAACTGGGGTCCCCTCGGCCAACGCTCCCCCAAAAGAAGGGGGGGAGCCCATCCCCGGGACACCGGAGGCGAGGCGTCGCCGTGTAAGGAGCGGCGGCGCCTGCTGCGGTGTCGCACACATCTCGACGACACCCCCCGGCCATGGCGGGGGTGTCATCCCTCCCGGGTCGCCTCCGCGACCCGCGGCGGCGCAACGGGTCGACTCTACCTGACCCGTCGCCGCCGTCTTCGAGCGGGATCGGCCATCTCCCGATCCCGCTCGGCGGCCTCCTTCTGGAGCATGACGGCTTCACAGAAGGAGACCACAGCCCTCCAACCTCCCTCATCCGCCAGCATTGCCGCAATCAATGCTGGCGGGGACAGATCATGCCCGATCTCGTCGACCAGGACTCGGCGTTCGGAGGCCCAAGAGGGGCAGTCCGCCAGCGTATGCTGGGCCGAGTCCAGGTCGAATGCGCAATGGTGGCAATGTGCCGTATCCTCCCGTCCTATCCGACTCAGATACTCACCGAAGCAGCCGTGCCCGGTGAGTATCTGAGTCAGTCGGTAGGTGACTTCCCCCTTCCCGCGGAGCCAAGCTTCGAAGTGCGGGAGAATCGCTCCGACGGCGCGCTGGCGCGCACAGCCCGTTGACTCCAGCTGTGCGCGCCAATCCCCCTCAGCCCGTCGGAGCATCTCCCGCCTGGTCATTCCGTGCGCTGGTTCTGGGGGACTCCCCCCCTCTCCCCCCCCGCCGCCGACACGCCGCGCGTACATCGCCGCGTACATGCCGGCAAGGATTTCGAAGGGAGGGGAGCGCCCCAGAACCGTCGCCGCCTCAAACGAGATGGTGCGGTAGCCCCGCACGATCCGTATGGCCATTGTCCGCTGCATGCTCCGGAGCAGAGCCCGGCAGCGGGGGGACCTCGAGCAGTCTCGCGACCACACGGGGGCCCCATACAAGGCCACGGACCGTACGACGCCCGCGTAGAGACGGCGAACTACATCCCCTGGTCCCCCCAAGTTGGGGAGCAGCCGGTGTAAAGAGCCGGCCACCCTCTTGACTCGGGGGACCAACCGCACGAAATGCTCTTCGAAGCTCCACCTGCTGTCCAAGGTGAGGCCGAGGTACTTGATATTCGGCCCCACCTGGACCTCCGCGTCACCTACCCGAATCCGGCGGCTGGGTGGTTCCCGGCACCTGGGCAAGCCGTGGAACCATAGCGCCTCGGTCTTATTGGGCGCTATCTCCAGACCCAGCCGGCGGATTGCCCGCACGACACATGCCACCCCCAGTTCGGCAAGCCTGAGCGTTGGCTCGAAGTCAGCCCCAGTCGTCACGACGAGGGTGTCGTCAGCATAGCAGACGACACTCACGTCGGGAGGAAGGCTGGTGCGAAGGACCGCATCGTATGCGAGGTTCCATAGCAGGGGTCCCAGGACCGACCCCTGTGGAACCCCGCACTCGACCCCCCTCTCCCGTTCCGTCCCGTTCCGACCACCGATCAAAATACTCCTGTCGCGCAGATAGTTCCCGACCACGGCCCGCAGGTAGGGAGGCAAATCGTGGTGCTCGAGTGCCTCCCTAATGGCCTGCCAGGGAAGGGTGCCAAAAGCGTTGACGATGTCGAGCGACACCGCCAAAGCCACCCCCCCCGCTCGGACTGCGGATTCCGACAGAGACCGAACACGCTGAACAGCGTCCAGCGTCGACCGCCCCCGCCGGAATCCAAACTGGCAGTCCGACAGGTCGGGACCCACGCGCGACAGGTGCTCGCTGATACGGGAGGAGATTACCCTCTCGAAGAGCTTCCCCGCCTCGTTCAGCAAGCAGATCGGGCGGAACGACGACGGAACATCCTCGGTCCTTCCCTCCTTCCTCAACAGCACCAGCCTGGCTGACTTCCAGTCCGAAGGGAACACCCCCTCTCTGAGGCAGCTTGTAAAGAGCTGCCTCACCCTGTTCCCCAACGTCCTGAGCGCCAACGCCAGCACCTTGCCCGGGACCCCGTCTGGGCCCGGTGCGGTGCTGCGCGCTGTGAGCCGCCTCACGGCCCCGGCGAGCTCGTCCTCCGTCACCCCCAGTTCGTCCGACCACGGCGCGGGCGACGGAACTTGGGAGGGACTGTCCTGGACCCTTGGGAAGAGTGTATCCATCACCCTCCCCACGAACTCGGGGTCCAGGATCTCCGTCAGGGGAGGAACCCACGGTCTGAGTTTGCCCAGTACCATTTTGTACGGGCGCCCCCATGGGTCACCCTCCAGTCCCTCCAGGAGCTCGAGCCAGGACCGCGCCTTGGCGTCGGCGATAGCGATGCCGATCGCCTTGGATGCGGCTCCGTAAGCGCGCCTGGCGCTCAGGACGTCTTCGACTGAGGCTTGCCGTCTTCTTCGGGCTCTGAGGTACTGGCGGCGCGCGGCTATAACGACTCTCCTGAGCCGCGCGATCTCCTCATTCCACCAGTACGCAGAGCTCCGTCGGGGCGGCCTGACTCGGGGCATTGACGCGTCGCAAATCGCCGTCAATGCCTCCCGGAGCCAGGCCGCCTGCGCGTCAAGATCGGGCATGACGTGTCCTTCCTCCTCCTCCGACCAGTCCGCGACGTGGGCGGCGGCTAGGGCCATGTCTCGGTCCAGCCGCTTGATGGACCAACGTCGCGGACGGCTGTCCTCCTGGAGCGTTCGGGAAGGGTGGCGGAGTGACACGTCGAATACGATGTGTCGGTGGTCAGATAAAGTGACCACCTCCTCCGCGACCCTCCAACCCGACACCATGTGGTGCGCAGAAGGAGTCGCCCATGAAAGGTCCACGATCGACTCCCCCTGCCACCGCACGCAGGTGCTGACCGAACCCCGGTTTAAGAGACGGAGGTCCAGTCCCGCCGTCCACTCCAGGAGTGTCTCCCCTCTTACGTCGTCCCGGGTGTCGCCCCACACTTGTGAGTGGGCGTTAAAGTCACCCAGGACAAAGACGGGACGGGGGGCGCAACCACGAACACAGTTCGCCAGCCCGTCCAGGAATGCCTCGAATGCGGCGAGGCCGCAGTTCGGGGAGACGTAACAGCCGATGACGGCCGTGGAGCCCCATTCCACGGCCACGAACCCCGGTCCCCGGGCGAGGGGTCTGCAGTGCGGCCTGTCCCCTGACCAGTGAATGGCCACTAAGCCCAGGTCGTCCCCGAACCATCGCGGGTGGTTCGGGACAGAGTAGGGCTCGGCCACAACCGCTATTGCAACCCCAACCTCCGCGAGCGTCTGCGTAAGCAGGTCTTGCGCTGCGCGGCAGTGGTTGAGGTTGCCCTGCAGAACCTTACCATGGACCCCTATCACGTTTCCATGGTATCACCTCGTCCCCGGGCCGGGGCGGGGGGTTGGTCATTTGTCCCCGCCGACTTTTTCTTTTTGGGAGGGGAGCACTGTTTACTCCCCATCCTGTGACCCGCCGGTCTGCCCAGGTCTGAACAGACCGGGCAGCGCGGAGCACTCGCGGTGCAGAGACGGGCAACGTGCCCCGACTCTCCACACCTGTAGCAGCGAGTGCCCCTGTCGCTCGCTGGCATGGGGCATTTGGCCCTCACGTGCCCCTTTTCGAGGCACTGGTAGCACTGAAGTGGTCGTGCCACCAGCGCCTCGACCCTAGCGGAGGTCCACCCGAACCTAACCTAACCTAACCTAACCTAACCTAACCTAACCTAACCTAACCTAACCTAACCTAACCTAACCTAACCTAACCTAACCTAACCTAACCTAACCTAACCTAACCTAACCTAACCTAACCTAACCTAACCTAACCTAACCTAACCTAACCTAACCTAACCTAACCTAACCTAACCTAACCTAACCTTTTTTTTTTTTTTTTTTTTTTTTTTTTTTTTTTAAGGTGGGGAAAAATGCATTAAATTGCACGCTTCCGCTATGCGGGCTGTCTGGGGCTCTCCTGCCCAGAAGGGGCAGGCCTACCCAGTAAACAACCCCACCGTTTGCCACCATCTCGGTTGCTGAGGGAGGAGCGACAGCAAAGCCTTATCCCCTACCCTCTGCAGGCGTCCGTCCATGGGTTGGACACACCGTATAAATGACTAGACTCCTTGGTTGGGGGTGGTGTGTAAAGGGCACCATCCCCCGAAAAACAACAACAATGGCATTGGGGACAGAAGTCCCCAATAACCAACATAAAATAAAATAAAAACAACAATAACAACATTGAGGACAAAAGTCCCCAATAACCACCACAATATAAAGAAAAATAAATTAAGTGTAAAAATAAAATACATTTAAAATATCACACCATAATATCACTGGCGGCGCACAAAATTTGCGCGCCGCTGTCCTGCTCGTTTCCGACGGATGGGGTTGTCCGTTTCGGACTCCCTCACCCGTTCGGCCTCCTCCTTCTTCGCCATGACGGCCTTGCAGAAGGCCGTCATGGCCCTCCAACTCGTCTCGCTACCGACCATCTCGCGAATGACCGCCGGCAGCGACAGGTCCGGTCCAATGACCGCCTCGAGTCTGGTCCGTTCCGCCGCCCATGCACTGCACACGGCCAAGGTGTGGTCGGCCGTGTCTTCCGGTGCCCCGCAGTGATGGCACACTGGGGACGGCTCTCTCTTAGGCACCCTGTACAGGTATCTCCCGAAGCAACCGTGCCCCGAGAGAACCTGCACAAGGTGGAAGCTGAGCGCGCCCCACTTCCTGTCGTGCCACTCCTTGAGAACTGGGCGCAGAGCACCGATAGTGCGGTGCCCAGCGCTCGGGCTCTCCAGTCTCTCCGTCCAGTTCTGCCACATCTCCTCTGCGGCCTCCCTCCTCCAGCGTGCGACGTCCTCCAGGGGTGGGGCGGCACCCCGGCTTTTGGCCTCCGCAACTTTGGCGTAGACCTCAGCCAGCATGTCCGCCTCCAACTCCCACGGAGGGGTGCCCGCAAGAGCACAAGCCGCCTCGAAGGACACAGAGAAGTAGGCACGTGCAACTCTTCGCGCCACGATTCGCTGGGTTCTACGGAGCACAGCTCTACTGTCCCTGCATAGTCTATCCGTCCAGATCGGGGCCCCGTACAGCGCCATGGAGCGCACCACGCCCGCAAACAGCCGCCGACAGCTGGATTTGGGACCACCTAAATTCGGCATGAGCCGCGTCAGAGCTCCTGCAGTGGCCACCAATTTTGGAGCCAGGCGAGCAAAATGCTCACTGAACCGCCATCGGCCATCGAGGACCAGTCCCAGGTATTTGATCGTCTTCCCAATGGCGATGGACACTCCGCCGACGACGATCTCCGACCCATTTGGGGGGGCCCTCCTTGGCCCGTGAAAACACAGGGCCTCGGACTTCCCCAATGCCACCTCAAGGCCTAGCTGCCGGATACGGGCGACCATCGCAGCTGTACCTGCTGTCGCCAGGATTCTGGCCTCCCTGAACGTTTGGCCACGAGCAGTGACCAGCGTATCGTCGGCGTAGCAAGTGATGCCAACGCCGTGAAGAGTGGCACCCCTTATGGCCCAGTCGTAGCCGATATTCCACAGGAGTGGCCCTAAGACCGACCCCTGCGGAACACCGGCCAGGACGGGACAGGCGCCTTCGCCGTCCTTTGTCGGGAACCTAACCGACCGGCCCGAGAGGTAGTCCAGGACCAACCGCTGAAGGTATAGCGGGAACTGGAAATACCTCAAGGCCTCCCGTATGGTATCGTGGGGCAAGGTGTTAAAAGCGTTGGCAATGTCGAGCGACACTGCCAACATCACCCCACCAGATGACACAGCCTCCTCCGCTTGCTCCTTCACGCGCGAGATCGCGTCGATGGTGGACCTGGCTCGACGGAACCCGAACTGACGGTCCGACAGGTTTGGACCGACGCAATCGAGGTGGTCGACAAGGCGGGTTGCAATAACGCGCTCAAAGAGCTTGCCCGCCTCGTCGAGCAGCACGATCGGCCGGTACGCCGAAGGTGAGTCCTCTGGGCGACCAGGCTTTCTCAGCAGGACCAACTTGCCTTCTTTCCAGGGGGCCGGAAACTTACCAGCCCTCATGCATGCCGTGAGGAGCTCCCTGAACCTGCTCCCCAGGCCACCGTTCTTAAGGGCCAGAACCCATGCCCTACCAGGGACACCGTCAAGGCCGGGGGCCGTGTTCTTGGCCTGGAGCCTGTCAATGGCCGCGGACAACTCCTCCTCAGACACCTCTGGCACAACAACACTCCCATCTGGCTCTCCTGCAACCCTTCCCATGACTGGAGGTTGGAAGTCTGCGTCCGGTGCGGGAAACAACGCAGCAACCACTCGAGCCAGCAGATCCGCCTCCATTTGCGTGGTGAGAGGGGGGGCCCAGGGGCGCAGCCTGCTCATCACCAACTTGTAGGGTTTGCCCCAGGGGTCCCGGTCCAGGGTCGCCAGGAACTCTTCCCACGCCCTCTCCTTGGCTTCGGCTATAGCCACCCTTAACGCCAATTTGGCGCTGCGGTGAGCCTCCAGGAGTGCCAGCTCCTCCGCACTCTGCCCAACCGGCTGGTGGTTCCTAACGAGGCGACGTCTATAGTGACTGTGCCTCCGCCTGGCCGACACGCAAGCCTCGCGGAGTCTAGCCAGATCCGCAGACCACCAATACATCTGATTGCGGTCCGGGAGCTTCGTGACGCGCGGCATCGACGCGTCACACACGCGCGCCATGGCATCCCGGAACCACTCCACCTCTTGGTGAACCTGAAGCTCCTCCGGTGGGGGCGACCAGTCCTCCACCATTGCCGCCAGAACCAACGCCTCTCGATCTAGCTTCTTGAGGGCCCACCTTGGCCCATGGACGTGCCGCATTGTGACTCGGCTAGCCGATCTCGACTGGAGGGGGGAGATGTCGAACCGAATATATCGGTGGTCCGAGAGAGTCTCCTCCCCCTCCAGCACCCGCCAGTCGCAGACACGACGCGACAATGTCAGGCTCGCCAGAGAGATGTCGACGATGGAACTGCCCTGTGCCCGAACACACGTGGCAGTTGTCCCGCGATTGAGAACGCCAAGGTCGTTGGCCGCCAGCCACTCCTCCAGGACCTCACCTCTTATATCCGTGGTGGGACAGCCCCATTGAGTGGACTTTGCGTTGAGGTCTCCGGCCACAACTACAGGCTTAGGATGACAGCCTGCGACCAGAGACCCCAATTCGTTCAGAAAGCCCTCAAACTCGGACAGTGGCCGGTTCGGTGAGAAATAGACACCGACCACCGCCATGTCGTCCAACACTGCCGCCACACAGCCTTCACCTCTCATAACACTCTTTGGAGTGAGCGCACTACTAAATACAATTGATGCAACACCATTGCGATCACTCACCCAGTTTGTTTTGGGAGGGATCGCGTATGGTTCAGCCACCACGCAGATGTCGATCGACCACTGCGCCATGCTCTGGTCGAGGAGACTCTGAGCAGCGGCGCAGTGATTGATATTCGCCTGTAACAACTTGAAGGCCATATTACACAGCTTCCGTCTCCATGATCTCTTGCGATCCGCTCGGTGGATCTGCGCCGGTGGTCGGCGCCCTACGACTCATCACACGTTTGGGGGCCGAGCATTTGGCGCTCCCCAAACGATGCTTGGCGTCCTTGCCCACTTCTGCGCATAAGACGCAGTGGGCGGGAGCCACACATTCAGATGCTCGATGACCGGGTTGGCCGCAGCGATAACATTGCTGCCCCCGGTCAATGGGTGACTTGCACATAGCTTTGGTGTGCCCCGCGAGCAGGCAGCGGAAACACCTCATATCCCTTTGGGGCAGCAGCTTAACCCGCGCCGAAACCCACCCCACTTTCAGGCGACCCTCCGCCACCTTCTTGGCCGCCAAGACTGGGCAGCTGACCCAAACGCCGAACAGGCCAGATCTGTCCTGGCGGGGCGCACCAACCTTGATCTGGTCGAGCGGGCAACCTCCCTTTTCGGCGACGACCCGAGCCACCTCCTCACTCGTCACCGACTCGTCAAGGTCCGAGACGAGTAGCTCCATCCGCTTTACCGGCCTCGAGACCTTGACGTCTCCCTCCGCACTGCATACTTCTGCGATCTTTTGGGCCAAAGTGTCAGCCTTCGGACCGCTGGTGGCACCGGGGACCTCGATGATTGTAGCCCCCGTGGCAGCCTGACGAAATCGTACGGCCTCGATCCCTAGGGACGCGAGGTCAACGGAACGTTTGGCTTCACCGAGAACCTTTGCGTAGGTCATGCCCTTCTCGATGGCGGCCGGGCTCAACGTGATAACGACCGCTGAGGATTTAGGCGGTCTAGCCTTGGGCGCGCGCTGCGCGGGCTTGATGGACCCTGCAGGAGCCTTCTTTTGTGCCTCCTTCGCTGTATTTGCCGGAACTGCTGGAGCTTTCGGCGCCTTCTTTTTGCGGCTCACTACGGTCGACCATCCCTCCTCCGTAGAAGAGGGTGTCGGCTGAGAGACCGCTGGTGCGGGAGTAGGATTGGGAGGAATGGCACTCTTCTTCCCTTTGCCGCCCTTCCTTTTTTCCTTCTTCGCGGCCTGCGCAGATGTTGACGCCACAGGTTCGGTAGCCGGAGTGGCAGCTGGTGTAGCCGCTGGCTTTACTGCCTTCACTTTTCGCGGGACGTGCGCCGACGGAGGAATCACGTCGTCCGCCGTCTCCGCCTCCCTCCTTCTCTCGTGCGCCAGCGACGGGCGCAGTCGGGGCTCCGGGTTGAGACGCGGCTCAAGCCCCTCGATTCGGGCATTGAGCCTGTCCGATAGTCGGCTCAAAATGCGCGCCTCCATGTCCTCGTCAAGTCGCGGCGATTGCGTGGAGGTGGATCGCACACTCTCACGCAGTTCGTCGAGCTCTTTCCTCAGGCTTGCCACCTCCGTTTGGAGACGGGTGTTGGCCGCCTGCAACTTCCTGGTTTCCTCATTTGTACTCCGGGAGATGAGTGCCTCCGTCGCCTCCTTGATCAGGGTGACGGCATCCTTTAGGTTTTTCTTCATCGTCCCCTTCAAGTTGGACGACTTTTTCTCAACCGTAAGAATCATCTCTAGGCCTGCCTTGACGCGACCCGCCAAGTCAGGGCCCAGATCTCCGCCATCCGTGCCGACGCTGACAACTGTGTCGGAGCAGGAAGACTCCGAGAGCCGCCTCGTGAAGCGACTGCTCAACGAGCGGCAGGTCTCGAAAGCCTCCCTCTCCGCCTCCACCTCAAGCTCCATTCGGGCGGCTTTTGCCACCTCCATCTTGGCTCTGGCCAGCCCTACGTATTCCCCGGTGGTCGGGGGGCGCCCTCTTCCTCTCCTGGCGCTATTCAGTTTCGGCGCTGGACTAGCCCGCGCCTCCTCCTCGTCGTCCGAGCCCTCGCGGCCGCGTTTCATCCAAAAGCGGCTGGACTCAGTACTCGCCACCGAGTGGCACGTCTCCAACGACACGACGGTTGAGTCCGACGCGTCACCATCATCATCGTCAGTACAATCAGCGCTACGTGACACCGGTGTTACGCAAGAACTGCGCTCCAGCACCACGCGGCACTCCCTCAGTTTCCCCGCTGAGTCGCTCAGCACAATCACATCCTCCGCCGCTTCGCACGGCTCCGACATCATTGAGTTTTGGTTTTTGTTTGTTGAAGATTCCATAACTGATCCCACGAGTGTGGGGGAAAAGAAGTCCACCCGGGCGGTGCCCCCTGCACCCGGGTAACCCTACATACACGTGGAGGTCGGGAGGTGTCCACGGTTTGGCCGCTAGCTGGCTGACGTACTCCCCAGCCACCTCCCATGACGGGAGGCGTCCTGTGCCACGGTGCCTGAACACAAGGACTTTGAGGCACTTTTTTATTGAGGTGTGCGTCCTCTCAGGCCCAGCCAATGAAGGCAAGACCCACTGGCCCTACCTGCCCCCGCTAGACATGACAACAGACGAGGCAGGCAGGGTAACAGCTCGCCCGACGGTAGCCATAAGTGGCCTGTCCGGAGCCGCACTGAAGCGGACACCGAACCCGCCGCGCCGCGGACACTGTCCGCCATCCCACGAGCCGAAGCTCCACCAACACAACAGGCGATGAACGCCGTGAGCGAAAGAACACTCCCGAATAGCCAGCATCCAAGGCGCCTCTGAAAGCAGAGGGCTGGAGCCGCTAACACGACCAAACCTAACCTAACCTAACCTAACCTAACCTAACCTAACCTAACCTAACCTAACCTAACCTAACCTAACCTAACCTAACCTAACCTAACCTAACCTAACCTAACCTAACCTAACCTAACCTAACCTAACCTAACCTAACCTAACCTAACCTAACCTAACCTAACCTAACCTAACCTAACCTAACCTAACCTAACCTAACCTAACCTAACCTAACCTAACCTAACCTAACCTAACCTAACCTAACCTAACCTAACCTAACCCAAAATTTTAGAAAAAGTCGCCCCAAATTTTTGTTTTTTATTGTAGGTTCTTGAGCGCTTTATACACGCTCAAGGGTGCAAGAATACACACGCCCACCCCCAAATTTCTCAAAATCTACCCCTATTTTTCGATTTTTAAAGAATTTTCACTTTTGGACTTAGAAAAATTTCTTAAAAAATTTGTATTGACGTAATTTCGGCTGTTTTTCAAAATTCTTTCAGTGTATATCAAGGGACTAGGTCGCGGGACCCCGTCTACGTAGTTTTCGGCGCGCTCCGTGCCATAGTTCCACTGTTTCTTTCAAATTTTTCCAAATTTTTTCTCGAATTTTCAGTTTTTAATTTTTTCTAGACATTTTTTGTACCGGACTAGGCGTGCTTTTTGCACTGTTAAATAGGGCTCGGCGAGACCTCTCTCCTGACACCTCGCCCACCCTCCTACGACAAACCGAATTTAAAATTCGGCCCGCCCACCCACCCTTATTTCACTACCCAGGTGCCCTAGAGTGGTTGGGCATTAACGCGTTGGGGTCTTTTACTTGGGATTTTGGTTTTTTGACCGAATTCCATAGTTTTAGTTGACCGATTCTTTTGAATCGTTTTATTTTTATATTTATTGACATTTATTGACATTTTAGACTGTGCTCGTCCCCCACGATGTTTCTCGCGCACACTCCCGTTAAGAGGACTGTCGCATTGGCCCCCGAAGTGGAGTCGAGCAACGAGAAGGCGGGACCTTCTCGTGCTTCCCTCTCTCCGGCATGCGTCTCGAAGGTGAGACGTAGCATCGGAGAGTGGGAAAGCATCGACTCCAGGCCGTGTGCCACCAGCGCGCACGCCCACCCCAAGCCGCCTGCAGCCCCCATGAAAGCGAAGACCAAGTCGGTCAAATCTGCCGCCGCCGCACGTTCGGATACGTTCGTAGTCTCACCAGGGCTGAACACTGACACAGTGAAGTCCACCGACAAGGTGAGCCAGGCCAGACGGATCTTGCAAAGGGCCAAGACTCACATTAGTGAGTCTGGCAATTTGCGAAGAGACCTAAAGGCCGGGCTCACCTTGGCGGTGGAGGAACTGTATGCCCTGGTGAAGGAGGCGTGTCGGCACACTGTTCCGCTTGGCACCCAGGAGGCTGCAGATCGGGGACCATCGGAGGTGACGCCACCTCCTGTTCAGGATTGCCTGCATAATAAGGGTGACGACATAATTGCTCTGGTCAAGGAGCAAAGTCACAAAATTGACCAATATAATGAGGAGCTTAAGCAGCTTAGGGAGACCCTTGTGGCGACCCAGCAGGACATCATAGCACAAAAGCCCACATATGCCACGGTGACCGCAACCTCCCCCAGTGGAACCATCACGGAGAAATCCGTAGCCCTCCACTCAATCTTAGTGGAATCCACCGACGAGGGCACCACCGGGGATGAGGTTCTCAAAAAAGTCCGCGAGGCGGTAAACGCGAAAGACGGCTGGGTCACCGTGGAGAGAGTGCGAAAAATCAAGGACCGAAAAGTCATGCTGGGCTGCCGCACCAAGGAAGATCGGGATAGAGTGCAACAGAGGCTTGGGAGCGCTGCGGGACTCAGGTTCGAGGTCATGAAGAACCAAGACCCGATGGTAATCCTCAGGGGCATCATCACTGGCCACACAGATGCGGAGGTGATGATGGCGCTGAGGAACCAAAACCGGGAAGTTTTCCATGACCTCGAGGGTGACGAAGACCGCATAGACTTTAGGTATAGGCGCAAAGCGCGGAACCCGCTCCTCTGCCATGTTGTTCTTAGGGTCTCCCCTCAGCTCTACAACAGGCTGACGCAGCGGGGTACGGTCCTCATTGACATGCAACGTGTCAAAGTCGAGGACCAGACCCCGCTGATACAGTGCTCGCTGTGCTTGGCGTTCGGCCACGGAAGGCGCTTCTGCGTCGCCACCGAACCAAAATGCACACATTGTGGCGGCCCGCACACCAGGAACAAGTGCACGGACTGGTTGGCCGCGGTGCCGCCCAAGTGTTGCAATTGTGTCGACGCGAAGTTGGAGTCCAATTTGGACCACGACGCCTACAGTACAAACTGTCCGACTCGTCGAAGGTGGGAGGCGTTAGCCAGGGCAAAAGTCCAATACTGTTAGTGCTGTTCCAAAATGCAATTTCGATTGTACGGCGGAAAATGAATCAGCGAAGCTACAAAGTACTTGCTGCACCTGTCCATCGTCGATCTGAAACATAAATTAAAAATTAGAATCACAAAAATTTACAGAAAAATAAATACATATATAAACAATTAATAAATTAGACTTAAAAATAAAATATGAACTGAAAATAAGCTATAGAATTATCTGATGGTAATAACTAAGCTTAAAATAAGTTGATATAATTCAGTACAAAGAGATATAAAATATACAGATTAATAATAAAAAGATAAATAAATATGTTGAAAATAGAAGATTGAAAAATTTTGAAAAGAAAACCAAATTAGAGCACTGTTCAGCACAAGTAGATAAACAAAAATATATTATAAATAAATACAAAGTCAGTAAAAGTACAAAATAAGAACATAGGAAAAAGTACAAAAAATTACAAATAGTTGTTTTGCTCCTTTAATTTTAAAACCCTAAACTATACATTGACTAACAATCAAAAATCGTAGCTGCAATCCTGGAATTATTACATCCGGGGACCAGAGCCTTCACCAATAAAAAAAAAAAAAAAAAAAAAAAAAAAACCTAACCTAACCTAACCTAACCTAACCTAACCTAACCTAACCTAACCTAACCTAACCTAACCTAACCTAACCTAACCTAACCTAACCTAACCTAACCTAACCTAACCTAACCTAACCTAACCTAACCTAACCTAACCTAACCTAACCTAACCTAACCTAACCTAACCTAACCTAACCTAACCTAACCTAACCTAACCTAACCTAACCTAACCTAACCTAACCTAACCTAACCTAACCTAACCTAACCTAACCTAACCTAACCTAACCTAACCTAACCTAACCTAACCTAACCTAACCTAACCTAACCTAACCTAACCTAACCTAACCTAACCTAACCTAACCTAACCTAACCTTTTTTTTTTTTTTTTTTTTTTAGGTGGGGAAAAATGCATTGAATTGCACGCTTCCGCTATGCGGGCTGTCTGGGGCTCTCCTGCCCAGAAGGGGCAGGCCTACCCAGTAAACAACCCCACCGTTTGCCGCCATCTCGGTTGCAGAGGGAGGAGCGACAGCAGAGCCTTATCCCCTACCCTCCGCAGGCGTCTGTCCTATTTAAAGGACCCATCTCTAGGTCGATGGGGATGGTGTGTAAAGAGCACCAACCCCATCACAACAACAACTTTGCAATCCTGGGACAACACCAAGGAAATAAAAATAAAACAAAAAACAACAACAACTTTGGGGACAATAGTCCCCAATAACCACCATAAAATTATTTTATAAATATAATTAGTAAATGTAAAGTAAATAAATAAATAAATAACAAAACATAACTAAATATAAATATAAAATGCACAACAACAACTTTGGGGACAAAAGTCCCCAATAACCACCACAAAAAATATATAACAAAATAAAAACAACAACAACTTTGGGGACAAAAGTCCCCAAAAACCATCACAAATATAAATAAATTAATTATAAACATAGAAAAGACACACATTTACAATTAAAATATCACAGTTTTATATATCACACAGCAGCGCGGCTAAAGTTCGTGCGCCGCCGTCCTACACGCTTCCGACGGATGGGGTTGTCCGTTGTGGACTCCCTCACCCGTTCGGCCTCCTCCTTCTTCGCCATGACGGTCTTGCAGAAGGCCGTCATGGCCCTCCAACTTACCTCGCTGCTGACCATCTCGCGGATGACCGCCGGCAGCGACAGGTCCGATCCGATGACCAATTCGAGCCTGGTCCGTTCCGCCGCCCATGCACTGCACACGGCCAAGGTGTGATCAGCCGTGTCCTCCGATGCCCCGCAGTGATGACATACTGGGGACGGCTCTCTCTTCGGCACCTTGAACAGGTATCTCCCGAAGCAACCGTGCCCCGAAAGTACCTGCACAAGGTGGAAGGTGAGCGCGCCCCACTTGCGGTCGTGCCATTGCCTGAGCACTGGGAGCAATGCACCAACAGTGCGATGACCAGCGCTCGGGCTCTCCAACCTCTCCTCCCAGTTCTGCCACATCTCCTCTGCGGCCTCTCTCCTCCAGCGTGCGACGTCCTCCAGGGGTGGAGCGGCACCCTGGCTTTTGGCCTCCGCAACGTTCGCGTAAACCTCAGCCAGCATGCCCGCCTCCAACTCCCAGGGAGGAGTGCCCGCCAGAGCGCATGCCGCCTCCAGGGAAACTGAAAAATAGGCCCGCGCAACCCTGCGTGCCACTATGCGCTGTGTTCTGCGCAGCACGGCCCTACTTTCCCTACATAATCTATCGGCCCAAATTGGGGCCCCGTACAATGCCATGGAGCGTACGACACCCGCAAACAACCGCCGACAACTAGACTTGGGACCACCTAAGTTTGGCATGAGACGCGCCAGAGCTCCTGCTGTGGCCACCAATTTGGGAGCCAAACGAGCAAAGTGCACCGCAAACCTCCATCGACCATCAAGTACCAGGCCGAGGTACTTCATCGTCGTCCCGATGCCGATGGACACACCGGCTACGACGATCTCCGACCCAGACGCTGGAGCCCTCCTGGGCCCGTGAAAACACAGGGCCTCCGACTTCTCCAACGCCACCCTGAGGCCCAACTGGCGAATGCGGCTGACTACCGCAGCTGTTCCTGCCGTCGCTAGAATTTTAGCCTCCCTAAAATTATCACCCCGAGCCGTGACCAATGTGTCGTCGGCGTAACAAACGATGCCCACGCCGCGAAGAGTAGCACCCCTGATTGCCCAATCGTAGCCGATATTCCACAGGAGTGGACCTAAGACCGACCCCTGCGGAACACCGGCCAGGACTGCGCAAGCGCCTTCGCCGTCCTTCGTCGGGAACTTCACCGACCGGCCCGAGAGGTAGTCCAGAATCAGCCGCTGAAGGTAAAGCGGGAACTGGAAATACTTCAGGGCCTCCCGTATGGTAGTGTGGGGCAGGGTGTTGAAGGCATTGGCAATGTCGAGCGACACTGCCAACATCACCCCGCCAGATGTCACCGCCTCCTCCGCCGATTTCTTCACGCCGGAAATCGCGTCGATGGTCGATCTTGCACGCCGGAAACCAAACTGACGCTCGGACAAATTCGGACCGACACAATCAAGGTGGTCGACAAGGCGGGTTGCGATAACGCGCTCAAAGAGCTTGCCCGCCTCGTCGAGCAGCACGATCGGCCGGTACGCTGATGGTGAATCCTCTGGCCGACCAGGCTTTTTTAGCAAGACCAGCTTTCCTTCTTTCCAGGGGGCCGGAAACTTTCCAGCCCTCATGCACGCCGTGAGGAGCTCTTGAAATCTGCTCCCCAGGCCTCCGTTCTTCAGCGCCAGAACCAATGCCCTGCCGGGTACACCGTCTAGGCCAGGGGCCGTGTTCTTGGCCTGCAGCCTCTCGATCGCCGCAGACAGCTCCTCCTCTGACACCTCAGGCACGACGACACTCTCCTCTTGCGTTTCTGCGACCCGTCCCATCTCCGGCGGCTGAAAATCCACGTCCGGTGTGGGAAATAACGCGGCGACAACCCGATTCAGCAGCTCCGTCTCCATTTGCGTGGTGAGAGGGGGGGCCCAGGGACGCAGCCTGCTCATGACGAGCTTGTAGGGCTTGCCCCAGGGGTCCCGGTCCAGCGTCGCCAGGAACTCCTCCCATGCCCTCTCCTTGGCTTCAGCGATGGCCACCCTTAGCGCCAGTTTGGCGCTGCGGTAAGCCTCTAAGAGTGCCAGCTCCTCCTCACTTTGTCCTACCGGTTGGCGGTTCCTGACTAGGCGTCTTCGATAGTGGCTGTGCCTCCGTCTGGCCGTAACGCATGCCTCACGTAGTCGCGCCAGATCCGCAGACCACCAGTAAATTTGCTTCCGGTCCGGGAGCTTCGTGACGCGCGGCATCGACGCGTCACACACGCGCGCCATGGCATCCCGGAACCACTCCACCTCTTGCTCCATTTCGGGATCCTCCGGAGCTGGCGACCAATCCTCTACCATTGCTGCCAGAACTAATGACTCTCGGTTCATCTTCTTCAGGGCCCACCTTGGACCAAGGACGTGCCGCATTGTGGTGACCCGACCCGTTGATCTTGATTGGAGGGGAGAAATGTCGAACCGTATATATCGATGGTCCGACAATGTTTCCTCCCCCTCCAGCACCCTCCAATCGACGATACGACGCAGCAGTGCCGGGCTCGCCAGGGAGATATCCACTATGGAACTTCCCTGGGCCCGAACACATGTGGCGGTTGTCCCGCTGTTTAAGACGCTTAGTTCACTGGCCGCTATCCAATCTTCAAGCAGCTCCCCTCTTCTGTCCGTCGTTGGGCAGCCCCATTGGGTGGACTTGGCGTTGAAGTCTCCGGCCACAACTACAGGCTTAGGATGACAGCCCGCGACCAGAGACCCCAACGCGTCCAAAAATTCTTCGAACTCGGACAGTGGCCGGTTCGGCGAAAAATAAACTCCTACTACCGCCATGTCTTCCAGCATTGCTGCCACACATCCTTCTCCTCTCATGACGCTCTTTGGCGTGAGCGCCATGCCGAACACGATGGCTGCATCCCCATTGCGATCACTCACCCAACTTGTTTTAGGTGGGATCGCGTATGGTTCCGCCACAACACAAATGTCGATCGACCACTGCGCCATGCTTTGGTCAAGAAGGCTCTGAGCAGCGGCGCAGTGGTTGATATTCACCTGCAGGAACTTGGTTGGAGGCATCTTCACTCAGCAGTCTGTGTCTCCATCAACTCTAGCGACCCGCTCGGTGGGCCTGCGCTTGTAGTTTGCGCCCTACGATTCATCATGCGTTTGGGGGCCGAGCACTTGGCACTCCCCAAACGATGGTTGGCGTCCTTGCCCACTTCTGCGCACAGGACGCAGTGGGCGGGAGCCACGCAGTCGGACGCCCGATGTCCAGGTTGGCCGCAGCGATAACACTGCTGCCCCCGGTCAATGGGCGACTTGCATAACGCCTTCGTGTGCCCCGCGAGCAGACAGCGGAAGCACCTCATCTCTCTTTGGGGCAGCATCTTCACACGCGCCGACACCCACCCCACTTTAAGGCGACCCTCTGCCACCTTCTTTGCCGCCAAGACTGGGCAGCTCACCCACACGCCGAACAGGCCAGATCTGTCCTGGCGGGGCGCACCGACCTTGACCTGGTCGAGTGGGCATTCCCCTTTTTCTGCGACGACTCGAGCCACCTCGTCACTTGTCACCGATTCGTCAAGGTCCGAGACGAGCAGCTCCATCTTCTTGACGGGCCTCGAGACCTTGACGTCTCCTTCTACACTGCACGCTTCGGCGATCTTCTTCGCCAGGGTGTCTGCCTTGGGGCCGCTTGTGGCCCCGGGCACTTCAATGATGGTGGCCCCCGTAGCGGCCTGGCGGAACCTCACGGCCTCGATTCCGAGAGACGCGAGGTCCACGGACCGCTTGGCCTCTCCGAGGACCTTGGCATACGTGATGCCCTTCTCTAATGCAGCCGAGCTCAAAGTTATCACGACCGCCGACGACTTCGGTGGCCTGGCCTTAGGCGCACGCTGCGTTGGCTTGACGGGCGCTGCAGAAACCTTCTTCTTAGGAGCCTCCTTCACCGGAGCTGCTGGTGCTGCCGCTTTTGGAGCCTTCTTCTTGCGGCTCACCACAGTCGACCAACCCTCCTCTTCTGTAGAGGGTGGCGGCTGCGAGATAACCGGTGTGGGTGTAGGGGTGGGAAGAGTGGCACTCTTCTTCCCTTTCCCACCCTTCTTCGTTTTCTTGCCGTCCTGTGCCGACGTAGAGGCCACAGGTGCAATAGCCGGAGTGGCGGTTGGTGCTGCCGCCGGCTTTGCCGCTTTCGATACACGGGGGACGTGCGCCGACATAAGAATTTCGTCGTTGGCCGTCTCCACCTCCTTTCTTCTTTCATGCGCCAGTGACGGACGCAGACGCGGCTCCGGATTCAGACGCGGCTCAAGCCCCTCAATGCGGGCGTTGAGCCGGGCTGACAGTTGACTCAATATGCGAGCCTCCAGGTCTTCATTGTATTGCGGCGGTTGTTGCGTGGAAGTTCGCTGTACACTTGCACGCAGATCTGCAATCTCCTTCCGCAGTTCAGCCACCTCCGTTTGCAGACGGGAGTTTGCCGCCTGCAGCTTGCGCGTCTCTTCATTGGTGCTGCGCGAGATGAGCACCTCCGTCGCATCCTTAATCAGGTTGATCGCGTCCTTCAAGTTCTTCTTCATGGTACCTTTTAGGTTTGACGACTTCTTCTCCACTGTGGCGATCATTTGGAGGCCCGCCTTGACGCGCTGCGCCAAATCGGAGCATAGATCGCCCTCCGCTCCATCGTCAAGGTCCATAACGGAGGTCGAGGACTCCGAGAGCCGACTAGTGAAGCGACTGCTTAGTTCTCGGCAAGTCGCTAAGGCCTCCTTCTCCGCCTGCTCCTCCATATCCAGTTGAGCGGCCCTTGCCAGCTCCCTCTTGGCTTTGGCCAGCCCTACGTATTCCCCGGTGGTCGGGGGGCGCCCTCTACCTCTCCGGGCGCTGTTTAATTTACGCGCTGGATTAGCGCGCGCTTCCTCTTCGTCGTCCGAGTCGTCTCGGCCGCGCTTCTTCCAATAGCGTCCGGGCTCCGGACTCCGACTCCGGACAGAGTGGCACGTCTCCAATGACCCTACAGAAGAGTCCGACGCGTCTCCATCTTCCTCACCACGATCAGCGCTGATTGGCACCGGCGTAACGCACGGACTGCGCTCCAGCACCACTCTGCACTCCTTCACCAACGCCGCTGATTCGCTCAGCCCTACAACAACACACTCCGCCGCTTCACACGGCTCCGACGTCAAAGAGTTTGGGGTTTTTAAATTTGAGCAATCCATAACTAGTCCCACGAGTGTGGGGGAAAAGAAGTCCACCCGGGCGGTGCCCCCTGCACCCGGGTAACCCTAGATACGCGTGGAGGTCGGGAGGTATCCACGGTTTGGCCGCTAGCTGGCTGACGTACTCCCCAGCCACCTCCCATAACGGGAGGCGTCCTGTGCCACGGTGCCTGAACACAAGGACTTTGAGGCACTTTTTTATTGAGGTGTGCGTCCTCTCAGGCCCAGCCAATGAAGGCAAGACCCACTGGCCCTACCTGCCCCCGCTAGACATGACAACAGACGAGGCAGGCAGGGTAACAGCTCGCCCGACGGTGGCCATGAAAATGGCCTGTCCGGAGCCGCACTGAAGCGGACACCGAACCCGCCGCGCCGCGGACACAGTCCGCCATCCCACGAGCCGAAGCTCCACCAACACAACAGGCGAAAAACGCCACGAGCGACAGAACGCTCCCGGATAGCCAGCATCCAAGACCCTCTGGAGACAGAGGGCTGGAGCCGCTATCAACAACACAAAACACCGCGGTCCTCTGAAAACAGACTCCCGCTCCACCTCACGACAGGACGTCACCGTCCCGGCAGACCCTTGGAAGGGCCCACCCCAGGGTAATTTTTAGAGAGGTTTTCTTCCTCGCAGCCAGACGCACAGAGCAAGCCCCATACGCCCAGCCCCCAGGCCCACTCAGTGTGGGCTTCCGGGTTGGTGTGGCCGTGCAATGCCCGCCCTGAGAAGGGCAGGCAGCCCCACCGTTGCCAATGGCTGTCCGCGACGGCCGAAGCCGCTACCCCCCATATCTGGGAGGCATCCCCCAATCCGCAACCCGGGGACGCGTCCGATGGCGGTATTGGCCCCGCACACGGAAACCTAACCTAACCTAACCTAACCTAACCTAACCTAACCTAACCTAACCTAACCTAACCTAACCTAACCTAACCTAACCTAACCTAACCTAACCTAACCTAACCTTTTTTTTTTTTTTTTTTTTTTTTTTTTTTATTTTTTTTTTTTTTTTTTTTTTAGGTGGGGAAAAATGCATTGAATTGCACGCTTCCGCTATGCGGGCTGTCTGGGGCTCTCCTGCCCAGAAGGGGCAGGCCTACCCAGTAAACAACCCCACCGTTTGCCGCCATCTCGGTTGCAGAGGGAGGAGCGACAGCAGAGCCTTATCCCCTACCCTCCGCAGGCGTCTGTCCTACTTAAAGGACCCATCTCTAGGTCGATGGGGATGGTGTGTAAAGAGCACCAACCCCATCACAACAACAACTTTGCAATCCTGGGACAACACCAAGGAAATAAAAATAAAACAAAAACAACAACAACTTTGGGGACAATAGTCCCCAATAACCACCATAAAATTATTTTATAAATATAAATAGAAAATGTAAAGTAAATAAGTAAATAAATAACAAAACATAACTAAATATAAATATAAAATGCACAACAACAACTTTGGGGACAAAAGTCCCCAATAACCACCACAAAAATATATAACAAAATAAAACAACAACAACTTTGGGGACAAAAGTCCCCAAAAACCATCACAAATATAAATAAATTAATTATAAACATAGAAAAAACACACATTTACAATTAAAATATCACAGTTTTATATATCACACAGCAGCGCGGCTAAAGTTCGTGCGCCGCCGTCCTGCACGCTTCCGACGGATGGGGTTGTCCGTTGTGGACTCCCTCACCCGTTCGGCCTCCTCCTTCTTCGCCATGACGGTCTTGCAGAAGGCCGTCATGGCCCTCCAACTTACCTCGCTGCTGACCATCTCGCGGATGACCGCCGGCAGCGACAGGTCCGATCCGATGACCGACTCAAGTCTGGTCCGTTCCGCCGCCCATGCACTGCACACGGCCAAGGTGTGATCGGCCGTGTCCTCCGATGCCCCGCAGTGATGACATACTGGGGACGGCTCTCTCTTCGGCACCTTGAACAGGTATCTCCCGAAGCAACCGTGCCCCGAAAGTACCTGCACAAGGTGGAAGGTGAGCGCGCCCCACTTGCGGTCGTGCCATTGCCTGAGCACTGGGAGCAATGCACCAACAGTGCGATGACCAGCGCTCGGGCTCTCCAACCTCGCCTCCCAATTCTGCCACATCTCATCTGCGGCCTCTCTTCTCCAGCGAGCGACGTCCTCCAGGGGTGGGGCGGCACCCTGGCTTTTGGCCTCCGCGACGTTCGCGTAAACCTCGGCCAGCATGCCCGCCTCCAACTCCCACGGAGGGGTGCCCGCAAGAGCACACGCCGCCTCTAAGGACACTGAAAAATAGGCCCGCGCAACCCTACGTGCTACTATGCGCTGTGTTCTGCGCAGCACGGCCCTACTTTCCCTACACAATCTATCGGCCCAAATTGGGGCCCCGTACAACGCCATGGAGCGTACTACACCCGAAAACAACCGCCGACAACTAGACTTCGGACCACCCAAGTTCGGCATCAGACGCGCCAGAGCTCCTGCTGTGGCCACCAATTTGGGAGCCAGACGAGCGAAATGCTCACCAAACCTCCATCGGCCATCCAAAACAAGGCCGAGGTACTTCATGGTGTGCCCGATATTGATGGACACACCGCCGACGATAATTGCTGACTCCGATGCTGGAGCCCTCCTGGGCCCGTGAAAACACAGGGCCTCCGACTTCTCCAACGCCACTTTCAGACCCAGCTGCCGAATGCGGCTGACCACTGCAGCTGTTCCCGCCGTCACCAGTATTTTGGCCTCTCTGAAGGTTTGGCCTCGGGCTGTGACCAACGTGTCATCCGCATAACAGGTGACGCCAACGCCGCGAAGAGTGGCGCCCCTAATCGCCCAGTCATAGCCGATGTTCCACAGGAGTGGGCCAAGGACCGATCCCTGTGGAACACCAGCCGCGACAGCACACGCACCTTCGCCCTCTTTCGTCGGGAATCTCACCGACCGGCCCCTGAGGTAGTCCATTATCAACCGCTGGAGGTACAGCGGGAAATGGAAATACCTCAGGGCCTCCCGTATAGTAGTGTGGGGCAGGGTGTTGAAGGCATTGGCAATGTCGAGCGACACTGCCAACATCACCCCGCCAGATGTCACCGCCTCCTCCGCCGACTTCTTCACTCCGGAAATCGCGTCTATCGTGGATCTTGCTCGCCGGAACCCGAACTGACGATCCGACAAGTTTGGACCAACGCAATCGAGGTGGTCGACAAGGCGGGTTGCGATGACGCGCTCAAAGAGCTTGCCCGCCTCGTCGAGCAGCACGATTGGCCGGTACGCCGAGGGCGAGTCCTCCGGACGACCGGGCTTCCGAAGTAGAACCAACTTCCCTTCCTTCCAGGGGGCCGGAAACTTTCCTTCTCGCATGCACTTGAAGAGGAGCTCCCGGAATCTGCTCCCCAGGCCTCCGTTCTTCAGGGCCAGAACTAAAGCCCTACCGGGGACACCATCCAAGCCAGGGGCCGTGTTCTTCATCTGGAGCCTGTCGATGGCCGCAGACAACTCTTCTTCGGTGATTTCAGGCACATCAATACCAGCCTCTGACGAACCTGCTCTCCTTCCCATTTCTGGCGGCTGGAAATCTTCGTCCGGCGATGGGAACAACGCGACGATCACACGATTCAGCAGCTCCGTCTCCATTTGCGTGGTGAGAGGGGGAGCCCAGGGACGCAGCCTGCTCATTACGAGCTTGTAGGGCTTGCCCCAGGGGTCCCGGTCCAGCGTCGCCAGAAACTCCTCCCACGCCCTCTCTTTCGCTTCGGCGATGGCCACCCTAAGCGCCAATTTGGCGCTGCGGTACGCCTCCAGTAGCGCCTGCTCTTCCGCACTCTGTCCGATCGGTTGGTGATTACGGACGAGGCGACGCCGATGGTGGCTGAGCCTCCGTCTGGCCGAAACGCAGGCCTCACGGAGTCTCGCCAGATCCGCAGACCACCAGTAGACTTGATTCCGGTCCGGGAGCTTCGTGACGCGCGGCATCGACGCGTCACACACGCGCGCCATGGCATCCCGGAACCACTCCACCTCTTGCTGTAAAACAGGATCTTCCGGAGCGGGCGACCAATCTTCGACCATAGCCGCCAGTACCAGAGCCTCCCGGTCCATCTTCTTCAGGGCCCATCTTGGCCCAAGGACGTGCCGCATCTCTGTGCTTCGACCCGCCGATCTCGACTGGAGAGGGGAGATGTCGAACCGTATGTATCGGTGGTCCGATAGTGTCTCTTCCCCCTCCAGCACTCGCCAATCGCAGACCCGACGTGACAGTGTCAGGCTTGCCAGGGAGATATCCACGATTGAACTTCCCTGGGCCCGAACACATGTAGCAGTTGTCCCACGATTCAGCACTCCAAGGTCGTTGGCCGCTATCCACTCTTCTAGCAGCTCCCCTCTTCTGTCCGTCGTTGTACAGCCCCATTGAGTGGACTTAGCGTTGAAGTCTCCGGCCACAACCGCAGGCTTAGGATGACAGCCTGCGACCAGAGACCCCAATTCGTCCAGAAACCTTTCAAACTCAGACAGTGGCCGGTTTGGAGAGAAATAGACGCCGACCACTGCCATGTCGTCGAGGACTGCGACCACACACCCTTCTCCTCTCATAACGTTCCTTGGAGTGAACGCCCTGCCGAAAACAATAACTGCGTCGCCATTGCGATCACTCACCCAGTTAGTTTTGGGAGGGATCGCATATGGCTCTGCTACCACACAAATATCAATTGACCACTGCGCCATGCTCTGGTCAAGAAGGCTCTGAGCAGCGGCGCAGTGGTTAACGTTCACTTGCAGGAACTTTGCTGGCATCTTCACACAAGCTCTGTCTCCATATTCTCTGTCAACCCGCTCGGTGGGTTCACGCCAGAAGTCGGCGCCCTACGGCTCATCGTACGTTTGGGGGCCGAGCACTTGGCGCTCCCCAAACGATGATTGGCGTCCTTCCCCACTTCTGCGCACAGGACGCAGTGGGGGGGAGCCACACATTCCGACGCCCGATGACCAGGTTGGCCGCAGCGATAACACTGCTGCCCCCTGTCGATGGGCGACTTGCACAGCGCCTTTGTGTGCCCCGCGAGCAGACAGCGGAAGCACCTCATCTCGCGTTGGGGCAACAGCTTTACGCGCGCCGATACCCACCCCACTTTCAGGCGGCCCTCTGCCACCTTCTTTGCCGCCAAAATTGGACAGCTGACCCACACGCCGAACAGACCAGATCTGTCCTGGCGGGGCGCACCGACTTTGATTTGGTCGAGTGGACATTCTCCTTTCTCGGCAACGACCCGAGCCACCTCCTCACTCGTCACCGACTCGTCAAGGTCCGAGACGAACAGCTCCATCTTCTTGACGGGCCTCGACACCTTGACTTCTCCCTCCGCGCTGCACACCTCGGCGATCTTCTGCGCCAGGGAGTCAGCTTTGGGGCCGCTGGTGGCCCCGGAGACCTCGATAATGGTGGCCCCCGTAGCAGCCTGGCGGAACCGCACAGCTTCAATCCCGAGGGACGATAGATCCACGGACCGCTTGGCTTCCCCTAGGACCTTGGCGTAGGTTATGCCTTTCTCCAGGGCAGCCGGACTCAATGTGATGACGACCGCAGACGATTTTGGCGGTCTTGCCTTCGGCGCACGTTGCACAGGCTTGACGGGCCCGGCAGGAGCCTTCTTCGGTGGCACCTTCGCAGGAGCTGCTGGGGCTGTCTGCTTTGGTGTCTTCTTTCTTCTAACAACAGTCGACCAACCCTCCTCTTGGGTAGAGGGTGTCGGCTGCGAGATGACCGGCGCAGGAGCAGGAGTGGGAGCAGTGGCGCTCTTCTTGCCTTTCCCACCCTTCTTCTTCTCCTTCTTCTCAGCCTGCGCAGATGTTGAGGCCACAGGTGCCGGAATGGCAGCTGGTGCAGGCGCCGACTTCGCCGCTTTTACTTTTCGCGGGACGAGCGCCGACGGAGGAATCACGTCGTCGGCCGTCTCCGCCTCCATCCTCCTCTCGTGCGCCAAAGACGGACGCAGACGGGGCTGCGGGTTAAGGCGCGGCTCAAGCCCCTCAATTCGGGCATTGAGCCTTGCTGATAGGCGACTCAGTATGCGAGCCTCGAAGTCCTCGTCATAGTGTTGCGACGATTGCGTGGAGGTTTGCTGCACACTCGCACGCAGTTCCGCAATTTCCTTCCTCAGGTCAGCAACCTCTGTCTGGAGACGAGTGTTGGCCGCCTGCAGCTTCCTTGTCTCTTCGCTCGTGCTTCTTGAGATGAGCGCTTCCGTTGCTTCTTTAATAAGGGTGACGGCGTCCTTCAGATTCTTCTTCATCGTCCCCTTCAAGTTGGACGACTTCTTTTCCACCGTTTTAATCATTTCGATGCCCGCCTTGACGCGCTGCGCCAAATCGGAGCATAGATCGCCCTCCTCTCTATTGTCAAGGTCCATGTCGGAGGTCGAGGACTCCGAGAGCCGAGTAGTGAAACGACTGCTCAGTTCTCGGCAAGTCGCAGCGACCTCCTTCTCCGCCTGCGCCTCCATCTCCTCTTGAGCGGCCCTTGCCAGCTCCCTCTTGGCTTTGGCCAGCCCTACGTATTCCCCGGTGGTCGGGGGGCGCCCTCTACCTCTCCTGGCGCTGTTCAATTTACGCGCTGGATTAGCGCGCGCTTCCTCTTCTTCGTCCGAGTCGTCTCGGCCGCGCTTCTTCCAATAGCGTCCGGGATCCGGACTCCGACTCCGGACAGAGTGACACGTCTCTAACGACCCGACTGAAGAGTCCGACGCGTCTCCATCTTCCTCACCACGATCAGCGCTGCTTGGCACCGGCGTAACGCACGGACTGCGCTCCAGCACCACTCTGCACTCCTTCACCAACACCGCTGATTCGCTCAGCCCAACAACACACTCCGCCGCTTCGCACGGCTCCGACGTCGAAAAGTTTGGGTTTTTGTTTTTTGAGGATTCCATACTTAGTCCCACGAGTGTGGGGGAAAAGAAGTCCACCCGGGCGGTGCCCCCTGCACCCGGGTAACCCTAGATACGCGTGGAGGTCGGGAGGTATCCACGGTTTGGCCGCTAGCTGGCTGACGTACTCCCCAGCCACCTCCCATAACGGGAGGCGTCCTGTGCCACGGTGCCTGAACACAAGGACTTTGAGGCACTTTTTTATTGAGGTGTGCGTCCTCTCAGGCCCAGCCAATGAAGGCAAGACCCACTGGCCCTACCTGCCCCCGCTAGACATGACAACAGACGAGGCAGGCAGGGTAACAGCTCGCCCGACGGTGGCCATGAAAATGGCCTGTCCGGAGCCGCACTGAAGCGGACACCGAACCCGCCGCGCCGCGGACACAGTCCGCCATCCCACGAGCCGAAGCTCCACCAACACAACAGGCGAAAAACGCCACGAGCGACAGAGCGCTCCCGGATAGCCAGCATCCAAGACCCTCTGGAGACAGAGGGCTGGAGCCGCTAACACAACACAAAACACCGCGGTCCTCTGAAGACAGACTCCCGCTCCAACTCACGACAGGACGTCACCGTCCCGACAGACCCTTGGAAGGGCCCGCCCCAGGGTAATTTTTAGAGAGGTTTTCTTCCTCGCAGCCAGACGCACAGAGCAAGCTCCATACGCCCAGCCCCCAGGCCCACTCAGTGTGGGCTTCCGGGTTGGTGTGGCCGTGCAATGCCCGCCCTGAGAAGGGCAGGCAGCCCCACCGTTGCCAATGGCTGTCCGCGACGGCCGAAGCCGCTACCCCCCATATCTGGGAGGCATCCCCCAATCCGCAACCCGGGGACGCGTCCGATGGCGGTATTGGCCCCGCACACGGAAACCTAACCTAACCTAACCTAACCTAACCTAACCTAACCTAACCTAACCTAACCTAACCTAACCTAACCTAACCTAACCTAACCTAACCTAACCTTTTTTTTTTTTTTTTTTTTTTTGTTTCGCAGGGGAAATGCATGAAATTGCATACCCCGGGGTGTAAGAGTCCCGGGGTTATGTGGGGCTCTCCTCCCCAGAAGGGGGAGGCCTACCCACTAAAACCCCTGCGATGGCCACCCAGGCTTAGGAGGGGCCCCAGGATCGAGTGTCGCAACTGGGGTCCCCTCGGCCAACGCTCCCCCAAAAGAAGGGGGGGAGCCCATCCCCGGGACACCGGAGGCGAGGCGTCGCCGTGTAAGGAGCGGCGGCGCCTGCTGCGGTGTCGCACACATCTCGACGACACCCCCCGGCCATGGCGGGGGTGTCATCCCTCCCGGGTCGCCTCCGCGACCCGCGGCGGCGCAACGGGTCGACTCTACCTGACCCGTCGCCGCCGTCTTCGAGCGGGATCGGCCATCTCCCGATCCCGCTCGGCGGCCTCCTTCTGGAGCATGACGGCTTCACAGAAGGAGACCACAGCCCTCCAACCTCCCTCATCCGCCAGCATTGCCGCAATCAATGCTGGCGGGGACAGATCATGCCCGATCTCGTCGACCAGGACTCGGCGTTCGGAGGCCCAAGAGGGGCAGTCCGCCAGCGTGTGCTGGGCCGAGTCCAGGTCGAATGCGCAGTGGTGGCAATGTGCCGTGTCCTCCCGTCCTATCCGACTCAGATACCCACCGAAGCAGCCGTGCCCGGTGAGCATCTGAGTCAGTCGGTAGGTGACTTCCCCCTTCCCGCGGATCCAAGCTTCGAAGTGCGGGAGAATCGCTCCGACGGCGCGCTGGCGCGCACAGCCCGTTGACTCCAGCTGTGCGCGCCAATCCCCCTCAGCCCGTCGGAGCATCTCCCGCCTGGTCATTCCGTGCGCTGGTTCTGGGGGACTCCCCCCCTCTCCCCCCCCGCCGCCGACACGCCGCGCGTACATCGCCGCGTACATGCCGGCAAGGATTTCGAAGGGAGGGGAGCGCCCCAGAACCGTCGCCGCCTCAAACGAGATGGTGCGGTAGCCCCGCACGATCCGTATGGCCATTGTCCGCTGCATGCTCCGGAGCAGAGCCCGGCAGCGGGGGGACCTCGAGCAGTCTCGCGACCACACGGGGGCCCCATACAAGGCCACGGACCGTACGACGCCCGCGTAGAGACGGCGAACTCCATCCCCTGGTCCCCCCAAGTTGGGGAGCAACCGGTGTAAAGAGCCGGCCACCCTCTTGACTCGGGGGACCAGCCGCACGAAATGCTCTTCGAAGCTCCACCTGCTGTCCAAGGTGAGGCCGAGGTACTTGATATTCGGCCCCACCTGGACCTCCGCGTCACCTACCCGAATCCGGCGGCTGGGTGGTTCCCGGCACCTGGGCAAGCCGTGGAACCATAGCGCCTCGGTCTTGTTGGGCGCTATCTCCAGACCCAGCCGGCGGATTGCCCGCACGACACATGCCACCCCCAGTTCGGCAAGCCTGAGCGTTGGCTCAAAGTCAGCCCCGGTCGTCACGACGAGGGTGTCGTCAGCATAGCAGACGACACTCACGTCGGGAGGAAGGCTGGTGCGAAGGACCGCATCGTATGCGAGGTTCCATAGCAGGGGTCCTAGGACCGACCCCTGTGGAACCCCGCACTCGACCCCCCTCTCCCGTTCCGTCCCGTTCCGACCGCCGATCAAAATACTCCTGTCGCGCAGATAGTTCCCGACCACGGCCCGCAGGTAGGGAGGCAAATCGTGGTGCTCGAGTGCCTCCCTGATGGCCTGCCAGGGAAGGGTGCCAAAAGCGTTGACGATGTCGAGCGACACCGCCAAAGCCACCCCCCCCGCTCGGACTGCGGATTCCGACAGAGACCGAACAAGCTGAACAGCGTCCAACGTCGACCGCCCCCGCCGGAATCCAAACTGGCAGTCCGACAGGTCGGGACCCACGCGCGACAGGTGCTCGCTGATACGGGCGGAGATGATCCTCTCGAACAGCTTCCCCGCCTCGTTCAGCAAGCAGATCGGGCGGAAAGACGACGGAACGTCCTCGGTCCTTCCCTCCTTCCTCAACAACACCAGCCTGGCTGACTTCCAGTCCGAAGGGAACACCCCCTCTCTGAGGCAGCTTGTAAAGAGCTGCCTCACCCTGTTCCCCAACGACCTGAGCGCCAGCGCCAGCACCTTGCCCGGGACCCCGTCTGGGCCCGGTGCGGTGCTGCGCGCTGTGAGCCGCCTCACGGCCCCGGCGAGCTCGTCCTCCGTCACCCTCAGTTCGTCCGACCACGGCGCGGGCGACGGGGCTTGGGAGGGACTGTCCTGGACCCTTGGGAAGAGTGTATCCACCACCCTCCCCACGAACTCGGGGTCCAGGGTCTCCGTCAGGGGAGGAACCCACGGTCTGAGTTTGCCCAGTACCATTTTGTACGGGCGCCCCCATGGGTCACCCTCCAGTCCCTCCAGGAGCTCGAGCCAGGACCGCGCCTTGGCGTCGGCGATAGCGATGCCGATCGCCTTGGATGCGGCTCCGTAGGCGCGCCTGGCGCTCAGGACGTCTTCGACTGAGGCTTGCCGTCTTCTTCGGACTCTGAGGTACTGGCGGCGCGCGGCTATGACGACTCTCCTGAGCCGCGCGATCTCCTCATTCCACCAGTACGCAGAGCTCCGTCGGGGCGGCCTGACTCGGGGCATTGACGCGTCGCAGATCGAAGTCAATGCCTCCCGGAGCCAGGCCGCCTGCGCGTCAAGATCGGGCATGACGTGTCCTTCCTCCTCCGACCAGTCAACGACGTGGGCGGCGGCTAGGGCCATATCTCGGTCCAGCCGCTTAATGGACCAACGCCGCGGACGGCTGTCCTCCTGGAGCGTTCGGGGAGGGTGGCGGAGAGACACATCGAATACGATGTGTCGGTGGTCGGATAAAGTGACCACCTCCTCCGCGACCCTCCAACCCGACACCATGTGGTGCGCAGAGGGAGTCGCCCATGAAAGGTCCACGATCGACTCCCCCTGCCACCGCACGCAGGTGCTGACCGAACCCCGGTTTAGGAGACGAAGGTCCAGTCCCGCCGTCCATTCCAGGAGTGTCTCCCCTCTTACGTCGTCCCGGGTGTCGCCCCACACTTGTGAGTGGGCATTAAAGTCACCCAGGACAAAGACGGGACGGGGGGCGCAACCACGAACACAGTTCGCCAGCCCGTCCAGGAATGCCTCGAATGCGGCGAGGCCGCAGTTCGGGGAGACGTAACAGCCGATGATGGCCGTGGGGCCCCATTCCACGGCCACGAACCCCGGCCCCCGGGCGAGTGGTCTGCAGTGCGGCCTGTCCCCTGACCAGTGAATGGCCACTAAGCCCATGTCGTCCCCGAACCATCGTGGGTGGTTCGGGACAGAGTAGGGCTCGGCCACAACCGCTATTGCAACCCCAACCTCCGCGAGCGTCTGCGTGAGCAGGTCTTGCGCTGCGCGGCAGTGGTTGAGGTTGCCCTGCAGAACCTTATCGTGGACCCCCATTATCGGTGTCCATTTCACCTCGTCCCCGGGCCGGGGCGGGGGGTTGGTCGTTTTCCCCCGCCGACTTCTTCTTTTTGGGAGGGGAGCACTGTTTGCTCCCCATCCTGTGTCCCGCCGGTCTGCCCAGGTCTGAACAGACCGGGCAGCGAGGAGCACTCGCGGTGCAGAGACGGGCAACGTGCCCCGACTCTCCACACCTGTAGCAGCGAGTGCCCCTGTCGCTCGATGGCATGGGGCATTTGGCCCTCACGTGCCCCTTTTCGAGGCACTGGTAGCACTGAAGAGGTCGTGCCACCAGCGCCTCAACCCTAGCGGAGGTCCACCCGATGAGTATCCGCCCAGACGCCAGTTTTCTGATGGCGCTGAGCGGACATCTTGCCCACGCAGTCCCAAGGCGGGCACTGCCGGCGCGTATCTCCCCGACTTTTACGTCGCCGGGGGAGCAGCCACCAGCCGCGGCAATAGCCGCCGCCACGTCCGCCTGGGTAATGGACTCGTCAAGGTCCATCACCCGCAGGTCCCCCATCTTGCACGGACGCGAGATTTTTGCACCCGTGCCGACGAGGACCTCCCTCATCCGCTCCGCTAGGGCGTCGGCTTTGGCGACGCTCTCCGGGCCGGGGACCTCGAGGAGGAGGGCCCCCGTGACCGCCCGCCTGGTGCGCAAGCCTGCGGTGATCCCCAGGTCCGCCAGCCTGATGTTTGACTTGGCGGACTCCATCACCGCGGCGTACGTCGTCTCGGCATCCGGGGGCACCGTGATCACCACCGCCGCACATGCGGGCGGTTTAGGTACCCTCCTGGGGCCGGGGTCGACCACCCGTATTTTTGGGGCCGGAGCTGGGGTCACCACCTTCTTCGGGGCAGCGGGACGGCGGCGCGCCGCCACTACCGCCCACGAGGAGTTTTGGGGAGCCGGCGCTGGGGCTGGGTTCGGGGCCGCTAGCGGCACAACAGCCGCCGGCGGGACAGCCACCCTCTGGCTCTTCTTCTTCTCCTTCTTTCTTTTCTTTTTCCCCCCCTTGCTCGTCGTGGCCGGTGGCGTGGTGGGGGCAGTCTCCGCCCTCGCCTCGTGGGCCAACGGGGGTCTCCTTCCCATTTCTGGGAAGAGGCGACTCATCATGTCGCCCTGGAAACGGGCAAACTCCCGTTCCAGGACGACAGAGATGCTTTCCCAGGTCGGCAACTCTTGGGGCGGAGGGGCAGACGGCGGGACCGTTCCCGAGGTGGTTGGCCCGGCCGGGTGCGTTCGCGCGTCTGGGGTGGGCCTCTCTCCCTTACCTTTCCCTTTGCTGGGCCTCTCTCTGGACGTCTGCGGCGGGCCCGGACCCGGCCCCTCAAGCCTTTCCTTCATGGCCCGGTTTTCGGCCTTGAGCCGATCGACCTCGCTCGCCAGGACTAGGAGCCGCGAGGACAGTTGCTCGACCTGGGACAGGAAGTCCGCGTTCTCCCTGTCCCGCTTCTCCGCCCGCTCGCAGAGCTCGGCCGTGCCAGCCTTCAAGGTGGCGATCGCCGTCCGCACCGATTTAACCACTTCGGCCCTCGAGCTCTTTGGCCTCTCTGCCGTTTTTTCCACGTCAGAGAGGCAGGCCAGCATGTCGGCCCCGATGTCGGAGGTGATCCGGGGCGAACCATTCTCGTCGGCCCACCTCTTCCGAGTCCCTTCTTGTTGCCGCTGCACCTTGCGCTTAGCTGCCCGCGGTGCGTCGTTGTCGGAGGCGGCGGCTGACATGGCGCTGTCGCTTTCCTCCGCGGCTGACGGCCTCGACGTCTTCTTGGGTCGCAGCGTGCTAGGTTTCGGGAATGACAGCTGCAACCCCCTTGGCTCTGATGAGACAGACTCCCGTGAGTGGGACCTGTCCCTTTCGCTCTCTGACCGGTGTCTAGACCGATCACGTCTAATCCTTGCGGGATCCTCGGCAGCTGCCGGCACATCCGCATTCGCTCCGTCCGGAGTCACTACTCCTACGTACGCCTCGGTAGCCAATTTAACACCAGCCGGCCCGGATACCGTCTGGCGCCCGCTCTCAACGGGTTCGCATAGTGTGTCGCAGAGCGACAAGGTGGAGTTTGAATGAGCCGACCCCAAACACGAACGGCTGCCCGCAGCCACCTTACGTGGTCCTACGGGGGGGATTTCTACCCCTTGGGGAGTTGTGTTTTTCAGTCCAAACTCCATGTTTTGTCATTTAAGGGATGACTCCCATGGTTGGTCGCTAGGGACCGGACACCCTCCGGCCATGCACCCCTTCGGCGCGTTACCACCACCTTGGGGTTGGGGTAATTTTTTATTGTGGTTTTCTTCCACTTGGTCCGACACTCCGTGTGCCGAGCCCCCGGTCCGCTCAGTGCGGAAACGGGTTGCCCGACGGCAGGCCCGATTGGACCCACCGCCGCGCGAAGGAGCCAGAACTCCAACCAATCCCGTAGAGCCGAACGGGGGGGTTCGCAACCCCAAATCCGTCGCCTCTACGCACAACGTCTCGCCGTATGCGGCCGAACGGGGGGGTTCACAACCCCTGGTCCGTCGCCCGCAAAACGCTGAGCTCGCTCTCGTTCGACGCCTCTGTAAGCAGAGGGGAGGAGAGGAGTCCACCGTCCCAGCAGACCCTAGGAAGGGCCCACCCCAGGGTAATTTTTTAGAGAGGTTTTCTTCCTCGCAGCCAGGCGCACAGAGCAAGCCCCATACGTCAAGCCCCCGGGCCCACGCAGAGTGGGCTTACGGGTTGG
>OY292485.1:4454880-4663832 GCA_958496325.1 Nomophila noctuella
CCTACTGTAGGAGCAAGGAGTCCTACATTTAAGTTCCTTGCACATGCATCAGCCTTTTTAGATATATTTGTGATATACTTATGTTTCGTTTAAAGAGAACTAAACAAAATTTGAGAGAACCACTCCAATGTCAATTGATGCAAATTTATACAAAGCCAATTTCCCAATCTTTATTCGCTATGAGCTTTCATCTTAGCCCACCGCGGAACACAATTTTAATCATCGAAAACAATTATCGCTTTCCAAACAACCTTTTGATTAACCTAAAGACAAAACTTTTGATAGGCGGATCTTCTACAAACATAAATAATCAAATCTCTTACAAAACCCGACAGGTTTTGAACATAAATCTTTCTATGCGTATCTAACATCTCGATAGTATACAATACAAGTCGTTTTGCCGCAGTCTTGACAATGCGCAGTAATTGCGATACAAAGTAACACAAAAGCAGTTATAATACGGTTGCGAGGTGTAAAGCACGGCGTATGTAGTTCTGCCCTAGCGGTAAAAGCCCTGCCGGCCGTAGCCGCTGCGCTGGCGCCGCCGCTGAGTAACCACTGGCCCGCTAACGGCACAAAGCGATCAGTGCAAGACGACTTTGGCGACAGACTAATAAAAATCTAACACGGCATATCGAGGCCGATCGGTAGAAACATCAACTGCTAATAAAGGGGATGGCGGTAACGGTACCCTGTGTGTATAGTAGCGAAGACGGTTAATGGCGCTGCACATGCGTAAATATATGCACTATTTCCACCGAACTGGAAATGGAATAGGAAATTAGGATAAAGCCGTGTATGCTCATGTTCTACATTATACAACAATATTACTGACATGATTTGAATAATTATTTAAGGAAATGAATTTATTATTGCACGTGTAAGATATTTAGAAACAATGTAAGATGAGTAAGTAGATTTTATAACTTCTCATAAGAAAACTAAAGTGCTGAAAATAAAAATTTGAGACATAAAAACAAATAACTGGAAACTGAATTAGCGTTTATTGGGAGCGTTGTAATTTAAACAGTATTGAAGCTCATTTTATCAGATGGTTATAATAAAAAAATACCCTGGTGGTAAACGTGAAAATTAACGCAACTAAAAACGCGCTGCTACTAAATCATGCAAAAACACGTAAATGGAAAAAACACTAAATGCTTCATCCGCAAACTGCAGGGGACGTTTTCTGCATATCCTAAAAGTAGGTACGTAAACGCAGGCGTAGCCACTAGCATATAAATTCGCGCTGGAAATCCAATAATAGAAAAACTATCGTAAACAGGCTCAACTATTGCCAGGACAATCTTCAGAGTAATAGATATTAAAGTGGGCTTAATGAAGCATGTGGGGCGGGTATTGGACGCGGATGTGCATGCAGCCGTGAAGGAGCGAGGCGTTCCGGGTCGCCTCGGCCCCGTACGCATTAGCCCGACACACCTACCCAGCACATAAGTGGATTCGGTGATATAAATAAACCAAAACATTGTTCCGAAGTGAGTGCACTTTAAAACGAATGCTAGGACAGTAAAAATTCTATTATGTTATCTGTGGCTAAACGTAATCTTTTCTTATATAAAAAATTGAAGAGTTAGTTTGTTTGAACGCACTAATACTAATATCAGGAACTACTGGTTCGAATTGAAAAATATATTTTTGTGTTGGATAGTCCATTTGCCGAGGAAGGCTTTAAGCTCACGCGAAGGGGAAATATAGAAGTCCTTATGCCTAGAGCGCTTATCCCGATCTATCTTAGTAGTCTCGAAACATATATAAATTCGTTTCTACTTGTCCTAATCTGGTGATAATCGACACAAAAGTATATTAATTCTATGTGAGGCCGTTATTTTCATGGTTACTTAGGTAAAGAGGTTGATATTTCTTAGTGCACAAGAGCGTAAAACGCATAATCGTTCGGTACATGCTTGTTTCTTCAAAATTGTCTAGAACATAAGTACCTTTATGCAGCTGCTGCTGCTATTGAGGACATAGATTCATCCCTTTAAAGCGGACTTTGATACACGTATGTATAACTTGCACATCTATGGAACTGACGAGCTATTACAAATAATAAAAATATACAGAGCACGCATATTCGCATATTGGTTGTTAATTTGAATCAAAAACCATTTTACCGTATATTGTGCAATAGCTATAAACCCAAACATGGGCGATGGAACAATAAGTGAGCTATTTCTGGTCAAGTTTCATCTGCAAAATGGCAATGCGAGTATTGCTTGTTTCACATGCGTGTTTTGAGATGCGTGTAAACAACGAGATAAACGACGATTAAATACAAATATCGCTTTGACCGTTCCGTAGTGTGCTGGTAATAATCCCAGCTCAATTATGAGAAAATTCATTTAAGCAGAAAATTATGTTTGTGTCTTTAACCTCATCGTAACATGCTCGTTGTATCAAAGAAACATGTCTGTCAAAGGAACGCGCAAACTATTTGTATTGTGTAAAAGAGACAGTCATACCACATTCGACCGTTCGAATATTAGAGCCTTTGGATATTACGTCATCACAAAACGGCACTTTTTGTAAGGAAGGACGTAAAGCAATCAGGTTACCGTTATTAAAGTGATGTGAATGGATTTTACTACTAAGCGAGGAATTGAGGCATGAAACAGCCAAATGTGTTTGTGACCTCGAAACATTATGCATCATGTAAGTATTACTCGGCACTTTCCATATACATACTTATCTTTATCGTACTACTCTGTAAACCGCAAATAGCTTCCATACAGAAAGGAAACTAGATGTTTTTAAAAACGGACACCATTGCTGAAAGCACCTGAGAAAACGGAAAGTCGGTCCAAATGACAAAACAACAATTGAAACTTAGAACAAAGTACAGCTGAGCCTAAAGATAGGAAAACAATTAACCAGAGAAAGTTAAAACAGGCATAAGTAACAGTCTTCACAGAACAATGCTGCATCTGTTTTCTGTATGCTAAATAGGATAAGAACTAGTTTCAAGATATAGTTATAAGAGTGAACTGAACACATATACAAATACAACAACGAATGAAAAGGAAAGGTAAATAAATAAGATATCAATATATCAGTTTCACTCGAAAGTTCCTTAGGCCCACGTAAGGCGATAAAACTCTTTTTGATGATATATGTATATATGTACGTACAGTGATTATAGCTCGTACTGTTTCGATAGTATTAATGAAAATGAAAACATCTTTATATTAATACATCATGGTTAGATATTCGCTAAATGATTCAATGCTTACAGAAGTCCCTAGTGAAGTGGCACTTCGTAACTGTTGTGCTGTTTCTATGAGCTTAGTTAAGGAGGGTTTGAGGTCTTAAAGGCAGGCAATGAGGCAACCTATCTGCGACCCTTGTGCGGTTGTTGATGTCCATGGGCAGCGGTGATCACTTACCATCAGGTGAAACACTTGTTCGTTTGACACCATAAAAAACATGCCTTTATAAAAGCTTTAACGTAAAATTATAATTAATTCCATTTAATAAAAATACAGCCGGATCAATACTTGGGTCGCCATCAGAAGTTCCACGCGATACGCGGTTGTTTGAACACTAGGCGACGACGACGCGGCGGACCGATCGCATCCTAACCAAACACAGTTACCGGGTTATTTTCCCACTGAACTGGTTCGCTATTACGAATCCCAACTGTTTACCATATCTGTTTACTTCCCATTCCAGCGGTGCGGATTCCAAAGAGTCAGCAAAACAATTATTATCAAATCAATTCGCCGTTACAGTTATAGAGAGGGAACTGACGAAACGATGTAGTAAGAGAGAATGTCTGGACGATGAAAATCACTGTATGTGACGTGTACCGAATTCATGTGGCATCATTTTTTTGTAAAAATATTCATGCAATCGTCATCCGAATGATATGACAAAGTCGTACATCGAATTCAAAATAAAAGCAGTTAGTACTGCTTTGCTTTTACAAAGCTTAGAATTCGCAAGAGCCAAATAATGTTTTTAGGTAAACTAGGGCGTGCATTCCGCACGTCCGCACGGACAGGATTTTACCGCACACCGCAGAGCTGCTTGCTGGTTCACCGGTGGATGTAGTCCATTTTGAGCACCTAATTTTTGAGTACCCGCAACTTCCTGAGTCGACTATGAGCACCTATATAATTGATACATACATATGTATGTTGGTAGGCCTATTTATATTTTGACCAGCTAAAATTTAAATTGGTGCTCAAAGTAAACTAGTCCAGGTGCCCAAGTCGCGGTTGCTCGAAAATTGGGTGCTCAAAGTAGACAACCTTCACCGGCCGACGTATGGGTACCTACGTGCAAGCCAGTTAGATATCCCGCGACCGCACCGGCCCATTCGCAAAACCACTCACAGCTATCTCACGGTTATGCGCAAATATCCCTCGCCGGCTGGACACCGCAGCAAATCAAAAGTAATAGGAAAGAAAGCCCCTCTTACAACTAAAACAGTTATACTTAATGACGATACTATATTACCATGATGGAACATTTAGAACTCAACCGTGTGACGGCAAATGTGTGTGCATGATGAGGTTATTATTGTGATTAAACAAAGGAAACGTCTCGATTAAATATATCATATATTTTTTCATGAATACAAATGTACTTAAGTGTCTGTAATGTAAATGGATCTTGCATACTCTACCGTGATGGCTGATTTCTCTCACTCAACCATTGAACAAAACCGATCATCAATACGTATTGTATGTTAATGAGTCTTTAGGATTATGCCGCACAAAATAATTTTGTAAAGAACGACAAGATGTTTAGAGAGAATGAATCGCAGATATGACTTATTGTGGCATGTCGAATACCAAGTCACATATGTACTTTCACCAAGAATGTGATAAATTAACAAGCTTTGAATATCGTCATTAAACACCTTTGATCCAATTAACATAAATGTAGGTACACGCATTGAAAGCATTGTGCACTAATCATTGAGGTATTAGTAGTAATAGCGCAATGGCACTTATTAACAAAATACAAAAACGTTACGCATAATGATATGAATACGATTATCTAAATCTACAAAAACATTGAAGCATCACTTTAGAAGTTAAGGTCGATTCTCACGAATATTTATAAACGTAAATGTCACGACGGGGTAAGTCACAAACTTCGCTAAAATTGGATTCGACAGCAAAGATTTCGGAACAGATGTATTATTTACATACTCTTCAAACGAAAAATGTTACCTCAGGATCTTTGAACAAAGCATACATTTTGTATGAAGGCAAAGTGTATAGCCGGATCGGATCAATCATCCCGGTAACAAGTTTAGATTCAGTGAAACTTTAGCCGGGAATCCAATTGTGGAGTCTCAAGTTTGCAGGTTCTGGAGACGGTGCCGCTAAAAGCTTGAAACTTTAATGATCCCGCTATATCATGGAGAGGCTCGCGATAAATTTGGCTCGAGCCCTTACAACAGAGGCACGGGAATTGCCTTAAAATGGCCGCGAAATTTTTAATTTAGAATGTTTTCGTTTATGCCCGCCCTGAATTAGGGAGCATAATGCTATCACCTCTCTATTTTCTACTCGTACTTTAACATTCGTCTTTTAAAAAGGTGTGAAAAGTTGATGTTATACGGAACGTCACACGCGCGCCATACGCTTTCTTAACATACCAACACCACTTGGAGCAGAAAATCACATAGCTTTACACTTCTAAGAACTATTGCACTTTCAACAAAAGAAAAGTTTTTACAACCTTACTAATAGAAAACCTCATAAACACATTATTATTAAACCGAGTAAGATAAGATTGATAACTACAGGACGTATAAATCAATACATAGTATAGAACAAAGTCGCTTTCGCTGTATGTCCGTATGTATGCTTAGATCTTTAAAACTACGCAACGGATTTTGACGCGGTTTTTTTAATAGATAAGGTGATTCTTAAGGAAGGTTTGTATGTATGTATAATACATGTAAGTAAGTACCACGGGCGAAGCCGGGGCGGGCAGCTAGTAAATAATAAAGTTTCGTTTGTTTCTGCAATTCCAAATGTATTCCTACTACATTAAAGCCTAAAAACTTAATTGACGAAAGATACGTGAAATATGCAAAACTAATGAAGAACTTTCTCTATCAGTTCATTTTGGAAAGCTTAACCGATGACCAAATCAACATGTTGTGCGTGCACATCTATTGTAAACATAGTTCACACAATCTTGAGGTGAAGTACATAACAATAATGCCTTCAAAAATATACCTAGTGGCTTTATATTGAAAACATCATTTTATTAAAATACTGGAACATAAATTATTAACTGCTAATTACATACATTGTAGCAACATAAAATTTTCTTTAAACCACTTTGTTATATTTTCTCGTTTTGTTTTGGATTAAATTTTTACCCCAGTTTTTCCAACACATCATAAGTATACAAATTGTATATCAGTATAGCTAAATCACATATTTATCTTCCTGGAAGATGTTTCTAGGCAATAAGATCTAGCTTAAATATTATATCGCAATTATCTAACGCGAGAACCTAGCGAATCAGTCTGGATACTATCATAATGCACGATTATTATTTCAATATTAAGCTCAAGTTATTGGTACAACTAACACTATCGGTTTCACGTGTCTTCGCAACCATTAATACCAAATTGATTGACAATTAAACTACTTGTATTTTTTTTTCTTACTTGTTATTATCTTAATCATATTAAATATAGATTAATTGCAAACATGTATTTATTTACATAGTGTGTGAAGTTTCGGGGTCAACAAATAAGGTCCGTAAATCAATTATCTTGGTCTATTGTTTATAAATATATTGGCTCTTAATGATATTGAAGGCTTTAAATAAAACATTACCAACCATAAATATATGAACACGAGTAAAAAATAATAATGATCCGTGGTTTAGTGTTAATTTGTAATATTAAACAGTTGACAATGTTACCTAATAATATTACCCTGATTAAAGAATTAAAAGTGTTTCTATCAAGAAATAATGGAGCGTGATAATATAATAAGCGATCCATTATCGTAGATGCAAAATCTGACGTTGCATTAATAAAGCGAGGCGAAGGCGGGTGCGGGCTATGCGATGCAGGCATTTGCCTTATTTTATTGACACGATCGATTCCCGCCCGATGATTTACAACGTACGCCACCTACTGAAAGACGGTCATGCAGGCACTAAATCATATTGATGATGTTATTACTCAAAATGACATGCATCTCGTTACATAATAAGATAACAATATAACTTATAAGAGAATCTAACCTAGCTAGACGAAAATACCATAGTTAATAATACGTTTGGATTGGACGATAACCCAGTTTTAAAAAGCATATTTGTATTGTACATTAAAGTACCTATGGACAAGAACTGGCCGGAACTTTAAATCGGAATTTATAAGAATAGAAAAAAATATTACCAATCTCACTCATCACCTGCTCAAATTATTAAAACTCAAAATAGATAAATAATAAAATAAAATGAAATGATTAAACTGACATGGAAACTTTACAAGTACGTATGTTAATTCAAATATCGTCACTACCTTCCTTGATTAACCATTTATAAGAAGAGTGAAGGTGAAATTGTGCATAATTCTTTATTGCTATCAACGTATAAAACCGGATAAATTTATCAATTATCGAGACCGATGTAAGATGCGTGCAGGAGTTATTTGAGCGATCAAAACGCATACATCGGTTTCATTGCATATGAATCGCACGAAACTAGTCGCGCGCGGCTGCTTTTACTGACTAATTAACTCTCCCTTTAATAGAATATATGAATATGTTATAGCAATCCGATTAGACGGAATGAGTCGAGAAAAGAAATAAGCATAGGCATGCGTGTAATCCGCATACGTTTCAAATCCGGTCGATGTATTTTTAGGCGTTCCGGTGAATTATGAATTTCTACGTAGGCGAACTTTCCGTTTTATCATAATTATAATAATTTGATTCTAAATTCGTTTTCAACTTCCAAACCTGCGTAAGTTCTGGGGTTATGTGGAGTAAGAGAAGAAAAGAACGAACTTTTTAAAATAAATAATTATTCTTCCATATTTCTGTGTAGGTACATAGATTCCGTATTAATGTAATGCAAATCATTAATTAGAAGTTATTTTATCAGGAATCATCGATTTACCTACCTGTTTTATTCCAAAATCAAGTGCTACGCGAAAAGTATGTACTTGCACCAATTAAATGTTTAATCATTCTAAGCGTGCCTACAAAACAAAATACAATAACGCCTGTAAACTATCAGTCATTAGCATGTATAGACATGACCCGTTATTAGAATTAGCATAACACTTAAAGCTCCGTGTCTATTGATTCCCGAATTGTCCGTGCACGTATTACGCGGACGTGCCCGGAATGACGGCGGTGCACCCGCGCGGCCGCACGCGCGCCTTCCTCGTCGGCATCTCGACTTCTCGACCCCAAGTATGTAGGCTAAAGGCCAAGTATGGCAGGCTTCAAGACCCACCCGGACCCCTTGCAGATTTTATTACATATCTCGAAACTACAGAGAATTCTAGGTCCCCGCCTCGTCCGGTTAGGCCAGTTCTTATGCGCTACCTACATCGATAATTCAATGCGCCGGTCTTGTACGTGACCTGGATAGTTGCGGAACTGTTCTCCGCTTGCAGTTTTTAATATTGACTTAATTTACGTAACTGCAACGGATATGGTTCGGAGCAAAAAGTATACAATCAATACACATTAAGTTTCTCAGGCAAGAGCGTAATTATCGCCCAAAGCATATCTTCTCGTCTTTAGACCAAAACACATAATCTTCGCTACGGGCCTTGAGATCAAAATTGCTTCCTCAAATGCTTATAACTTTAAGCATCATCTATTTTGGATTTCCATATCGCACACATTTACACATGTTGTTTGAAAAGCTATTATAGCTTTTGTTGCGATTTCCGTCAATTTTATACGATACTACTTGAATATTATTTGAAATAATTGTTTTAATAATTGTCTTTAATAAGACTATTAAATAAATATGGACACTTAAATAAACTCTCACTTAAACCCTTTTTAGGGTTCCGTAGCCAAAATGGCAAAAAAACGGAACCCTTATAGATTCGTCATGTCTGTCTGTCTGTCTGTCTGTCTGTCCGCCAGTCTGTCACAGCCACTTTTTTCCGAAACTATAAGTACTATACTGTTGAAACTTTGTGAGTGGATGTATTCTGTGAACCGCAACAAGGTTTTCACACGAAAATAGAAAAAAAATAAAAAAAGTGGGGGGTCCCCATAGTCAGAACTGAAACTAAAAATATTTTTTTTCATTGAACATATACGTGTGGGGTATCTATGGATAGGTCTTTAAAAGTTATATAAAGGTTTCTAATATCACTTTTTTCTAAAGTGAATACTTTGCGTGACAGACCCTTCCAAAGTGGAAAAAAGTGTGTCCCCCCCCCCTCTAACTTCTAAAATAAAAGTAGTATAAAACTGAAATAATTATATTATGTACATTACCATAAAAACTACCAACGAAAATTGGTTCGAACGAAATCTATTCAGTAGTTTTTTTAATACGTCAAAAATTGAATTGGTACGGAACCCTCAGTGCGGAAGTCCGACCTCGCACTTAGCCAATTTTTGTTTTCATTACTTAGTATGTAGGTAAGATTTTATAGCTTCGTCAGTTTAAAAAAAACACAGATTTTTAACTGCGTACCTACATAATGGAGAAATTTCAAAGCAAAGGGGTAATAAGGGAGTGATTTAAGACTCAATTAAAATAAGATTGCGGTGTTTCTAAGCCCATTATAACAAAACTCGTTTATTAATAATTTAAGAGGACTCACGACTGTCATTGTCAGTTAGGCAATTTTTGTTTACTCAACCCAATTATGTTTAGCGAAGTTGACGAACCGTAACAAACTAATGTTTACTGAGTTGGCTTTTGATGACAAAATTAAATTACTTATAAGAACTTTCCCCGGCACATAACTGCCAAAAGTGAAACGAATAGGTGTGACCATATAATGACGAAACCGCGTACAAATTGCCGACACTTCTTGATAGTGCAAGGCGTGTTAATGATTCATAATCATAGCAAGTTAGTCACACAAAAAAGTAGGTTATTTTTTAATAAATAACTTTCCTTCAGTGATAAATAAATAATAATAAATAAATTCTTTGGACTAACACACAAATTGCCTAACCCAAAACTCATCTCGAAGCTTGGAGGTTCCCGGCGACTGACCCCGCAATAAACTGGACCCGCGGTGCCAGTTGCCGGATTCATTAAATTCTTATATTTTCCTCCGGCGACTGGACCCACCCATAATTTAATAATAAAATATCTATTGTTCAAGCCAAGACCAATACTGTCAAGAGAAAAAGTGTTTGATATAATAATTTAATACAAATACAAACTCTGCGCCCCCATGTTCGCTTATTAAAACGAAAGCGGTAAAGCGCATTTCAGAAAGATAGATATTAGTGAAGAGTTTTACAGTGTTACGGTGCCGTTCCTTCCAGCCTTCATGGATGTTCAAGCCTTCATGATGGCGGGAAAGATCTAACCTGCGCACCCACTGGCCGCTAATTAGCTACCATTCAAAATTCAAAAATCATAATTGTCTATTATGTTCTATTTCCGCATTTTTTTAAAGAGTGATCCAGACCTAAAGCTACCGCTGAGCTAGGCACAGCTCTTGAAATACCTCACTATAAATAATAATAAATAAATAATAAATATTAATTTCTGCGATAGTCGAAAAGTGTTGCAAATAGTGAGAATTGTGAAATTGAAATAAAACCAGTTTGTCCAGATCACATACCCATATTTATTTAAACCACTACAATTACCTTCGACGGGAGACGCATTGAGAACCCTGAGATCGCACCCCGTCGCAAGAGAGAGATAGCATTACATAATGCTATACCTCTCTAACTCTAGTCCATTTTGCCCATCGACCTCAAGGGTAATGCAGCTCTTTTGTTACAAAACAAGATTTTGCAGCGTATGATGACCCGCTCGACCAATCAGACTAAAGAAGTTACTTTACTAATTAATTAATATTTGTATGAAAATTTTTGATTATTTTTCGTTGTTGTTTTATCGTGTATTTTATTCTATAAATAAATGATATTTTCAAACCAAAGGTTTTTTCTCGATTTCTACTTTAAACAATTTTTCGCTTGACTGTACTCTTTTAGCTCGAACAATAGATTTTCATATACATTTATGAGTGGGGCCACTCGCCGGAGGAAAATATAAGAATTTAATGAATCCGGCAACTGGCACCGCGGTTCCAGTTTGTTGTGGGGTCAGTTGCCGGAAGCCTCGAAGCTTGTACTATGGAAGCTACGAAACTGATATAAATACATACTAAAATACTTTTATGAACATTCATGACCAGAGTACAAATGTCGATGTGCCCGTAGCAGGATTCGAACCAGCGACCCTTGGTTTTGTAGCCAGGGTCTCTGACCACTAGACCAATGAGCCCGACTAAAGTTCACAAATGATTTTTAGTTTAATCTCAAGCTTTTGGATTGCTGTTATATTCACCGGTATTAAAAGTAAGACAATCCAAACTAACCTTCTACACTTGAATACCAACCAAAGCTCCAAGTATAAAAAATATCTTTCTAAACATTGATCTGTGCTATAAAATTAGAATCCAATAAAAAAATCTAGTAAAAATTCATCGACCAGTAGATAGCGGACAAGTTAAATTAAATTATTGGCTCTATCAATAACATTGTACGCACCACATCGTTGCTCTACGTCAAGGCTGGCGATTTTACACACTATCGATACAATCGAAAAACTGATATTACGTCCAATTAAGTCATCAGTTGCACAACTAAAAGTGCCTGTTACACCGTACGTGTAAAAACCTTCCTTGCGTTCGGTACTTGCGCGTGCGCAGCGTAACACCGGTAACCGACACTAATGACCGCACGCGCAAATAGGATCCATAGAAATATAATAATGAGAGGATCAATCATTTCCATTTTAGGCATTCGTTAGGCAATAATTTGAGTCCTTTCAACGTATGCACGTTAGGATAGATAATTTCATTATTTTATTAGAATACTTATATATTTCAGATTATACTCGTAATAAATACATATATGTATGTATGATCTATGAATCAACGGTTCCTTTCCTTATAAATATGTTTCATTCTATGAATATTTTTTGTAATAAATAAGATAAATATAATCACCAAATATCATTGAATGTCAATGTTAAAACTCCTTGTTTTCTTAGCAATAAGAACACATATGTTTTGTATACTGACATGTGTCTATATACATTGTTTTACTGTCTCATAGTTGTCACCTTTCGGAATAAACGTATTTAGCCACTACGCCTTAGTTTTCTCTCCAAAAAATAACTGGTTATGGGCCCAGGTGTTTAAAAAAACAGTGAAATACGTTGCTACTATCAAGTGCTATGGAAAATCCATCGGGAGATCAAATGTCGAAGACGATGTCGACGTCGACGGCCCCGGCACAATTGATCAGCAAACTGAAAGGGAGTAACAACTTTAGTAACTGGCTCTTTGCTGTACAGTGTTACCTTACTGACCTCGACCTATGGGATATCACCATAGAGCCGCAAAACCTCGTTGACCCTTCAAAAAAACGAAAGGATGAAAAGGCACGAGCTAAGATATGTCTACTCTGTGACGAGTGCGTGTACCCAGTTATACGACCGGCCACGTCAGCCTATGATCTAATAAACCGGCTGAAAAAGGCATATGCGGACAGCGGATTATCGAGGCGGCTATCACTAATGCAACGTTTACTAAATAACAAGTACAACGGTAGCATCCAACAATACACAAATGCTGCAACAAGCATTCAACAAGAGCTACAAGCTATTGGAAAAGCAGTCGAAGACGAGTTTCTCGCTATAATTATACTAGCAGGTCTTCCAGAGGAATACCGACCACTAGTTATGGCTTTGGAACACACGAACACAGACCTTACGTCAGAAAATGTCATATCGGCTCTAATGAAGGAAAGCGCCAGAAAATGTGTACCTATTCGACCTGAACCTAGCACTTCGGCATTGCAATCGATCGAGCAGAACAAGAAGAAGCCCTTCTGCATTTACTGCAAGAAGTCCGGGCACATCGTGTCACAGTGTAGGAAGATGAAGGACAAGAAAAATAAGACTTCAGTTTCGGCAAAGAACATTTCAAATTATACGTCCGACCTAACACTTTCATCTTGTTTTTCTAACATTCCTCTTTCAGGATCACAGGATTGGATCCTAGACTCAGGTGCTACCACACATATGAGCAATAATAGGGAGTGGTTCGAGACATTGTCTCCTCATATCACCCCTGTAACGGTGGCAAACAAAGCCAAGCTCTATAGCAAAGGTAAAGGTAATGTACATATTAATATTTCTGATAATGTAAATAAAATCTCTGAAGTTCTCTACATTCCAAATCTTGCAACAAACTTATTGTCTGTTAGCCAATTAGTTAATAAGGGGTATGATGTTTTGTTTACATCCAAAGGCGCTACAATATCTTTGAGTGGCAGTTGTCAAGTTCTAGGCAATGTCATTGCCTCGGGCTCATACCATAAAGGTATGTTCAAACTTGATGTAAAAAGTTCTCAAGCCTTTTGTACTACCACAAAAGATTCTTCTATGTTATGGCATAGACGCCTTGGTCACCTCAATGCAAGAAGTATGCATATCCTTAAAAATAAAGGAATTGGCGTGAATTTTAGCGGTAATTGTAAAGAAACTTGTGTTCCATGCCTACAAGGCAAACTTTCAAAGAGAAAGTTTATTAAATCGCAAAGTAAATCGAGTAAAGTCCTAGAATTAGTCCACTCGGACTTATGCGGACCGATGAGTACGCATTCTTGGGGCGGAGCATTATATCTCCTCACATTTACAGACGACTACAGTCGTAAAACTTATGGATATCTTTTGAAATCAAAAGCCGAGTTTTTTTCAAAATTTGTGGAGTATAAATTCTTGGTTGAAAACCAAACTGGTGAAAAAATTAAGATTCTACGTTCGGATAATGGTCGCGAGTATGTAAATAGGGATTTGATTAATTTTCTCAAAGAAAATGGTATCATCCATCAGACTACTGTACCATACACACCGCAGCAAAACGGTGTTAGTGAACGTGCCAACCGGACTATAATCGAAAAAGCCAGATGCATGCTCAAAGACTCAAATTTACCTTTAGCATATTGGGGTGAAGCGGTAAATACGGCAATCTATATCAAGAACCGTGTACCCACCCAAGCCCTTAATAATAAAATTCCAGAAGAATTATGGACCGGGAAGAGAGTCGACCTCTCTTACCTGCGAGTCTTCGGATGTGAAGCTCATGTCCTTATCCCGAAAGAAAAACGGAAGAAATTGGATTCCAAAACGGAAAGTTGTATATTCGTTGGCTATACAACTGAAAGCAAAGGCTATCGCCTTATCAACCCCGATAATCCTCGTGCGATCATAATCGCAAGAGATGTTGTCTTCATAGAGGACAAAACAAAAGCCAACGTTAAAACTCCGGAACCAGATGAATCAAATGATCATCCAAATCAAATAGAAGTCTTTGTACCCCTCGACCCTGCAGCAAACGAAGAAGAACCTGTTCATCAGCCCGTGTTTCAGCAGCAACGAGACGTACAGTCCGAGGTTATACCTTCATTGGAAGAATTGGAGCCTGCTGTGGATGAACCTACAACCTCTTCTAGCTCCCCTACAAACGAAGCTATGGCAAGGGAACAAACAGAGCGCAGATACCCTCAACGCGACAGACGTCAACCTGATAGACTCCAAGCTGGTAGTTATCTTTACCTAACTTCTGATATGGAACCCGAGACGTATAGAGAAGTTATACAGCATCCACAGAAGGACAAATGGCTAGAAGCAATGAATGCTGAATACACATCTCTTATGAATCACGGAACATGGATTCTAGTCGATCGGCCGTCAGATCGGAAGACTACCAAATGCAAATGGGTCTATAAAATCAAAAAAGACACTAGTGGGCAAACTACAAAATACAAAGCCAGATTAGTAGCCAAAGGTTTTACACAAGTCGCAGGAGTGGACTATGGTGAAACTTTTTCACCAGTGGCTCGTCTATCATCAGTGAGGCTTCTATTGGCATACGCAGTTCATAATAATCTGCAATTACATCATCTTGATGTAGAAACTGCATTTCTAAATGGAGATCTTGACGAAGAAATATACATGGAACAACCGGAAGGGTTTTCTGAAGATCCAAAGAAAGTCTGCTTACTGAAAAAGGCATTGTATGGCTTGAAGCAAGCTCCTCGACAATGGAACAAAAAGGTGTGCGAAGCACTAGCCACCTTATCGCTTACTCAAGTTCCAACTGAACACTGCCTCTATATCAAAAGAGATGGTAATGACATTTTGGTTGTTGCCGTGTTCGTTGATGACTTCTTTGTATTAAGTAGCAGCGATCTCATGAGAGAAACCTTTAAAAATGATCTTAAAAAGATGTTCAAAATCAAAGATTTTGGTCCCCTTCGAGATTGCCTTGGTATGCGTGTCATACAGAGCGAAGGTTGTACTACTCTCGATCAGACCAAGTACATCGAGAAACTTATTACTAAGTTTGGGATGAAAGACGCAATACATGTGTCAACCCCATTAGAACCAGGCCTGAAACTAACTCTACCAACAAAGGACGAAAAAACTGAAGTCCCTTATCAGGAACTTATCGGCTCTCTAATGTACATTGCGATATGTACAAGACCCGACATCTCGCATGCAGTGTCGTACCTTTCGCAGTTCAATGTACATTACGGGGGGGTACACTGGAGGGCCGCTAAGAGAGTCCTAAGGTACTTAAAGGGTACTAAAGACCTAAAGCTTCAGTTTACGTCCAAAGGCCAGCCATACCCAACTGGCTACGTCGATGCCGATTTCGGTAATAACCTCGTAGATCGACGATCATTCACTGGGTTTACTTTCATTATGTGTGGTGCACCAATATCATGGGAAGCACGCAAGCAGCGGACAGTCGCGCTTTCTACAACAGAGGCTGAGTACATGGCCTTAGCAGAAGCTTGCAAAGAGGCGATTTACCTCAAAACTCTCATTCATGAAGTTTTCGCCACATTGCATCCCATCACCATCCATACAGACAATCAAAGTTCATTGAAACTGGCACACAACAATACATATCACTCACGAACCAAACACATAGACATCAAACACCACTTCATTCGAGACGCACTTTCACAACATTGCATTGCACTGCATTACATACCCACAGCAGACATGACAGCCGATATTTTGACCAAACCTTTGCCGAGACTGAAGCACTGTAAATGTGTTCAGTTGTTAGGTTTAGTCTAAGTATATATTTGTTATCATCGATCTAGTCTGTAGGTGTAGGTATAGTAGTTGTGTATAGATAGTGAATAAGTCGGTGTATATACAGGGTGTCTAATTTTGTTGTTCAGTGTTTTTTATACAGGATGTGTAATTTTATTGTTTAGTGTTTAATGTACAGTTTCCTTTGATATGTCATTATACCTTGTATATATTTGTATGTATATAGGGTGTTCATATTGCGGGGGGGTGTTAAAACTCCTTGTTTTCTTAGCAATAAGAACACATATGTTTTTTATACTGACATGTGTCTATATACATTGTTTTACTGTCTCATAGTTGTCACCTTTCGGAATAAACGTATTTAGCCACTACGCCTTAGTTTTCTCTCCAAAAAATAACTGTCAAAGATTAACATTAATCATAAGCAGTGAATCTACAAAATTGCCAATTGTAAATGAAATAATTAAAGTAAACCGGCACAAAATGTGTATTTTAAAGAATGCTTTAGAATACACATAAAATCTAATCAGGTAAGTATTCGGGGCAAAGGCCGCGCGAAAGTGAATCAAAGTTGCGCTGCGTTGAGAACGGCTGAGGCATCCCAGTACCGTTAACGGCGAAATCGGATGACTGTTACTGATGCAAATGGGCCAGTAGAACGTACCTACGCCACATCTCACGTTCCGACCGGCCGGTGACGAAGCTGCAAGCGTCACCACCATTGTAACCGAACCACAAAATAGCTCCCCAAATAATGCCAAGCTGAAATATCATATTATCTGTAAGCCACTCCGAAACTCAACGCTACTGTTTGCGCCATCGATTATTTTGGACATCGGCAAACATTTACTATCTGTTGTGGGTAAATGTTGTGGCAAATGTTGGGCTAAATTTCTTAAATTACTGGTCACATAATATTTTCTATTGTGCTGATTGTAAACGACAACGTTACTGAAGGCTAGCTTGTAGATGTAGGACATTGGAACGGTAATAATACTTTCTCAGACTAGTTTTAAATTAAGCCCATGGTCGAGTTCACAGCAGACGGCCATTACGCCTAGCCATTACATGTGCAGGGAAAGCCTGAGTTTTCCAGGCTACTAGTCCATAGCCGACACGCTCTGTACTTCACATCGATCGTCCTGTGCACTTTGGCGGATCCACTCAATACGCCTATGCCTGCCTAGGTGATCTTCACATCGATCTTAAAGTAAATCACGTATGACCGATTCATAGTTAAATCTAGCAAGCAGCCAACACTTAGTAAGTTCAGTCTGGTGTGTTACTACACTTATGAGTTATGAAATGGGCTAAGAATAAGATAAAACTCGAGTACAAGTAACGATCTCAAAAACTATGCAACAACTCAGCATCTTTCCCAGAAGTTATGTCCGTGAGCCGGATTAAAAGTTAGGCGGAAAATATCAACGCTTGGGAGATTTCACAACTCCATTATTATTATCTTAATTCTATTCTCGAGGATTATGGAAAGTATGATTTGAGGACCGTAAGTCCGAAATACTTCATGACAGTTTACTAATTAATATCCCAAAAAATAACAATCGTTGTACAGATTATAAAGCCTATATAATATATTGTATCTTTATTCATTATTTCAGATGAAACATAACTTTCTCAAAGCCTTCCCTAAAATTTTATTTAACCTCACAGTCTGATTTAAAAAGTTATTATGTTTATCTCATTATCGAAAAGTGAAAAATTATTTAAATTTTTGTAAATATCTTATTTCCAGGAGCTGCGCACTCGGACTCGGCTGCGGTCTTGGATCACCGTCGCCTTCCTCCCATTGATCATTCAGAGTGCCTATACACAGTGCCCATGGGAGGGAGCCCCGACCCTGCATGCTGCCTGCATATGTGCTTACAACTTAGCCAGAGACCTATCCGTACAGTGCGACCAGGTAAAATCCATTTCATCGTAAATTTCTCAATCCATATGTCACAAATAAATTCACACTATTTGTATTGATGATGACAAATTTCTTGCAGGTTGACTTCGCTGCGCTTTTAACTGTTTTAAACACAAGCGTTCGGAATACCGCAATAGACCTTCTCTACTTAAACAACTCAACAATACCAGTTCTTCGGAACGACATGTTTGCCAATCTCAAGATACATAACCTTCAGATATCTGGATGTAAGATGAAAAGAATAGAAGATGATGCGTTTAGAGGTCAAGGGCCATATTTAAAGAACCTCAATCTTCAAGACAATGAACTTACAGAAGTTCCCGTAAAGGCTCTGAAAATCTTAACGAATCTTTCTTTATTGGACATATCTAAAAACCACCTGACACATATTGAAAATCATTCATTCGTAACATTACGAAAATTGACAACGCTTAAAATATCTGATAACAATATAACTATGGCTTCACACGCTTTAACAGGTTTGGAGAGCTCGCTTAAAAATTTAAACCTCAAAGGAACTAAGCAGAAGGTGGTTCCCGAATGTATAAGAGGATTGAGTAGTTTGGCTTTCTTAGATCTTTCTCAAAACAGCATAAGAGAACTACCGGGCCCTGACGGAAGCAAAACATTTGAAGGACTAGAATCTTTGTCCGCACTTAATTTGGAAAGAAACTTGATAGTTAACTTGCGCGAGGACGCATTTGCGGGCATTAAAACCACTCTTAGTTCCTTGAGTCTCTTGAACAATTTGTTGCCAGAATTTCCTACAGCAGCCATTGGGGCGCTAAGCGATTTGCGGGTTTTGGATATTGGATTTAATTTATTGAACAAGCTGCCCATGGACGCTTTCATTAAAAATCCCTCTATCACTTTGTTAGCATTGGATGGTAATCCTTTACCAACAGTTCCAGTCGAAGCCTTCGCGCATCTTAATCAATCACTAAGAGGGCTGAGTCTAGGAGGAAGATTTTTAAACTGCGACTGTCGCCTGCGTTGGATTATTGAGTGGATTCGTAATGGAGAATTGCAAGTTACATCTCGTGAAAGGAATCCCCAATTTTGCGGCAGTCCACCACACTTCCGTGATCGTGGATTTTATAGTTTCGAGCCTAACGAGCTAGTTTGCGATTATGATACAACGATGATGCCAGAAAAACCTACCACCGTAAAAAAAGAAAGTGTCGATTGGAAGAGTAGTTCGACGACGGTGTCGACCACCTCCACTTCTCGAGGAGATATCGCTAACACTACAACAAGTTCGAGTACAATAACCACCGTTAGCGCCAGCGAACCGTCAAGTAAAAACGTGCAGAGCACCACTAGTAGCCCCGTGCGCACGACCCGCATGCCGGCAGTGCGGCCCGCTGCGCCCACTTGGCGTCACGCTCCCAATCAACGCCCACCACTTGTAATGAATTTCCCTCCACAAAAATCTAAAATAGATGATTCCAACGAAGTCATTGTTAAAAATGCTTACAGACAAGACAACTCAGTTATCATTCAATGGGATTCCGATGTCGCAAACATACTTGGTTTTCGCGTTGTTTATAGACTATTCGGAGATAAAAGCTTCAAGCAAGGTCCACCCCTGGAGGCTAGCGAAAGAGAATTCAAGATTAAAAACGTTCCATCTCAGGTAATCACAATAATATTTAACGCAACAGATTTTATTTATTTAATTGATAATACAATATGTTAGGTACTTATATAATTTACTCATTTTAGGAATGCATCGTGGTCTGCGTGATCTCCTTGGAGGAGGTACACGTGAGTCCCGAAACAGTACCGTACTCACAATGTCGAGAGGTGCGTACGGTATCTGCTGCTGCCTCCAACATGGACAAAATCACAATAGCGGCAAGCGCAGCTATCTGCGGCACTATAGTAGTAGCAGTGCTTGTCTTTGCGGCGGCTTCTCGTCGCCGTTCCCGTACTGTGCACCGGCTTCATACTCAAGCAGCTGAAAAACTCGGGAACCCCTGTTGCGGCGGCCTCACCGGGACGCCGAGCCCCAGCGGGCCGCTGTCTTCTCTAGCAACACTTGGCGCTTTTGGAAAGCAGCGTGAGTGGGATCAAGTGTCAGCTTACAGCTCACGATCGATCCCGCGCGCACGAACCTTTACCGAACCAACTCACCCTGATCCCCTACCAGGCCGTCCAGGGCGAGCACGCTCCCTCGCCGACGGCCAATCACAACATAGTTATTCTCATTCTGGCCGATACGGAGCTCCTGGATACCCAGGCAGCCTGTTAGGATCGAGAACCGGTGAGTGAAAAATGCTTCTGCGAAATATTTTCCTGAAATTTCCTCTGAATTCACCCGTGTATGTATCATAACGCGCGTGGCGTTCATGTTCTGACCTCGATTTCACTTTTCTAGATCTCCGACAATCACGTCAGTCTTTAGGAGCTGCTTCAGAACGAGCGTCTCGGCTGTCACTGAGCGGCGCCGCGGGCGGTGCTACGGGAGGCACGGCGGGGTCCCGACGACGCCCGCGCTCGCGGTCGCGGCCCGCCAGCCGGTACAGCGTCGGCTCCCTCGGCATGGGCTACTGTGATACGTCCGACAACTGGACCGACCACGACATGGACATCTATATGGCGCGAAACCCCACGACTCGAGGCGGCCTGGTGCCGTTATAGCGCGCAAGAAGCAGGGCGCGGAAGGGGGTGACATCGCGCGGGCGCTGCTCGCCGTCGTGGAGAGGCAAGACGGCCTGCACCTCGTGGTGTCCACATGAGGGGCGGCCGCGAGCGCACGCGCACCATCACTACCACCGGTTCAACAGAGAGTCGCCCGACAGACGCAACAGCAGACGCGCATCGACGGAAGGACCCGACGTCCTCGGGGATGAGTCCTAAGCTGCGCCAGCAGATCTTCAGAAAATATCTCGTTACCGCTAAGTTCGTAATAATATGCAGACAGTGAAGACTGATATAATCTATGTTACGATATGATTTCTTTACTGATCGTATGATTACATGTGGGGCAAATTATTTTCACGTATCTGTATACATATTGTGATCGTTGTTTAATCAATTCTTCTTGCAGGAGTAATCTTATTTCATTCATGGTACTTATATTTATTAGTGGATTATATGAATGCTAGTCACGATAACACATTTTCCGCCCATCACACTACCATTGAATTTTGTTATTTACATTCTTACTACTTAGTGCACATATAAATAAATAAAAAATTATGTATTTTATTTATTATCGTTAAAACAATTGTCTTCGATTGTTTTAATAAAGAATGTATACTACTTTTTGCGCTTGTAAAGGTCCATTAGTCGTAAGCACGTATCACAATTTATTCATTAGTTGAAAAAAGAGAACTGTTTCTAAACTAGGAATACAGTTAAAGATGCTTAGCTTTATTAAAGCTTTCCTAGTAAATCAACTAAAATCATAAATATTTAGTGTCTCTAATTTACGTTTATTAGGACATAACAAACAATGTTTACGTGCCTATGTTCCATTTTGTCTGAAAATTAATGATCAAAAACTTTATTTTATGGTATTTAACAATATTTTTTTACCTTCTAATGAAAAATTGTGGTGTGTAATCATAGTATGTATGAATTTAAGTTGAAATTAAGGGTGTAAATATTAGATTAGTTAGAAGAAGTATTTACATATGTCTATTTACTAAGAGCAATTGTAAAATATTCCAACCAAAAGTTAGGAAAGCGCAATCCAAATGGTGCTATTGAAATAGTTATCTAGGCATTAAGTCTCGTTCTTTGAGAATCAAGAAATAGTACATCTATATTTAAATCAATACCTTGTATTAAAATGAATACATATTTTTATAGTCCTTTAAAATTAAAATTGTTTTATTTCCAAGAATATATTTATATTAATTTATTTGGATATTTTTCCCATTCCTTACATAAGAAAGAAATAAATCTTACTTCACATTAAGTAGGCAGCTAAAACAGGACACATAGAACTCAATACGATTGCAGTAGACACACAGCCATCTTTCCCACTGGGCACAATGGGCACGTGCCCAGGGGGTGGACCGCTTTACCTAGGGCTGCCATCTCTAAAATTTGGAAAACAGGACAAGAGGCAAGATGACCCCGGATTTTAGAGTCCGAAAGCCAGACATCATAGCTTCAACTTCATAAAATCGTCGGCTGATTGTGTTTTTTTTTCCTCGGCCTTCGTATGAAACCTTCCCCGGACGCACCCTGGACGCCTTCTAAACTAGGATAAATCCGGGGAAACCCGGACGGATGGCAACCCTAACTTTACCAAACAAGAGGTTTTAGGCCCATGTGCCCAAGGCCCCTAACAGATGAAACTCGGTGCAAGTCGGCCTTGAGTAGACCAAATATGTAAATGCTTTATACATACCCTGGCACGAAAACCCTGTGCTCCCATCGGTACTGTAGCTCTTGGGTAAACTCGTACCACAAGTGCGCCAGGTACGGCAGGCCTCCGGCGTCGTGGAGACGGGCCGCGGTCACTGACAGCCGCCATACGAGACCTCCTTCAGGACTTGTCTTCACATAGTTGCACAGTTTTGCATAGCCAGACTCTGACTGAAATAGTATATTTTTTATGTTATTTTAAGTATTGAGCTACTCATAAACAAGGCAATTTTAATGTTCTAAATTAGAGTCAACAAATGTATGTTTGAAATAATTATTTTACTAAAATTACAAAAAGAAAAACTTATAAGGATCAGAAAGTTGTAAGTTACAATTACAATATGTAGTATTAAAATCAAAATTATTGGATGTTAAATTAATTAATCACCTTGAATTCCACTTCCAATTGCTGTGGATAATTAAATGTGTCATCTTCAACTGCATCCGGGAACACATAGTACAACAACGGCATTAATAAATCATCAGCTATTGGCCCTTTAAACTCTGAAATGTTGCTGCCCTGGCCTATTGCAGCTTTTACGAGCTTTGAAATAGTTATTGGTGCTTCTGTGATCTTGTTGAGAGGATTGATCAAGCCTAAACTTCTACTTAAGCCAAGAATATCCATTAACAAATTGTTGTTATCCAATAAATCCATTACTTTATTAATTGTTTCTGATAATTGACAATTCAGATTATCTCTCATCTTCAATTTAATTGTCCATAAGGGAGCCATAATTGGATCAATGTCCGAAAATGTTGACGACTCAACAATGGTACTCTCACGAAACCGAGGCCATATTGCATTGAGCAGGACACTATTTATAGGATTTTTTTCAGAGCCAAAAGGCAATTCAATAAGTTTCTTAACGTCAAACCCGTCTATTGATAAAAACTCATTGGAATGTGTGGTTTTCCTCCAAGCAAATGCATCAGAATCCTTTAGCTCATATGAGAACTTAGTTGAAACAATAACAGCATCCAATGCAACTGGTGAACCTATTTTTGATTTAAACAGACTAACGAGGCCACTTAGGTGAGAGCACTGATTTGATATGCGTTTCAAATGTATAGTATCAAAGCTGCATTTGTATTCATTGTCCTCATAGAAACCCAGATAATTTTGCTGCCAGTGTTCTCTGATTTTAACAAATATAGGAACACCGCAATCAATATTTGCAAATGCAATGTTAACTGAACTCATAACTACTTTTAACATACTGCCATCTGTAAGTGGTGATTCTGGGCACAGCATTAAATAACGTTTTAGGCCAAACCAATTTGACACTGGAAATGGACTGCCATCAATATCATCCATGAATTGAGATGTGGCATCCCAAATGCCATTTTGTAATTCCTTCAGCAAGGATTTGTCGTCAGAATCTTCAACATTATCCGTGCTGACAGCAGGTTCTAAGGCATGATAGGACAACTTAAAATTTAGGCCTTGGAATGATATTTCCTCACACTTACTGAGCCACTTCTTTGTGAATTGAGAATGTTTAGGTATTTTAGTTTTTGAAAGCCGCCATTCATTAAGTATCTCTTCTATCCTCGCAATAAACACTTCCCACTCAGACGCAGTAGTGAAATCTTGATGGTAAATATCATATTCATCAATTTCTTCATTCATTTTTGTTGTTTTGATAAATATTCACCAAGAAGAAAGACAAACAGCTGGCTGTCTTTTCTGACGTTTGCAGCAAATTATGACAGTTATTGTTTTTTTGTAGTTGCTCAAGATATACATGTTTAAAGTACATAATAATAATTTTAATATATAAATAGGCTTATCTGCCTATTTATATTATTAAAATTATTATTATTTGCCTATTTGTTAATATCTCAAATGGCAGACTTGAACGAGTTGAAATAAGTATATTAGTACATAAGGCAAAGAATAAAGTATTATTTTTGGATTCTTTTGAGGTGGAACGGACAGCACAACAGCAATTATGGTGTACAGTCAACAGAATAATATTATTCTAAGAACAATCGGATGTTAAACTCTGATGATTATGACTATGATCAAATATACTAATATGATATTTACGATAAGTTTTTATTTTTATCTATATGGATTTGGACCCGTTGCCATGGCAACCAAAACGATGTCAAGAAAATAAATGTTCAACATTAAGCATTTAAACATTTTAGCAAAATATTAAAATGTTTCGTGGTGATAATACGCATTCCCTCAGCTATGAGCAACAGGCTAAGTTTATTCAAGATAGAATAACGAGTGTTGAAAAGAATTTCGGAGAGTTATGTGTTGCCTTTGGCGATTACACCAGAAAAACTGCACGGTAAGCCTAACACTATAAACTGTTAATATTTGTGTCTGGTTAGAAAACTCATCAATACCTAAACTCTTAGATACCTAGGTAACTTATCAATTGGATTTTATAGTCAGTAACGCGGTAACGCCTGAGAAAAAGTTGTAGCAGATGTTGCAGAAATTAAAATCTCTTTTTTCCTTAGGCGTAGTAATAAATAATAACAGTTCCAATGTAAATAAATACAAGTTACCTGTGTTCAGAAAAATCAACAGAAAGTTTGCCCGACCCTGAAATCGAACCCAGGACCTCGTCATCGAGGCCTGGTATTACAACCACTAGACCATCGAGGCGTTACCCAAAGAAATTTTGACTATCAAAACAGGTAGGGCTAGTTAGAGTGTAACACCTTTGCTCACTCAAGTGTATGTTTTTTAGGCTACGTGATATGGGCGATGAACTTTCGAGGGTCTTGAAAGACTACGCTAATAACGAAATTGTGAATAAATCACTTAGTGTCGGCCTCGAAAATTTATCAATTACCCTCACAGCAATAGAAGAATACAGGAACTGTGAAGTCCAACGTTTGGAAGCGAAGGTACTATCATTCAATATATTGTCATGTCAGCTAAGTTTGGAGAGTCAAGAATCTGCATTACGCACGTTGATCATATTAGAAGAGACTTTCGTATTTACAAATAAAATGTATCAATGTTTCTTTCAGTAGCTTCTACCATCCCGAATATTGAATGCAGCCGCAATATATTATGAATCTATTTACTTTGTTGAGCCCAATTGGCAGTTATTTTTTTCAATATATTTTTTTTAATTAAGCACCTTAAATAACAGATTGGGTCCAGTGTAGTTACACCGATTTCTACAAACCTTCCCTTTTGCTTTTGCGCAGGTGGTCGGTGAATTATGTCAATATGAAAGCATTTGTAAACATGCGCGAGAAGAGCTGAAGCACACAATGAATGTAAGGGAAAAAGAGTTGGCGAGGAAGAAGGTGCTTGACAAAGCGAGGGAGCGACAGCCGTTCAACCGGCAGCAAGTAGTACGTGCTTATTCATATTTTGATAATTTTTTTTCTATACCACATTCTACCCGCGGCTTTGCCCGCGTTATCAAGATTCCTATTTTATCCCATCTCATTATCAACATCATCATCATCAGCTTATTGCAGGCCACTGCTGGGTATAGGGCTCTCGTGGGAGCATTTAATCGGGAAAAAAAGTATCTTTTGACCTAAGTCAGCTCATACCCTGCCTGTAGGTATACCAAGTTTTATCAAAATCCGTTCAGTTGTTTCAGCAAGATTAACGGATAAACATTCAAAGAAACAAACTTTTTTACATTAAAATATTAGTATGAAGTATGATTAGTTTGCTAGACACGGCTGGATATAGATATACTTAGGTATTGTTATTGTGATTATTTTATAAGTAGACTCTTTCTCTAGAAGATGATTAGATGACTTATGTAAAGAATCCAATTTTTCAGCAGCCACATTTGTGCCGTAGTCGCAATGTAATTTAACTAAACTGAAATTCTTTGCTTCCGCACTTATTCGCTGTCGTTCCGTTCTCATTATTGTACATATTTAGATCTTTACATAATCTAGATTGGGCAAGTAGGCCAGTCAATGGACTAGCTTACATCTGGTTACAAAGAGGTTCGTATATTGGTAACATTTATCATATCCTACTTACCCCATGTAAGTATTCCTTATGCAGACTTATGCGGAATCGGAACTATTAAAAGCTTCCGCGGAGATGTCTAGGACGGCGAAAGGTCTGAGCGAACAGACGGAGTTCTTCGAACGCCGTAAACTACAACAGCTGAAGACGTTGCTGTCAGACTTCGTCATGATAGAGATGAAGTTTCATGCGAAGGGAGTCGAACTACTCACCGTCGCCTACCAGCAGATACAAGATATTAACGACAAGGCCGATTTGGAGGTGAGTCATACTACTGTTGTTATAAAAGCGTTACTTACCTACCTACCTATATATGCTATACCTAATTACTTTAAAATAATCTGTGAGGTACCATACTCAGTATGTATAAATAACAATAGGTATTTACTTATAATCACTCCGTAATTCCATGACCTACTTATGATTTTTCATTATCGACTCAACTTTTTTTAAAGCGGCTTGGTACAGGTCTAACTGAATATGAGGATCAAACGGTAAATATCATATGCAAATGTAAATTTGTTACTTTGGCTTTTATGTTATTAAGTTTATTTTATATTTCATGCAGAATTTTAGACGAAAGCTACGGTCTCCGGAGAAACAAGTGAACACCGGTATATCAGCCAGGTCGTCTTCTTTAGCATCGCTGATGACTCAACCATCACCTTCGCGCGAAGATGAAGATTCTGCTGTAAGACTTTTTAAATAATACATTTTCTTCTGTTTTACATTGTAAGCAACATGAAAATCGCCTCAGTTTACCACGCTACTACTTAATAGGTATTTATTTCGTAACATTATCAAACTTTTAAAAAAAAATTAAACATGTATGAACACGAAATTTATGACATTAACATTCTCATTTCTCTCCAGAGTTTACGTCGTGTTAGATCACCCGAAAAGAATCCTGGTATCGGTAGATCCAGTTCACTGGCAACTTTGATGAATCATTCTTTATCCAAGGAAGAGGAGGACACAACGGTAATAACTTCAAACTAATTTTATGTACCCATAACCCTCATGCAAATTCAATTCTTCCACTGGTAGTCTTCCCTATAGAAAAATATCACTAAATGGTTGTTTTGAAAATAATTATGAAGTAATAAGTACATTTGATAATAAATAAAAGAAGGGATTCTTGTGCTTAGTTTTATTTCTTTTCATCCATGCCATCTGATTACACTTGAGTGGATATGACAAAAAATATATTATAAGTTACCAGGGTCTCCTAGTAAATCTTATTTCAATAAATTAATCCAAAACATTATCATACTAATTAATGTTAATAATAAGTTTTTGTATGGCTCTTGCGAGTTTATATTCTTCCAATGTGATATCTTATATATCTAGAAAAACTACTACCATAACTTATTTTTAAATTATGTTTAGTGCATACAATATCAACCTACTACCAAACAATGTAAGAGCTCTTGCAATTGTCACATTTATGACAATTCCTACCTTTTGCATCATCATCCAATTCATTTAGTACCTCATAATAACATAGAATATTATTGCTCATTATTATAATAATTCTACAGGTTATTAATACAAAAATACTTTTTGTTTTAGGAGTCTGATGAAACTGGTGAGGACACGTCGGAGGAAACCGAGTCGCGTTAGTTTTAAGTTCACAATTATCTTTTACGATTGTATAATATGCAATTACATTTGTAAACTACTTTTAATAATAAACATACTTGTCTTCTAACACTATGTGAACATTCAAAGTCTGATATGAGCAATGAGCACAAATAGCAATGACAAAAATTTGATTACATTTTAAAAACATTTAAAATTAAAGTTTAACCTGTCTGTGTATTAGGCAGGCATGCTATGGGCAGCAAATACTATGGCAACCATTTTAATTACATTTTAAATTACTTTCTTGCCACCAAAAGGCACTTAGGTATCAAAAATGTAAATTGTAAACTTGATTCAATTGGCACAAGTAGGACCACATTTAAATGATTTTATTCATATAAAACAATGTATGAGAGGCTATCATAAATGAACTAATCTACATTAATGCAATCCCATTACTTGCCTGCTGCAAACTCTTATTTGAACATTCATCAGACTGTTATCAGAATCAATCACCTGGTTGTGGTGTGTCAGTGTACGGAGTTGTTTATTTATGCCATATTGATTTCCATCGTCACCATGGTGTCACTCTGTGCCTGGCACATCAACCCTCTACATTTCAAATCAATAACCACTCCTGACACATGATGGTACAAATTGTACATAAAAATGTATTAACCTAAATGATATATGACAACTGTTATCATTACATCTAGCTTTACTACCATTCACACTACCACATTACACAATAATATTGAAGCATAAAGGCAAATCTTTTCTTAAACAATTTAACACTGCCATTGGATTTTTATAAACTTAGGTACATGTGGCAAGATTGAAAATCATAGAAATATTAGAGAAATTAACTTGGAAGCTAATAAGTCATGCCTCAATAACATAAGGTGCCCATAAAACTATTTTTCATACTAAATATTGATTTCTAAACTAATCCTGCAGCTAATCTGGTATAAACAAATGAAATACCCTTGCTAAGTGATTCCCAATGCATCCATATTGAACATGTATAAAGTATCATGTGACAAAGTCAGGCACAATATCTTTGGGTGACTTTAAATCATAGTGATTATAATAAACACTTATTTACAAAACCTCATGGTTACTTCTCATTTTCTACACCCGCTTGTGTCATGAGGTCTGTGATATTTTTCTCCAGCTCGTCGACTCGTGTGCCCATCTCATCTATTCTGTTAATGATCTGATCTGACATGCTCTGGAACTTGTCCTGCATATTTTGCAGGAGGGACTGGACCTGAAAAATATACCAATTAAGACCAACAATATAACCAAACTCAGTATTTGTTTGAAATGTTTACTTAGGTACGCACTGACAAAGAGAAAAGTTAGTTAAGCGTGCAATTCACACATTAGTTAAGTTTATCTGATAAAACGTTTTCCTGAACACAGATGAGTAATAAAATTAAGAGAGAATGTTTCTTAAATTGTACACAAATATTATACTTTGTGTAAAGATGTAAGAATGGGTAAATAAACTTACATATTGGGTCACTTCCTGCATGTTTTTAGGATCATTTGCTGGAGTAGAATAATTGTTCTCCACCTCGCTGCTTACATTGTCTGCGTTTTGTTCAGCCATTTTAGTGCTTTTGTATGATGTCGCTGATAGAATTCTTAGAGACACAAAACAAGTTATTACAAGGACAAGATGGAACTAATCGAAATACAAAAAATAGCAAGCACGTACAATTTACGACGATACGACGCGAGCAAATGGTAAGGTAATCTCACGTTGACATTGGGTACTCGATGACATTGACAATTAATGACATAGACATTTTACTTTTTTACATTTTAAGTAACCACGGAACATCATCCATTCCGATCTCACGAATCTCTAATGGTTCCACAGTTTCATAAAATCAAACGAACTTAATGAGCTTTTACAACATTCTCTTTTTTATTTTTAGTGGCCCTTCTTCCTTCATACCCGCATCTGCCATCGCCCAAAAAAATATATTCAGAAATCCTGCGCTTAAGCTTACTCATCACACAATAAAGAAAAAAAAAGTCAGAAACACGTTGTTTGTTACGTCAAAAGCAGATGTTTGTATTTACCTATTATGAATTTTTGTCAATTTAAATTAAATTTCTATCAAAAATGTGTGGCATATTGTGTGAAATATGTAATTTTAAATGTGGCCTAACAACTGTAATTATATTTTCTTTCCATTTTACCGAATTAATTTAACTTTTCCTTGCTTAAAACTTTTTTATTTTCAAGAACTTTATTATTAATTAATTTGATTATTTTAGGATCCAGAAATATCTAAAAGAATCAGGAACAGAGGTCCAGATTGTTTTCAAACCACTGAGATAAAAGTTAATGAAACATTCGTCAGATTCACCGGATCGGTATTATGGATGCAGGGCACCCATTCCACAATACAGCCAGTTGAAAATGCCAGGGGTATCCTTTTATACAATGGTGATATTTTTGATGAACAATGGAGTGATGAAATTTCTGATACAGACCAAATCATGGAAAGGTTTGCTGAAGCTTTGGTAAGGTCAAAAGGAATTATTTGTAATATCCCTACATAATAAAATCACAATTGTGGCATAAAATATGTATTTATAAAAATTGGGTATTTGACTGCATACGAAATAAATTATAATTTTCTAACATTAAATATGTAATCAAAAATTAAGCACAATTTTTTATCCCACAGTTACTATTGAGCTTTAAACAAATTATTACAGCTAATTAAAACTTAAAGAGTATTGATTTGGCAATACAAAATTGTGACGTCACAATTTTGTATTTCATACAGGTTTTCTTACAAGGTTACTTTTTGACATTTAATAAAAGTAGGTGATTTGACCTGTCAGATCAAATACCGTATTATGGACACACAAAAAATAGTACAAGTTATTAAACAAAACTTAAATTAAATGGATTTCCATCTCAATTCTTAACAATGTTTCTTAATAACACAGTAAGCAAAAATAACGAAAAAAACCTTTCCACAGCATACAGAAAAAATAGTTGATGAACTGAAGAATTTTAAAGGACCATTCAGTATAATTTATTACAATAAGCAAACATGCGAATTGATGTTCACAAGAGACAGAATTGGGAGAAATTCTTTGTTACTGTATGAATGTAACAACAATTTTATGATAAGCAGTGTGCTAGGTATTATATGAACTGTTTATTTTAATGTTAGGGAACATACCCAAACTACGTGACCGATTTAGGGGGGGGAGGGGGGTCTTCAAAGTACCACTCATGGTCACCGGGGGGAGGGGGGGGGGGTTTGGTTTCTTGTCACGTAGTCAATATTTTTTTTTAAGAACGCCACGTTTTTATTACCCCATCAATAAAACTTGTCCGTCGATGATGAGGCAGTTGATATCAACATGGATATTACCCCGGTATTAACCATCGCCCCCATTATCCATAACGTTTCCCAGTGGATTGATAGTGGTAACGTCTTCATTGAAGATATTTGATTTAATAAATAGTTTCTTGTTTTTGCTGTATTCTGATTTTATTTCTTTCCCCGCAAATGTGATGAAAATCATTATGAAGAGAAACGGGATGGCAGACTCGAGCCAATGAACTTAACAAAATTACATTTGTAAGTACTCGATCGTAATTCTTTTTTAACGGCCCGTACATATACATTGTGCAATGTACTATTTTTTCTTGATATATTTTTTACTAAACACAATACAACCGTATGCAATTATAGGTACGCATTCTCAAAGTACGCACTTTTAGGGGCCGTATAAGAAAATACAAACAAAAGCCATTATTTTGTAACTTTACGCAAAAAATATTGATAAAATATACTACGTGAAAACTAGGGGGGGGGGGGGAGGGGGTCTGGGCATATACTACGCTTGGTCACCGAGGGGGGGGAGGGGGTCAAAAAACACGAAAAAAAGGGTCACGTAGTTTGGGTATGTTCCCTTATGTTCTGTAAGTGAAATGTACTTACTCTCTAGGTATAAATGTATGATTTCAGGTCGAAAGTATGAATGTATAGAGATACCAGCAACACATATTTATTCACTAAATATAGTTACTAATAGAGTGAAGCTGTATTCATGGGAAGGAGGTACTAATGTATGTGAGCTAGAAATACATGATTGGATACATTCTGTTAAATCTCAGCAGAGCCTTCCAGATGAAGAATTTTGTATTCACAATGAGACAGCTTTGAACTTGGATGAAAAGGTATGAAATATAGGTAATTGTTACAAAATTAATCAACTAAGGCAATAAAAACATACATCTTATTCTGCACATTTCGTCTGTTTCCTCCTCCTCTTTGAGATTGTGATCATTGTATGAAATGAAATACAACAACTCTCTTGGCAATTGTAATGGAGTGGTTTGCCATTGCTTTCTCCACAATATACCTTCAGTCTGTTTATGTATGCTTTAAAATAACATCTAGGTACCAACAGATTCGGATTCATTTTCCGCTATTAAAAAATACTAGGATTAACTTGATGACATCTTTTCTCAATAAAATTTCTGCTTCTGAAAATACCTATAAGTAATAATAATAATAATTTACTGTTAAATTTGTTTATAGGATGACACAGTGGTTTTTATTCAATCAATTTCTAAGGAGATAATCGACAAGTCGGCAGTTTTCCAGCACCTTTTGCGTAATTCTGTTATAGAAAACATTATTTTAGAAATCCTTAGAAGGTTGGATAAAAGCGTGAAGATTCGTCTAAAAAGACAGCCAAATAAATGTAAGGATTGCATAGAAAGCACTTTGAATTGCAATCATTCTTCTGTTGGAATATTATTTTCTGGAGGCTTAGACTGCACAATTTTAGCGTTTTTGGCTGATAAATATGTCGAAAAGCAACAAAGTATAGATCTCCTGAATGTCGCATTTAAAAGAGACGATAGTTCATCATATGATGTCCCAGACAGATTAACGGGTAAACAAACTTTGGAAGAGCTCAAGAAGATTTGCCCCCAAAGGTAAATTCATATGTATTTAATATGTTTTTTGTCCGCGTGTTTTTTGTAATCTTCATGATATAAAATGGGATGTTATGAAATGAAACTTTTTTTTTTTATAGACAATGGATATTTAGACAAATAAATGTTCCGCGGGAGAAACTGCTAGAACATCAAGAAACTATAATAGGTGATTTAGTTTACCCAAGAAAGACTATACTTGACGAGAGTTTGGGATCAGCCTTATGGTTTGGTGCTCAAGGATATGATGAATTGAATCAATCACCTTGCAGAGTAAGTATTTAAGAATATTTAAATTTAACGGATTATTCAATATTTAATTATGGCTACAGCAAAGTTAGGTCGACTGCTTGGCGCGTGCCAGGTTGCTTACGCATTGATGTGGTACAAATCTGTAATAAATAGAAATAACTATTTTCATCATTATCATTAATTGAGGACCTTAAAACTACCGCACTTACCGAACTTTTAAATTCTTGAGCTAAAACTAAGTTTAACAACAAAGACGAAATATATGAATTACTTAGAAAGACGAAATATATGAATTATTTAGGTGTGTAATTGCTTTAAAGATATTGTTATTAGGTTCTGGTGCTGACGAGTTGTTTGGAGGCTACACCAGGCACAAAAACGCATTTAAACGAAACAGCTGGACCGGCTTGAGTAAAGAACTGCTACTCGACTGGAAGAGAATTTCATTCAGAAATTTAGCTCGTGATAACAGAGTTATATGTGATCACGGACGACAGCCACGAATGCCTTACCTAGATGAAGATTTCGCAGCATTTATTCTGAGCTTGAAACCATGGCACAGGTTAGTTCCTATGTATAAAAAAATAATATTTATATACATATTCCCCTTATCCAGCAGTGGACTGCAGTCTTATGATGATGATATTTTATGTTTTTATTTTAGATGTTTTCCAAACGAATACTTGGGCCCTGGTGTTGGTGATAAGCTATTTCTAAGACTTGTGGCATTTCATCTTGGATTAAAGAATGCCGCTGTTTTGCCAAAACGTGCTCTACAATTTGGATCGAGAATAGCTAACAAAAAAGAAAAAGGGAGTGATATTTCGTCTACATTCTTAAAAAATACTTAGTAGCAGCCCAGTATTTCAGAATATTCTTTGTTATGTTTCCGTTGAATCCTGTGAAATAAATAATAAAATTACCATTTTGCAGAAAACTAACGTTTTTTAATTTTAAATACGTACATATGTAATTTTAAGTGCTATAAATGATTACCTAGTTACTTAAATAATTAATAATAATAATATTTATCTTGGATTACTTTATTTTATTATTATTTTTATTTCTAAATGACGCCAATCGGCGATTAAAATTTTGATTCCGTTGCCGAGACTCAAGTCAAAAAATACCAAAAATGTCTATGGTTTAGCTGTCATGAGGCTGTCATTTTGCCATGGTTGCCAACCAAAAATATCTTCTCTCAGTACTGCAGACAGACATCACAACACAATAACATTTCAAAAATGGCCGCAAATCGACGGAAGCAGGACGACAAAAATTTAGAAATCTTACGTGAACTTATTTCTTTGAATGGGAATAAATATTGTTTAGATTGCAACCAAAGGGGGCCCACTTATGTTAACACTACAATAGGTTCCTTTGTGTGTTCAAAATGTTCGGGAATGCTGTGAGTATTATTTTTGCGTTATTATTACTATGTAATGGAAATGAGATCAACAAACAGAGTCATATTGTATTATATTTCAGGCGTGGTCTAACGCCACCACACCGTGTCAAGTCAATATCAATGGCTACTTTCACTCCAGAAGAGATCGATTTTATAAAAACAAGAGGCAATGATTACTGCAGGCGCGTTTGGTTAGGCCTATACGAGGGTGAAAGTGTGAACTTTACTGACGAACAAAGCGTCAAAGATTTTATGTCTGATAAGTATGAAAAGAAACGTTACTATTTGGAACCTCAACAAAGTGCCCTAAACGGAAGTTCCTCGTCGAAATCGAAGTCGAAAGTTAAAACTTTAACGAGCACAGCGAGTGCGACACCTTTGATATCAATTTCACCACAGACCTCAAAGAATGTTGTCAACAACAACACAGTGGTGAATACGGCAAAGGTGGTGAACAACTTGCTGCCCCCTGTTAATGATGTCAGTAACAAGTTGGCCCGGCCATGTGTGAATTACTCACAGCCCCTGCTCACTAACTTGAATATACCTTCAGTGGCTCCTGCACCACCACCAGTACCTGAGTAAGTCGTATATATTGTTTTATTTTATAGAATAAGGCTATATACTAATTTTTATAATAGTAATTCATTGTATTGTACAGAAAATCCCAACTAATATTATAAATGCGAAAGTAACTCTGTCTGTCTGTTACGCTTTCCCGCTTAAACCTCGCAACCGATTTTGATGAAATTTGGTACAGACAATCTTAAGACCATGAGACAGAACATAGGCTACTTTTTATTTCGAAAAAAAGAAATCCACGCGGACGGAGTCGCGGGCGGCCGCTAGTTAGCCATAAGTCAAAATGTAAACAATACAATATCTATTCTTAAAAAATTATGCATTCTTTGAATAACTAATTACAGTGTTAATTTGTATTTTCAGCAATAATACTAAACGAATATTCATGATAGTGGTAGAGACGATAATAACTGAAACTCATTATGTACTAATATCAAATTATTTTCAGTTTTCCTGTTGATTTCTCTACGGCTGACATATACAATAGCAGTCAATATAATAATAATAATTTCAACAACAATTTTACTACTCAATCATCATCAACAGTACCTGGATTCAATGCTTTTAATAATTCTGCATCCTCATCTAATAGTGAGTATATAAATATTAACCTACACTACTCACAAAAATGTTTTTTTTTTTTATTTAAATTTGTTAGTTTATTTTTCTCTTTTCAATTTAAAGGCTTTTGTCTTAGCATACCGTTTTTCATCAATTGTTGAAAAACTTTTAGTTTTCCAGTGGTTAATACTGGCAGTGAACCCATGGTTGGTCAAAGATTGTCTTAGTACAACTTTATCATGTTTCATTATTTGTGGCCAGACTTACCACTTATTCATTTGTCTAACTTTATTTTAGATGACCGCTATGCTGCATTAGCTGATCTGGATTTAGCATTACGTCAGCAAAACATGAAAAATATGGGTGAGAGTCTTAACTTTTTATTTTTTATTAATTTTTTTTTATTATCATGTGCATAATCTAAATTTTGATCATTCTTTTCCAGAGGAGAGTAACAATGTTAATAGTAAGAACCCATTCCAAAGCTCAACAACCAATGACTTGTTTGCTAATAAGAACCCTTTTTTCAATGGAGGGTGGAGTGCTCCCACACCAGTTCCAATAAATCCCTTCATGGTAAGTAGTTTTAAAATTATCTACACTTCTACACTAATATTATTAAGAGGAAAGATTTGTATTTTTGCATTTAACAAATAAACTCAAAAACTACTGGACTGATTTGAATAATTCTTTCACAGTAGGGTAGCTACAATATACCCGGTGAACATAGGGTACTTTTGATCATGGGAAGGGGGAGGAGATATTTGAAAAAAGAAATTAGGCGCAGGTGAAATCGCAGGCGGAAGACTAGTATTATTATAAGTTTGTAGCACATTGGTCTAGCTAGTGAATCGCAAATATTATTTACTAGCCTTTCGCCCGCGACTTCGTTCGCCTGGTTATTATGACTGGCGATTTGTAGTATTAATTATATAATACTCAGTGATAATGTTGCTTTATAATGAAAAAATATTTTATGAAATAGGTCCAGTAGTTTTTAGAGTTTACTCATTATCATTACAACAAAAACAAATTGTTCCCATTTAAATATTAGTAAAGATTACATTGTCTTTGCTTATTTCATTAACATCATCAAAAGTTTGTCCTTGACTATGTTACAAGTCCTCAGATTTCATTTGATTAGCCTTGCATGTAATAATGCTAAGCAATGCAAGTTGTGTTCTACTCATACTGATGAGTTATGTAATTTATGCAGTGCAGGTTTCAGTTTAACACTTAAGGACGCGCGCTTCAATTTGCAACACAAACAGTCGCTACCGGGTCCAGCGGACCCAGAAAATATTATGTGGTTATTCTAAAACTTCTCAATGAAAGTCGTTGATGTTTATAAATATCGTAAATAATGTCCAAAATAAAAACAAATCTTAAGTCAAATACTAATATTTATTGTTTTACTTAATCAAACAATCAGCCCAAAAATAAAACGAATTTTGGCATAGTTTTATGACTAATGTTAAACAAAAAGCTGTAAATTCTGTAAAGATATATCTTTTACAAAAAACTTTTTTACTTTAATATACTGCTATAATGTATCTACTAAAAAAAAGTTAATTAAGCGATCAATTTTCATATGAACTCGCAAAATCAACTTTCAAAATCAACTAATATTTTTTGGTGTATAATAATTTTCCATCACAGTTCTGTATTTACCTTTATAAAATTAACTTATAAAAATAGCACAAAGTTGTTCCATATGTTCTCCATAAACTGGTGTATTACAGTTTACACAGAAAAAACCTTGGTTTTCCTGTCTTTCTTCCAGTTGCAGAGACCGCAACGTACTTTTCGTCCACTCGTTGGCCCTTCCTGTGCGGTGGATGTTTCTGTTGGTTCTACTTCTAGTAATATGTGTTGGATACGGGTTTTGATATGCTGTGATAATATTTTCTAATTTGTGTAGTCTCAAATTCCGGCTGCTTGCCATTTTCTACGAAATTAGGTAACAAAAGTAGTAAACAAACATAAATAACATGATGAAAAAAACACTTACGTATTTAGTCGCTACCGGGTCCAACGGACCCATACATACCTTTCAGGCCCGTAGCACTTGCATGCAGTGTGCCAACTGATATCCAAGGTGACGATCTATCGCCTCATTCTGTCGTCGAAAGGTACTAAGAGCGGCATCGTCGCAAACTACGTATTTTTGAAGTATTTCAACAAAATACAAGGCACTGGGTCCATTGGACCCAGTAGCGCGTCCTTAAGTGTTAATGAATAATCTAGTGAGATAACTTTTGGCATGGATTGAGTTAGTAAACAGACCTACTAACCTATTTGAATAGTGTCAAACTATTTATCTAAATATCAATTTGTGTTGAATTTGTTTCAATGAATTTCCATTTAATTTAATAATATGTCTTTTTATAACTTTTTAAAATAGAATTCGTTTATCATATTCTGAGAACAATGTGTCATCAACACCTATTTTGTATGACACTATCAGTTAAACAGGATGTGTGTGACAATCAAATTTGCACAATATTCACATCAATGTATTAGTTCATAACTTCCTTACAACATAGAAAACTGTAACCTTGTACTGTTTAATTGTAATTATGATAAATTTCCTTTTCACTTTTTCAGCCATCTTCAAATAATGGTGGGTTCATTAATTCCAAGAATCCATTTCTGTAACTTGTAAGCAACTAAGGAACCAAGTCAGAAATCAAAGAACAAATGAATGCAACTAAAAGCACAAACCAAGCTACAAAGTTGAATATTATTTACAAATTGTAAAATAGTCTAATTTATACATATGTTCATTTTGCCATAGTTGTAATCTCTCTATTGTCCTTTACATGTAACTTAATGTGCTTATTATGGTTGTAAACTTAAGTGCCTCAAATCTGCCTTAGTAGTACCTAAACAGGAGAAAAATATAATATATCTCGTAAGAACTGTTGATATTTGAAACTGCTATAGTATTTTTAAAGATTTTAACATAGTAACAGACCTTGAGTTTGATATGAAATGATAAATATTGATACAAATGCTGGTCGTAGCTTTATTCTAAATTATGTATTTATGTTTGTAGTAAGAAGCTTTAATCAAACAAGCTGCGATAGTCAAAGTAGCTGATCTATTCACTTTATGATACTATGAAATTGCGGAATCAGTAACGAAATAATGATTAGATATTGTGCCTTATTGAGGATATGAGTCATCTGTATCTGTATGTTTTGAAATGTCAGCGACTGAGCATGCCCCGAATGACGTCATCGTATAGATGCGTCTTTGGCTTTCTATAGACATTTTAAGGATATGATATTGATTTTGTAACTATTGCTTAAAGTAACAATAGTTTTATCGTATTAGAAGAAATTTTGAAATAATGACGTCTGTTTTAGATTCAATGTTCAAATCAACATGGGAGCCTTAAAATTTTCAACCAAGTCAAATAAACATCAATTATACTGAAGCACAATATCCTATTGGTGCATGACTTCAGATACCATTAAAATTTTATAGCGTTGAATGGATCCTCAAGTTATTATGAGCCTATGTTAAGCACTAGGGAATTAGAATGTTAAAATATGAATTGGATTTACTTCACTATTGCAACTGAAGTAACACAAATGTCCAAAGATGCACTAAAGCCGTTGGTAATGTTGATAGTGCAGGCAATGAAGCATTTTGGGTCCGAATTTTTTTACTGTGAACCGATTTGCATGAAATTTTGGAATTAGTTTCATTGCACCCTTCAATTCAAAAGTGAAAATGATTTGGACGCCGCAACTACCCCTGGAGTGGTTGCCACCCCATCTCGGGGGTGAGTATTTTTTTTTAAGATAACCTCGGATATCGATAGGAAGACTAATTTTAAGCAAAAAATCATCTATAAAGTTTTTCGATAAATCTAATACTTTTCAAATTATTGGCTATTGAATATTCGCAATTTTGTCACGTTTTTCATCGGTTTTTTGCAAATATCTCCAAAAATATAACTTTTATCGATAATGTTATGAGGAACAAAATTGTGGCAGGTAAAAAACTAAACAATTTTGTTTATTATAACGTATTCTAAGTGCAATATTAAGTTAGATATTAAAGATCAAAGCCGTTTTTTATTTTGTCTGCATTTTAATCGATGTGGTCAATGTCATCTAGCGGCGAGAGATGCATTTTATGCATTCTTATAATTAAGAGTTTTGTAGTGCTTGAAATAAGATTTCAAATGAGTACAATTAAAAGTCTTTTGCACGTAAAATAAGTAAGCTGTATTACAAATAAGAGGAGCATCCAATATTTTTTCTTTTAAAACAATGGGTTTCATAAGTGCCATTTCCACCAGAATTGAAATTATTCGTATTCCGCCAAGAATTAACTTTATTATGAAGTGTTTGATAAATTGTATCAGTTTGGCTGCTTTAGGACACATATTTTTCAAAATAGACAGGATTAAAATAAAAATATAAAATCTCATAGTTTAAAAAATCCCACCTTCTTTTCATAATATCTCAAAAATTACGATAGATACGTATAAAAGTGTTGGGATAAAAAATTTAGGTATTTTTCTGACAAAAAATTAAGTAATTTTGTTATTTCTGTTAAACAAAAACTGACGGAGATATGATTGTTTAAAGAGCGCGAGGCAGCGGCAATCACAGCCTCTCTTAAGCCCTTTAACCCTTCACCGTTTTCGAAAAACGTTTTTAATTGTATATTGCAATAAAGGATGTTGTAGTTCTTCTAATTACCTTTTCAATGCTGTTTTAGAAATTGTGATAGCATGAATAGCTTGGAAATGGCACTTGTGAAACCCATTGATTTACAAGAAAAAGCATTCGATGATCCTCTTATTTGTAATACAGCTTACTTATTTTACGTGCAAAAGACTTTTAATTGTACTCATTTGAAATCTTATTTCAAGCACTACAAAACTCTTAATTATAAGAATGCATAAAATGCATCTGCTCGCCGCTAGATGACATTGACCAAATCGATTAAATTGCAGACAAAATAAAAAACGGCTACGATCTTTAATATATATCTTAATATTGCACATAGAAAACTTTAGGATAAACAAAATTATTTAATTTTTTACCAGCTACAATTTTGTTCCTTATAAAATTTTCGATAAAACTTATATTTTTGGAGATATTTGCAAAAAACCGATGAAAAACGTGACAAAATTGCGAATTTTCAATTGCCAATAACTTGAAAAGTATTAGATTTATCGAAAAACTTTATAGATGATTTTTTGCTTAAAATTAGTAATCCAATCGATATCCGAGGTTATCTTAAAAAAAAATACTCACCCCCGAGATGGGGTGGCAACCACTCCAGGGGTAGTTGCGGCGTTCAAATCATTTTCACTTTTGAATTTAAGGGTACAATGAAACTTGTTTCAAAATTTCATGCAAATCGGTTCACAGTAAAAAAATTCGGAGGTTGGACCATATTTTTCGCTTCAATGACTGCGCTATGAATGTTTATTCAATTACTCACAGCTTCATCTTGCTAATATTATAATCATTTGCAGTGGCTTCCTATATTACACAACTGTATTTGAGCTTTACATGTGTAATTTCGTCCATCATAAGTTTTATATACAATGAATTATTTTAAGCAGTTGTAATATATTTTTATGAATCAATCAATGACCGATGTTGAATTGTTTTTTGAACTACAATGTTATCAAGCTCTCAAACTTGTATTTCATCTGTGATTGTAATCAGTAATTTTTATATTTAATTGCAAATGAGCTAATTTGAACAAATTTATTTTTAATCAATGCACTTTACTATTTATTTAGTTCTAATTGTTTTTACTACTTGAGCACTAAGATCTGTTGATTTGTATAGAACTTGTAAAAATTAATCATTATTAATAAATATTTTTTTACAATTAAAATTTTTCATTTCCTAATTTTTACAAAGAAAACATTGATTGTGGTTACAAATTAAAAATGAGTTATTACATTTTCGAACTCTAGAAGAGACACCCTCTGTGCCTCTTCTTGCTCGCATTTCTCCTCTTTGAACAGTCTAAATCTAAATAAAAAATATGTTTTCAGCGGAAACATTTAATTATTAAAACAAATAGAACTTAAACTTTGCACATAAATTCAGTCTCTTATTTACATTTTACACTTTCTTGACATGCGTCACATTTTGTATTTACTAGTTTTCCTTGTGAAAACTGGTGTTGAAAAATTGTCTGGGGTTACGTTGGGACTTGGTAATGGAGTCTTCGGCGTCTCATTTGATATGGACACAGCGGATACATTTTTAATTGCTTCTGGCAAGTCATCCGGTAAGCTTGCAGGTTGTGAAGTTGAAGTTGCTGTTAATCTTTTCTCTGATATAGTTTTTAATATGTTTTTGCCAGCTTCTTTAGTCTGTAAATAAATAAATAAATTCATATCAGACCCAGTTACATATTTGTGTTGAGAAAGCATTAAAGTAGAAGGTAGGCTTTGAGGCAATGGCTGAAGGATATTTCGTTGTTCCTAGAGGTTAACTGGCAGAGAACAATTTTAGCGTTAAGTTCGCCTTTTGTACCTTACTTGTGTGGTCAATAGACTTTTTATAAATAAATAAATAAGGGAGCGACCAGTGATAAAAACGCTTAGGCGAAGATGACAGCTAGAAGTAAACAAAGGTAGTATAATAATTTAGAGTTATTTCTATCTCACTAATAATAAAGTGTTTACTCACGCTCTCATGCTCCAGGCACTTGTAAGCGTAATGCGCGGCGTGGTCGAGTAGCGAGAACCTGAGGTAGTACTGCGCCAAGTACCGCTGCGCGGCGGGGAGCTCCTTGCTGCCGGCGTTGGCGGGGTCCTGGCACGCGGCCGTGTACGCCGCCGCCGCGCTGTTCGGCATATTCGACTTCTCGTACAATCTGGAAATTAATAGAATTTAAATATAGTTTAGGTGCTCAGAATAAACACATTACGTGAAATAAGACTTAACTAGCGACACGCCCCGGCTTCGCCCGGGTGCAACTAAATTGTTGTGTTTCTCTACCATATTATGCATGTATTAATGTATTGTACATATAAAACTTACTTAAGATACTATCTATTTAAAAGAAATCGCTCAAAATCCGTTGCGTACTTTTAAAGATCTAAGCAAACATAGGGACAGACGGCGGATAGCGACTTGTTTTATACCATGTAGTGATGTACCTAGAGAAATATCCCAGTATGTTTACAGAGGAATGATATAAAATTAACCATTCTAAAATGTGCCAAATTCTTCATAGATTTAAAGAATATCTATATCAAATGCTTCAATCCAGGACAGCACTTGCTCTGTTCTGCCACGAATGAAATATTTACGACAATACAATCTTTTTTTATTTCAGACGAGAGTTAAATGTTTATTGCCTGGTAAAACTGAAATACTCACTTTGCCAACTTGAAAAGAGCCATTCCTTCGATATCGCCCGTACTATGTGCCTTATAGTAACATTTCAGTGCGTTTGGTATCTTATCCATCTTCTCGTACGCCTCGCCAAGAGATACTAGCATCCTTGAGTCATCAGGCTTCAGTTCTGCTGCGCGAGAGTAGTAGTAAATACAGTAACCGGTCAATCCTAGTATTTCATATGCTTGTCCTAGACCATTCCATGCGCGATAGTCGTTTCTGTTAACATCTGCAAACAAAGGAGAAAATAGGAGATAAGGGTAAATGAAGGATGAATCATTTGAACTATCTTGTAAAATTACAGTTTTCAACAAATATTACAACAGTATCAGGTGGCATATTTTTATCTTGGTGTGCTAAAATACAAGTATAAAAAATCATTCAAGAATATTCCCAACAAATAAGTATCATATCAACTTTAAATTCACAAAACTCACCTATTGCATGTCTATAACATTGAATGGCTGCATTTGAGTTCTGCAACTCAATAAACTCGTGACCCATAAGGATCCAAGCAGACAAATACTGTGGATCTAAAGACAGAGCTCTTTGGAAGTACATCACTGCCTTTTGGTGTTCACTTCTTAAACTGTAATAATTACCTGCAAAAATAAATAATAAGTAATTATCTAACGCAATAAATAAATAAAAAAACCTTGAACTAACACCAATCCCCTAGCCCAGAACTATGGATGCCAGAGACATACTTAAATACTTCTATAAACATTGATGACTTGAGTACAAATGCTTATTGCCTAGCAGGATTGGCCACTAGACCAAGGAGCCTGTCCAATAATCATAACTTTTTATAACTAAAAGTAATTTAAGGGCTATTTACTTACCTATAACACAACAAGTCTCTACTCTATACTTATCTATAGAGACAGCTCTTTGAGCAAGGTTGGCAAGCTCCATCCTCTTTTCTTTTAAGTACAGCAGATGAGAATAGACATCCCAATTGTCTAACCGATATGGATCTACTTGATACAGCTCTCTGAATAAACCCAATGAAGTGTCCACATCTGAAAAACACAATTTGCATTAATTAGAGTAATGAGCAGCTAAAAGGAAGAAGTTATAAATGCTGCATCCATGATCATATTTTTAACAAACAAGAAGAAAATTGAAAAATCAAATATCATAGGATCTCCAACTATTTGCATCATCAGCATCAAATCACTAACACAAATACACAAAAAGGGCGGATCTTTTGAAGGGGGGTGTCATGGGGTCATAACCTCCCCCTTAGTTCCAGAACTTAGGTGGACCACTAATTTGATATAATTATTTAATTTTTACTGACTTGAACGTGACTATGTGACCCCCTGGCGCCAAAGTTGGATATGCCCTGTACACAAACACAATTAAATTTTGACATATCTCACCTCTTCTATCATGATGTGCAATAGCCATCTGCGCAGTGACATAAGTGCTCTTATGAAAACCAACCGCTGCCAAGCTCATGTAACTGTCCAGGGCTTGGTCGGAGAGTTTCAGCTCCACATAAGCGTGAGCAGCGAAGAAATACATCATCCAATGTTCCGGTAGCTGTAGAGAGTCCAACGCTTCATATTCATTGGCCAGGCCAGCGAGCTCTACCCAGGCTGCCCACAGAGTAGGCGCCGCTGCTACTGATGCTTGAAGCACTGTTACAGCCTGGCTTCGAAGGTCAAGCTTCTTCAACACTACACCTTCTAGGTACAAGAGGTACCCATCCAAATTATTACGATTAGCCTGAAAAATATTTATTCAAATATAATAAAAGATAACTCATTTTTAGATGCATGGTGCAAGTTGAGTTACAACAAAGTTATATTTAATTACACTTAATTTTGCAGGAATATGTACAGTCATGAGTAATAACATAGAAACATCCTTAAAATTCAAATTTATGTAGCAACATTAAATCGCAAAAATAAATATGCTAAACTACGGCCTATAATTAGGTAAACGCTAAATTATTTCAAAATGAACTACACAATTCTATCAAATAATTGTAAACAATAGGTAATCAAAATGTTATATTAACTTTAAGTTACAAAATTATATACCCACCAAGCAAATCTAAAATATGTACACAGTACACTTTCAAAAATATGTGAACAATAAGTATTAATCAAAATTATATATACCATAAAATCAAGTGAATATTAATCATCAAAACTAATAAAAAGAAAGACTTATTTCTAGATTTTTTCAGTAATTGCGTTATTAGGATTTGTTACAAAAAATAAGGTAAATATTTGAAGTAAAGGGGGTAAGTTCATAAACATCAGCGAGCGGCATCGCGCAGCGTAAAGGCTCGCTCGACCACATTTTGTTTCCATTCACCGTCCTGAAACTGCTCATGCTGTTAGATTCCTACGGAAATATTGTGGAATTTGTCTTTCCCTGTTGTCATGTGATTAGGCCAGGTTTTCCCATGGTGCGCCCAAAATGGGCAAACCTGGCCTGATCATTGATAACTTGTTAAGAACCAAGCTGTGCTTGTTCTTGGTGGGCGCTGATGTACAAACCTCTTCTGTTCATTTGACACATGACAGCGATAGCGTATTCTTTTTAAATATTCTTTTGTTTTTCGTTTGTTTTAATGTATTGATTTTTCTCAGTCTGAGAATACTAGTACACGCTCACATTGTTATACCTATTTCGGTATTTTATTGAAACAATCACTAGGCCCAGGTTTTACTTACTTGTATTTGCGAGCGTCAAGGGGCGTCAGAGGATTGGCCAATACTAAGAAATCAATGTAAAATGAATAACAATATTGTGCCGTACCGTATTTCTACACATGACAAACACAGTAGTTTAGACAGTACTTTCAGCGTGATTGATGGACAAACATCCAAACAAACAAATTTCACATTAATTATAATATTGAATAGATAAGATTAAAAACCAAAGGCGGAAATGATGTTGATAAAATTATTTAGGTGCACAGCCGAACAATCGATTTTGCATTTTGTCTACTATGAGTGGGTAAAAGGATTTTTTTTGTTTGAAAATAAGTTTTTATTGAATCGCAAAAGCTTTTGAGGGGAAAATTTGCAAAATAAGTAGGTATTCCTAAAAACGAAATTGTCAATGACTGTATACGTCATGATCACTTAATTCGACTAAAATCACGAGTAAAGTTACTAGGCAAAAGTAAGTATACACTTCCAATATAATTTTGATGTATACATGACAATGCCTATTACATGTGTACATTTGTATACATACTATAGAAATTTACCTGGATAGTTAAAAATTATATTCAGAGTGTGAATGTATTTATGATTTTGTTTCGCTTATATCAATGTGGAATAAACGTTTACCTTATTTTGACATTGTTTAATGGTTAGTTAATTTAGAACAAAACGTTGTATACTTCTTTCTAGATTGGTACAAGTTAAGATATTTTAGAAAATGTGACAATGTATAGATATTATTGCTCATGACTGTACCAGGCAAAGTCACTGATTATACCCAAATAAGTTTAACTTCCGCATTAAGAAACTCACAAGGAAGTCTTCGAGTACAGCCAAATGTATGATTTAATAGATATTACAGTAGTTACCTTAAAAAAAGACAGTAAGTCTAGTAAAACTTGTGTTGATTCCGTGTTTTCGCTGGTCGTGTCTATACTGTTATCCAGTCTCTTCTTCTCACTGGACATATACTGAGAGTAACGCAATAGAAAAACACATTTAGGACTCGTGCAGTTTTCCAAAAAATGAGCCGCTCTATCATATTCTTGACAGTCAAAGTAAGTTTTCGCAAGTACATAAGCTTCTTTCTCTTCAGCTGCAATACCGTCGTCATAAGGCTCAGAAGAATCTTCTTGCGTTATTTTGATATCCTTTAGGGCATAATTCAACTCTGCTAGCCATTTAGCGGTCTGTATCAGACCTCGATCAGTACATTCCCTAATTCCATGTCGTATATCGATTCTGACTTGGTTAAGGTCAATTTGAACGTCTCCTTTCGCATTCATGGACAGTGGCTGCATTTTCGACTTATTCTATTTTATTAATTTCTCTTACAATGTTTAGCTTGATAACGTTTAGCGAGTCGTGCTGATCAAAAACAGCAAAATAAATATAATATAGCTTTGGATTTGGGCATCTCCCGTAACGATATGTCAAATTCAAAGAGTCAAAATCTAATGTCAGTTTGACATATGTCAACTAACCATTTTTTTTAATATAACGGCCATGGACATTTGTCAACTATCCATGACCAACCATAGACAATACGTTCGGAAACCATCAAATATTAATGTTTTTGATGGAAATATCCAAAGATATGTAATTCAATCATTATTAACAACGTAAATTCGTCAAATACATTATTCACTTGATGTTTTAGGTATTGAAATATATTGCTATGAACATGCGTTGTTTTGAACAAGAGGGATACTAGGGATATTGTAAAAACCATAAAGTATGATAATACAACGGGAAAAAACAAAGATATTAGATATTCAAGATCTTTGGTAAAAACCATATCTTTGGTAAAAACCCAATTTTCATTACCTACGTCTACTGACTGAAAAAACATGTCGAGAAAAAAAATACTTTGACAGCGGAATGTCATCTGTTTTTGTTTGACAAATAAATTGCATTTTTACGGTGGTGAAAAAACAGCAGGCAGTTTTTGTTATGAAAGATAATTTCTAATTATTTAAAGTCAATAAAACAACCGTTACGATGGAGAAGGAAGCAGATAACAGTGAAGCTCCAGAAGATGCAGCTGAAAATACCGAAGAGAATGAGAAAGCAGCATTAGACGACTACATATCTAACCTGGAAATCAGGATCAAACAAAAAACAGAAATGAGGCACCAAAATTTAAACTGCGTTCGACCACCCGACAATCATTTTTCTAAACTTGATTCTGGTTTAAAGAAGAATACGACTTTTGTAAAGAAGCTGAAATCATTCAGTGCAACTCAAATGGATGCCCTACTTAAGGATTGCAGTTCTTTAAACTTAACCAAGTATATTTCAGAAGTCGCAGCCGCTATTGCAGAAGCTAAGATGAAAATGTCCGATATCCCAGCCGCTATCAATTTGTGTTCTTCCCTACATCGCACTTATGCTGAGTTCTCTTCAAATTTTTTTGAGAACTGGCAGAAGATTTTGACTTTCAAAGCTACAGATAAAATAGCAAACTCGTCTAAACTTCGAGTGGACATAAGGTTTTATGCAGAGTTAGTTGCTGTGGGTATATTTGCCAATAAAACAGGTTTACCTTTGTTAGGTAATGTCCTAACAGTGTTAATAAATATGGACAAGGAAGAGCACAACAACATACCAATATTGCTGTCTTTCTGCAAACATTGTGGAGAGGACTATGCAGGTCTGATGCCCAAAAAAATTAGAGATGCTGCAGAAGTAAGTATTTAATCTTAATATTGAGATGTGCATGGATCAGCATGCATTGGCGGTTTATTAACTTGTGGCACCTGGCCTGCGCAGCTTCGTCTGCGTGGATTTCAGATCCCTTTTGTTCACAATAAAAGTTAGTTGTCGCTCTTACACAGGGTTTGAAGATTGTCTGTGCCAAGTTTCATCAAAATTGATTGTGAGTTTAAATGGGAGAACACAGACCAAGTTACTTACACATTTATAATATTAGTAGGGATTGTCATTCTTCTGCCCTTTTCTCAAACTAAGTGAGATGGGAATATAATTTCTTTATGATTGCTTCAAGTAAAGATTGCTAAGTATCAAAGAGAGTAATTTGTATGACATTATACTTTTCATTTTCAGAAATTCAATGTCACTGTTCCAAGAAACACATTTTTGCCAGCGGAAAAGCAGACAGTTGTAAGGACATTGCTCAGAGATTACTTTGCTTCCCTGACTAAACACTTGTTGGCGGAAAGAGCACAACTGCAAGCTCTACATGCAGCTAATCAGCGGACTCTTCACACCCGCGGGGAGCTGTCTCAGGAGAGGAAAGATCAGTTGGAACAGCATCAGGTAAAGAGGATGTATTTTCTTGAATCATTGAATGTTAAGGATATTTTTTATTTTAATTATCATTTAAGACTGTAACAGTAAATGTTACTTTATTACATGATGATACATGATATTTTTTTTTTATATCATTTTAGACAACCCACTTGGTATAATGGTCAAGATGTTGCCTATTACGCAAGAGGTCGCGGGTTCGATCCCCGCACAGGACAAACATTTGTGTGCATGAACATGTCTGTTTGTCCTGGTCTGGGTGTTATATGTATCTATTTAAGTATATTTGTAATACAACAGTTGATTCTGATGTCTGTAACACAAGTGCTTAAGCTACTTAACACGGGGTCAGATCAATGTATGTGATGTTGTGAAATATTTATTAAAAAAAAAAAAAGTTAATGAAACAAGTACCTAACGCCTTTGAATTTCATTTAATTTTGTTGAAAATCTGGTGTACATAGTAATTATCAACAACATTTCTCAATAACTTGCAGATCTCATTCAACCATATTGTTTTTAATAAAAGTTTTAAATTACAAAATTATGTTGCTTCTTATTTTCAGGCAACTTACGATAAACTGCTGGTGGGTGCTCAAAACTTTGCTGAAGTGTTAGGTGAAGAGCTAGGGGAGGCTGGTGAACCTCCGACCCTCACTCTGACGGTTACCGAGACCCAGGGAACTGTGACCATTGGTGGAGCTGAAGAGTTCAACATGCAAGCCGGCACAGACCCCTGGCAGGATGAAGATACTAGAACATTCTATACTAGTCTGCCTGATTTGAAAGTGTTCATGCCAAATTACCAAATGAAAGAGGTAAAATATTTATTTGCTATTTATGAACATACAGCACTCGCAGTCAACCACGGAAGTGGTTTCAGATGCTTTTAGTTTAAGTAAATCTTACTTGTATTGATTAATAATAAATAAATACAAAGTGAAAAATGTATGATTATATATGTTAGGCATGTTTTCATTTTTGAGACAATGTTTTGTTATCTCTATACTGCTGTTACAATTTTGATTGTATTAGATATGTCTGTATATTTTAGTTCAACTTTTTTGCTGCTGCATTTTCGCTGCGCATTTGGCAGATTTGGACATTTCATACTGGACTTATTGCAACAATCTAACAAAAAGCATGTTTGTGTTTTTCAGACTGTAAAAAGTAAGACTGAAACAGTAACTGAAGAAATGCTTGACGAAGATCTAAAAGAAGATGAGCTAAGTGACAGTGAGGAACCTCCTACTGTCCCAGATGTGGAGCAAGAGGACACGCAACCATCCAATGTTTCAAACAAGTATGTTCTAAAAAACAATAAAATAAATCTTTATAAAACCTTTTCATACCAAAATCCAATTTTTCAAAACAAAACGAATCTTCAAATCTAATAGACCAATTTTAAAAAATATTTTTCATCGCAAAGCTTCATTTGCACTCAGTAACAGGCTATATTTGGTACTAGATAAAAATATTTAGATTTTTCTTTTAATTACTAGTGCGAAGCCGTGACTGGCCGCTGGTTTGTAATAAGCAAACAACTTTTACTAATTCAAAAACTCTTTCTGTACTATCGAGGATACAAATTATTATTCTTATTTGTTACAGATATGCATTGGATGCATTTATGAATGAATTGCCGAATTGCATAAACAGGGAACTGATAGATAATGCAGCAGTGGACTTTGTTCTGAATCTCAACACCAAAAACAATCGAAAAAAGCTTACCAGAGTATTGTTCAGTGTGGCTCGTACCAGACTGGACTTACTCCCGTTTTATTCAAGATTTGCAGCAATACTTTACCCTGTGTTGCCAGATGTATGTGTTGATCTCTGTCAAATGCTGAAGCAAGACTTTAAATATCATGTTAGGAAAAAGGATCAAATCAACATTGAATCAAAGGTATACAAATATTATATTATTTGCGGTAAATTTATTTGGTGTCATTTTTACATGACAAAAAATTTATTCAATAATATTTTTTCATTACAGATAAAAGTAGTAAGATTTATTGGAGAGCTAGTTAAATTCGGATTGTACTCCAAGATGGAAGCTTTATATTGCTTGAAAGTTCTCCTACATGACTTCAAACATCATCATATTGAAATGGCTTGTAATTTGCTGGAAACTTGCGGAAGATATTTGTACTGTAATCCAGATACCCATCAGAGAACAATGATTTATTTGCAGCAAATGATGAGGAAAAAAGTAAGTGCAGACTATGTATCCCTCTTACTTTAGTCTTTTACATCTCTTTTTATTCAATTAATATTTTAAATTTTGAAGTATATCTTAATTTGCGTGCTCGCTATTGTATTGGAATCAGGCCAACAATAAATGCATTTTAATAACATTTTTGTGGAATTAAAAAAATACTTTAACCTTTTTCAGACCGTGTCAGCATTAGACTCTCGTTATGTGACCCAAATAGAGAATGCTTTCTACTACGTCTGTCCGCCTGAAGCACCCGCTCAACCGAAAGAAGAGGAACCTCCCATGCACCAATTCATACGGAAAATACTTCACGAAGACTTGCAAAAGAGTAATGAAGAGAAAATTCTGAGATTGATGAGAAAACTGAATTGGGATGACCCGGACATTGCAGCTATTGCTATACAACATTTAGCAGGGGGCTGGAGAGTCCGAGCTAGTGCAAGGAGGGCCTTAGCTCGTTTGACCGCTGAGCTGGCAGCCTGGCAGGAAGCAGTCGCCCCTGCCGTAGTTGATACCATTCTAGAAGAAATACGCGTGACCATGGAAGATCCACATCCCAAACACAATCAAAGAAGAATCGCGACTGTCAGATATCTGGGAGAACTGTATAACTACAAACTGTTAGACTCTCGAGATGTGTTCACTGTACTGTACTCGTTTATAACTCTTGGCGTGACGCACGATCACAGCAATGTGTCGCCACTAGATCCACCAGATAATGTGTTCAGAATAAGACTAGTCTGTGCGTTGCTGGAAACTTGCGGCGCTTATTTCAATAGCGGTTCAAGCAAGAAGAGATTGGATTATTTTCTAATTTTCTTCCAAAACTACTATTGGTATAAGTGTTCGGATCCTTACTGGACGGATGAAACTAAATTTCCTATTTACGTGAAATATATTTATCAAGAGTGTCTGACTACGTTGAGGCCGAAGTTGACACTTTATACCAGTTGGCAGCAGTGTAAGGATGCAATTGAGGAGTTGAGGCAGACTCTGTATCCTGAATTGGGAGAAGAGGAGCAGTATGACAATGAGGACCAAGGCGATGACAGTGTTAATGATGGGTTAGACACTATAATAGAGACAGACGATGAGACTGACAATCCACAGCTGCCGGAAGAGAGTTCAGATGAGGAACCCATAACAGAGAATACCGGTAATGATGATAATGAGGGCGGAGCTGATCCTGATGATATGAATATTGATGCAAGACGTCCAGCCCCGAAACCAGTAAGTTTAAATACTAAACTTAGAGACTGTTCTGACCAGGGCCGTCTTTCACCTAATAGCATGTAATGTGCCCAGGGCCCTTTATAGGTAAACAAGAGGCTTAAAGACCTATTAGGCCTTTAAACCTCTTGTTTGGTGAATCTGGCCTGGGGGCCCCAATTGATCGCGGGGCCCTTGGCATGTGCCTTACGTACAACTCGTGATATGTAATAAAAACAACTTATAAAACATTTGATGTCATTTGTACAGGTGGAAGATGTGGAATTTGAATCGGCGTTCGAGAAGATGGTGATGGAAAACATTGCAGAAAGGCAGCGGGAAAGCCGACCGCAGCAACGGGATATCGCTGTGCCCATGACTTGCAGGCAAACAACAAAGAAGACGTATGAACAGTTACTGGTAAGATTTTAACTATCTCTTTAGAATAGATGAGATTGTTCGGCAGCGCTAGTACAGTGAACAGCACATCAGATTGTCAAAACTTTTCCAATTAAAATTGAACCATAGCTGTCATAGATTAAGTTGAAAATTGAGTGAAGATTTTTGATAACTTTGTTATTGTCCATACATTATAGTATAATGGTATATAAATTAGTCTTTTCATTGCAGCAAGGAAAAGAAGGCGTGGAGTTCGTGTTGATGGTCAGGAAAGGCACTAAACCTCAATACAAGTCCTTCAGTGCTCCGCCAGAGCTGGCCAGCAACCTACAACAGCAAGCATTAGCTGATAAACAAGAAATGGAAAGGGTTAAACGGTATTTAGTTCAGATTAATTCAAATAATTATTGGTTTTTTTTTACCCACGTTGAAACTGGCTAGGTAACTAACGCTAAGGTGAAAGTTATTGCCATAATAGCTTTAATTAACATGTTAGAGCTCCTTGAAATTAAAGCTTAAAAGTCACGTAAAGTGTGGGGCCCCACGTTGAGGAGCGAATTTTTTTAATACTTTTTCTTCATGTAAAGACTATACATATCTTACATATAAATAAACTTTTTTTTCTGATACGTCATCGTATTCCATCTAAAAACCACATCATAAGGCGGCACAATAAATAATTTTATCTTCTGTTAAGATTGACGCTCAACATATCGGAGAGACAAGAGGAAGAAGAATACAGCGCGGAGAGTGGAGGCGGTTCCGGCGGCAGCGGCAACCCCAACAGAGGGCAGCACGTTCGCCAGAAATACCAACACCCCAAGGGTGCCCCGGACGCCGATCTGATATTTGGACCGAAAAAATTTAAATGATCCGACGATACTGCCGATGAGCAGTTAAAAATTTGAAATCGTATTCGTAGAAAGTTGAGCACACACTGAAACTGAAATTGTCAGGCAAGATGAATGTTGTGAAGGAATTGTAATTACATGTTTAGGCAACATTAACTCCCCAAAAGGATGTTTTACTTCTCATTTCGCGCTTAGAAAACAACTGCAAAAATTTTATGTTTATCAAGCACTATTGTTTATTTTCCTGTTGAATAAAAGCCAAAATTTCTAGATTTTCTAGTTTACTATTTCCTCGCAATTAGGATAGTGGCTTCAGTTGTAAATTCTCTCTACAAAAATCTTTTTTAATTTTTTTTAGACTGATATTATCGAGTCGAAAAAAGCTTTTAAAGAACTGCCAACACGAAGAAACATTAAAGTATTAAGTTTTGTCTTGTATGTAACATAACATTTTGTTTGAGATCTTGCATTTGTTAGTTGGAAGTATTTCACATGACTGTAAGTAATTTTCTATTCATTGCAATAAAATTAAATTAAAATGCAAATACTCTAGCAATTGTTTTCTTCTTAAAATAATCCTATGTATTCTCAAGGCGCTGTGGTTGGGCGAAAAAAGCAAAAGAATTTAGTTTGTAACGCCGACTTTGCGCCGACTCCACATGGTGGCGGTTGGCCCCAAAGATTTTGGAAATATCAATCTTTGGTTAGCCCCAACGCCACTCGCCCAACATCACAGATTTATTAAAAACTAGTCAGAGACCCAACATGCGGCACTAGAAAAAAGCATTGGCCCCAACGTTGGAGCGACCATCTAGCCGGGGCCATACGTACGTTGGGTGGGTGAGTGGCATTGGGGCCAACGTGTGGAGCCGGCGTTAGCAAAACAAAATGAGGAATAAATTATTTAATTTTATATCAACATATAACATCGTATTTTCCATAGAGTTAAGTAATAGGCAGGGAAGTTTTGATTCTCTTCTCTTTAAAATTTCCGAACGAAACAATAAATGCATCATTCTTTGAGATTTTTGACACATGTCATTTTGAAATGTGAATAGCACCGGTCGCTTGAATAAATCGGTTCCTGCAAATTATTTCAGTATTTTCGGTGCGTTTTTTGAATATTGTTGTCATATCTGCAATAAGGATACCACGGCGTTGTTGTTACTAGATGGTGAAAATAAGTCTATAAAAATATTTGTTTACAAAATAACCTAAACTACGAAACCATGGCCGATGAGGATTTTAGTAAGTTGTTACAACAAGCTGAGCAGTTAACTACTGAAATTGAAGGAAATGAGGAACTGCCCAGGGTTGAAAGATCGCTCGGACAGGTGCTGGAGGCTTCACAAGAACTCTATTCTAGAGTTATACAGTCTGGCGCCAACGACGTTCAAGCGTATGTATTGTTTTGATGCTCTCAATTGTGTTGTTTTTTTTACAAATTAGGCTAACCGTAAATGTTTTATGGATTTACAGGCACTTATTGTTCGGTGCCAAAGGAATTGACTTGCAGCAAATATCACAGAAGCTGGAAACCTTGAGCTCAAAACGAACATTCGAGCCTTTACAGCCTATTGCAGATTCAGACATAGAAAGTTTCCTTCGCAATGAGAGAGAGAATGCTATATTGTCACTTATTGATGAAGTCAATAAGAATGTAAGTATTTTTTTTTTGTTAATATAATGCTATAAAGTAGAGCTTTTCATTTTTCAATGGAAATGAAATTCTTTTACAGTCCTTACAAACAACTGAAGATCAAAAATGGGAACACATGATGTCAGAATGGAACAGGGAAAAGATTAAGCTGATGAATGCAATGATCGGGCCATCTCAGAACTGGCTAGACCTCAAGCGCACACCCGAGCCTCCCAGCATAGCTGACGCTCCAAAGAAGTTTGGTCACTCAATGTTGGACAACATTGAGACAGCTTACGCGCGTCAAGTACACCAGTATAATAAGCTTGTGTTCCAAGGGTCCAAGTCAAGGACAGCATTGCACCAGAAGTTTGCTCAAGTGGCTGAAGAATTCAATGATCCAGTAAGTTACACCTAATAATTATGTTCTTATAATTATTTCAGAGGATATCAAGAATGTCTTATAGTTTTCTAAAGAGTGATCAGCAGGCAGCACATTATTCATTTTGAGTTTTAAATACTTGACACTATTTAGAACATTATGTTGTAAGCAAAGTATGTACATGTGTGACTTGTTTTATGTTAAATTGTAGTTAAATATTACTTTTTGATTGACAATGTTATACATTTTACAGAAAGTAAAAGAAATGTGGGAAGTAATTAAAACAATGGCCAACATTCCTGCATTGGTCAGAGATGAAGATCCATTGAAGGCTAGAGGCAATGCAGCTATACAACAGTGTCTCATTGCTCAAGGCAAGAAGTATTTAGAGAAGAGGTTAGTCATTTTTTTAATTTAACTTATTCAAAGTTCATACAGCAGCATAGTCATATGAACTTGGTGTGCTTTAGTTGATGGATTTATGATAATTTCATCATAATTCTCCTGCACTAGGCGGGGTCGGCCCAATATAATAATAAATAATAAATAAATGCCTTGGACTAACACACCAATTGCCTAACCCCAAACTAAGCTCGATGCTTGTACTATGGAAGCTAAGGAACGGATAGACATACTTAAATACTTTTATAAACATCCATGACTCAAGTACAAATGCCAATGTTCATCACACAAACATTTGCCCCTAGCGGGATTCGAACCCGCGAATGAATATATGACCCAAAAGGTACTAACTCTACCTGCGCTTTTGAATTCTCACCAGCACTCAGTTGGACAGCTTACAAGTGACGGTATAGAGCTGAATATTATTATTTTATGCTCTTATATCGTCCTATATGTATACGACACCTGGTGGTACATAGGACCCATTAATTTTGTACATGGGCCTGTAGTCTATATGTACAATTAAATCAATTTGAATAACTGTACCTAAAGTCACAAATTATTTATATACATTTTTTTATGTACAAAAGCAGTTACATATAAAAAAACCTCTAGTTCTTAATAATATTTCCATGTAACAATTTTTTTCGTGTACTTTTATTTCCTTGTAATTATCAATTTAATTCGTAAGTCGCAATGTACTTCCCATGTAACTAATAAACCTCGTTTCCTCTTTGACTATTCTTCCATCTTTTATTCCAGATATAAACAATACATGAGCGATGTGGTGCGAGCTAACCCAGCCGCCGCGATGCGTGGCGGAGAGCCGGGGACATACCCGCTGGTGCGCGGTTTCGTCGGCCTCCGGCTGCAGGGACAGAACATGCAGGGCCTCACCGACGGCGTCATCGACGAGCGCCCGCTCTGGCCCATGATCTACTACTGCTTGAGGAGCGGCGATGCTAATGCTGCGTTGCATTGCTTGAGGAAGGCAGGGTTAGTATAGAAACATAATAGGCAGAAAAAACGCGACTAAGGTTTGGTTTCGAACAATATGTCGAAATAACGTCGCATAATTTTGTATAGAAAATGCATTGCCGCCGAACTTCGGTCGCGTTATTTCTGCCTTTTGCATTCCTACGCTAAGAATTGAAGAGGTCATAGCAATTATTGTCTAGCTAACAATTAATGAGTAGTAGAAACGAATTTTTAAAAGCTTAACTAAGTTATCACTCATTTGAGAAAAACTTTTATTATGGTATGATAGATTACTGCTATTCACATTATTATATGTTATTCAATACAAACCAAGATCTTAGTTTCATTATGTAACAGCAACCATGTTGTTCATACAACTTGTAGTTTCATGAAATGTATTTTGTGTCCAGACGTGACCATGAAGAGTTTGTAGCTGCTTTAGAAGAATATATCAGAACTCCAGAGAAGCCACTTAGTGATAAGCTCCAAACAGCCATCAACTTCCAATACAGAATACAAGTTCGCAATTCGACTGACCCCTACAAAAGAGCTGTAAGTATAGAATGTAATATTGATGTTGATATGTTAAGTTTCGAGTTTTTAGCAATGAATAATTTTGTAATAGTATTATACTAGTATCAATAGTGTTGTACCAATTTATCTTGAATTTTCAGGTATACTGCGTCATAGGCTGTTGTGATGTTTCTGATGAACATTCAGAGGTAGCCCGCTCAGCTGATGATTACTTATGGCTCAAGTTGTCTATCATAAAATCGCGCTCTGCCACTAATGAATCCGAATTCTTCTCATACTCTGACCTTCAAAAATTGATTTTAGAAGAATATGGTTTGTATAATATTCATACAAATTATACTTGAGAATATCAAAAAGCATGCTGACCAAAAAAAAAATATGTCCACCTTTTTAACACATTTATTACTTTTAAATTAACAGGAGAAACTCATTACCATGCCTACGAGAAGCCACTTGTATACTTCCAAGTGCTGGCCCTGACTGGGCAATTCGAACCAGCTATTGAATTTCTATCAAGAATACCCAGGTAGGTGTAACAATGACTACTATAGTTTGTTAAATGATGTATGTAATTTGTTGTGATATCTTTAAGCCTTGAGCCAGTGTATATGAGAGATTGGTATCTAACATTGATATAAATGTGTCATTACTTTATTTTCAGATACCAAGTACATGGTGTCCACATGGCTTTAGCACTTCATGACGTATATCTATTAGGCACACCGCGCAATGTTCAAGCTCCATTATGTAAGTGTTAATAAACTGTATTTTGATTGTGAGATAACAATAAGATGTGTAGGTATCCTTGGGTTCTGAAATAATTCTTCTATGATTTTTTCATTTATAGTATCGGTCGATACTGACGACCCGACTCCGCTGCGGCGTTTGAACTTGGCGCGTCTATTGCTTCTCTACGTAAGGAAATTTGAATTGACCGATCCGTCTGATGCGTTACACTACTACTTCTTTTTGAGGTAAATACAATTTCAAATTAATGTTTATATTTTTGCAGTAAAAATATTTTAATATTGTTTACATTTTGTTCAAAGGAATCTCAAAGATCCCAGTGGCAAGAACCTGTTCATGTGTTGCTGTACTGACCTCGCACTCGAGAGTCGAGATTACGAGCTTCTGTTCGGCCGTATGGATGCCATGACAGGGCTTCGTAGCCAGGGCCTGTTGGATCAGTTTAATAACCCTCACATAGATAGTAAGGTAAGTGGCACTGCCTTTAAAAACAACATTTAGGATAAATAATAAACAATGTAAATAATTATGTCACGAAACTTTGTTACAGGTCATAGCTTTAAATGTTGCTGAACAACTCGTGAATAAAGGACTCTTTGAAGATGCTATAACGATGTATGATATAGCAGAGGTGAGCAATGATGTTTTTTAATGTGATATTTTTTTATTGCTTTATATTAGTAATATTTGCGTAAGGTCTTCCCTCAGTGGTCTAGCTTCATAAACGTGTCATTATACGCTTCCTATTTGCCGCTTACGTACAAAACTATAAAGCTCTGTCGACGGAGCGGCAACGCATGCATGCTTTACGACTTCTGTCACACGGTATGTCAAGCGCCCGCGTGTGTCTAGTGTTTCATATTTTTTCGGACAGATAAAAAATAAATCATTGGAAAATAACACCCAGACCACAACAAACAGGCATGTTCATGTACACAAATGTTTGTCTTTTGCGGAAATCGAACCCGTGACCTCTTGGTCCAATGGTCAACTTCTTATCCATCGCACCAAACGGGTCGTCGAAAACGTATTTTAGAAGCTCATTAATGAAGTTGAATAAAGAACGTTTTTATTATTTCTTCCGTCGTCTACAGAACCTAGAGAAAGTCCTGGAGCTGTTCTGCGTGCTGCTAGCTCAGGTGGTGAGCAGCGGCGGCGGCGGCGGCGCGGAGGGGCTGCGCGCGCGCCTGGCGCTGCTCGCCGACCACGTGTCGCGCCGTCTGCGCGCCGCGCCCGCCGCCGCCGCGCTGCCCGCCGCATTACTGGAGGCGTACAACAAGCTCTGCAAGCTGATGACGTTCTTCGATAGATACCACGCCGAGAACTACGATGGGGCTCTTGAGGTATGTTATAAGACAATTTTAATGAAATTGAACTGCTATGATGTAATGAACTTGGTCGAGCGCCTGGCGCTGCTCGCCGACCACGTGTCGCGTCGTCTGCGCGCCGCGCCCGCCGCCGCCGCGCTGCCCGCCGCATTGCTCGAGGCGTACAACAAGCTCTGCAAGCTGATGACGTTCTTCGATAGATACCACGCTGAGAACTACGATGGGGCTCTTGAGGTATGTTATAAGATTATTGATGTAATGAATTTGGTCGCGCGCCTGGCGCTGCTCGCCGAGCACGTGTCGCGTCGTCTGCGCGCCGCGCCCGCCGCCGCCGCGCTGCCCGCCGCGCTGCTCGAGGCGTACAACAAGCTCTGCAAGCTGATGACGTTCTTCGATAGATACCACGCTGAGAACTACGACGGGGCTCTTGAGGTATGTTATAAGATTATTGATGTAATGAATTTGGTCGCGCGCCTGGCGCTGCTCGCCGAGCACGTGTCGCGTCGTCTGCGAGCCGCACCCGCCGCCGCCGCGCTGCCCGCCGCGCTGCTCGAGGCGTACAACAAGCTCTGCAAGCTTATGACGTTCTTCGATAGATACCACGCCGAGAACTATGATGGAGCTCTTGAGGTATGCTTAAGTGTCTTTTTTTATGAAATTGAATTTAAATCTGACACGTGTCGCGCCGTCTGCGCATCGCGCCCGCCGCCGCCGCCGCGCTGCTCAACTATATATTTTTAAGGAATAACAGTTTTACCTCATTTCTTGCTGTAGGTGGAAGCCGAGCCCTGCTAGAGGTGACCACCATTATTATACTCCTTTTTCGCACTCATCGGTCCCGGTTTTCGGTGACTGTCTGGTTCGAAGGACCATGTTTAACCACGTAGTTGTATGTATGTCGCAGTATTATCGTTATAGCCGTGAGATACTTATATTCTAACTACTACTATTATACTAGGGATATAATTATTTACCAGGACATAGTTATAAAAAGAACGGGCCAAGTTTAGTGATATATGTAGTTCTATTATATTACTAAAATAAGTCTAGTGAAATACATATGTACAAGGTTGAAATTCTTACCAGACGCTGCGGTCGTGCGAGCTGGTGCCACTGAGCCGCTCAGAGCGGGAGGCGCGCGGTTATAAATAACCACGTATTACTAAGTACACTTTATGTCAGAGGCGGCAAACGAGCTGGCGGGTCGCCTGATGGTAAGCAATCACCGCCGCCCATGGACATCCGCGACACCAGAGGTATCGTGGATGTGTTGCCGGCCTTAACCCCATACCCTCCCCAACTGAGCTCTGGAAACCTTACTCACCAGCAGAAACATAGCACAACAGTTACGTAGTGCTACTTCACTGCGGTCTTCTGTAAGGTGGAGGTATTTCCCCAGACGAGCGGCTCATTCGAGTGGAATTTCCACAAAGCTCTACCTGCTACCTACTGTTGAAATGCTTACCAGACGCTGCGATCCTGCTCGCTGGTCCCGCTGAGCCGGGCGGAGCTGGAGGCGCGCGTGTCGGGCGCGCGGCTGGCGCGCGGCGAGCTGCTGCGCGCGCTGCCGGCCGTGCTGCGCGCGCTGTGCGCCATCCTGCTGGCGCAGCGACAGCGGCTGCGCGCCGCCGCCGCCGTGCAGGCCGCGCCCACGCCCAATACGGTACCTTCATTCTTCTTCTTCGTCCTAGCGTTTTTCCAGCCTAGTGCCGGGGTCCGCTTGCTTAACCTAACTTTGTCTGGTCTTCTGCATCCTCGCAACACGGTGCCCTCATTGACTCCTTTTTTTGTTGTGGCTCCGGCCCTCTCAACTCTCTACAGATAAAATTTTACACAAAAAACTTCACCACGAAATATTTAGTGACAAAAGTGTAAAAGTCAATTGAAAAAAAAATGGAATAATACTGACACTTGAGCCGACAAAAGTTTTAGTTAAACAAGTACAAGCTGACTTGTGAAAAAGGGAACGAAACAGACATGGAAAATGTGGCTTCCGTTATGGACTTCACGGGGGCTCAAGGTTTGGGAAAAATTACGTTTCATCATTACGTTATTCAGTTATATAACTGCGATATCGCAGTCTGCGAAATGGGGTATAGGGTCCGAGTGACCGATTTGCGTTTACACATTTGGAACTAAGAAACTAAACTCTTGACTATCTACATATTTGCAATCAATCATAATATATTGCAAACTCAACAAAAATGTTAACTTTTTTGTTTCCAGCAACTGGAGTGGCTGCGAGAACAGGCAGAGGTCCTGAACACCTTCGCGGGCAACATCGCGTACAGAATGCCGGGCGACACCTACAGCCAGCTGGCACAAATGCAGATCCTGATGCACTAACTTTACTTTATAATTAGTATTTTTTCAATATAAATAAGTATTTCCATTTTATAAGTGTTTATTTCAATTTATTCTTAATAGTTAAGAATAAGTAGAAAAAAGATGCCTTGAAAGCCTCTAGAAACTTTTCTATTAACTAAATATAAAATCAGTCTTATTTGAGAGCATAAACATTTAAAGGCATTGTTAACGGACTTTAATACCGTCCCAATGTCCTGGCTACAAAGAGTATTAATTCTTAAACACTATAGTATATTCTTTCTGCTAGTTGTCTTCTAACTTCCATGCCCATGTACAAGTCATTCACATTATCATCAGGCATCTCCGTCGCCTCATTGATCATTGGCATGGGGTCTGGATCAACATAAAGTTCAGGGTCGGGTAGTTCAGCTTTAACACACAGATTATGCAACACAGCGCATGCATTAACTATCTTTGCCGCTCTTTGTGGAGTGTAGTGGAGAGGCCGCCGGTGGAGGCACTGCCACCGCCCTTTGAGCTTGCTGATGCATCGGTCTATGCACGTCTTAGTACGGCCTTGGAAGTGATTATATTGAGACTCGAGAGATCCTTGTGGCGCGTGTGGGATTGGAGTCATCAGCCATGCACGCTGCGGATACTTGTTGTCCGCTGGAAATTTAAAAAAAATACACAATCGGAACAAAGGAGTAGGTAGTAATCCAATACAGTAATTACATATACAATTACTTATAGTAATCTCATTTGTAAATATTGTACTTACCAATGAGCCAACCAGTCTCCCCTTGTCTGTAAATATCTTCTATGAATGGTCTTATATTCATTTTATTCCAAATATAAGCATTACTAGCAGCTCCACCAAATCTGCAGCATATCGCTATTATTCTAGAATCTGCATCACATATCTGGAACAGTTGAAAAGAGGTTGAGATTACAACAAAGCATATTACTGCATCTTCATACTAGTGAATAGGTAAATTAAAAGTACATTTGTTGTTAATGTTGTCAATTAAGTTTTTATGTACTTCAACATAGGGAGCCATGGTCTTTATAATATTGATTGAATTTTATTCTTACAATTTGTGCATGTAGTGAATATTGTCCTTTTCTGTCGTAAAAAGCCTCTTCATCATCTCTTGGACACACTATTTCCACATAAGTGCCATCTAAACATCCATATGTTTCTGGGAAATGATATTTTCTATAGAATCTGAAATAAGGTAAAACATCAGATTAATAAAATATTTTTAAGGTTTTGTTTGTAACCATACAATAAAAATGTCTCATTTAATTAGAAAGAGAAGCTATTTTAAACAAGTCAATCCTAATGCTAAAATGTTTGTGATTGCCAACCTGCATTTGGCAAGCATGGTGATTGAGCCAAAACCCATCTTTGTAACCAAAACATGGTTTCAAATGATGGAGGCTTTTGCCCTGCAGTGGGACATGTATAGGCTGTTACTTTGTAACAAATGCTAAAAAGCAAGCTAATGCCAAACTAACACCTCATGGCATTCTCCACCAGTCAATCTTTGGGCCAAACAGAAAGTGAAATAGTAGGTAGAGCTAAAATAAATATTAAGTAACATTATTTAATCAGGTTTATAAAATAAATTCTCACTCACCCTTCCTTGATCTGTTCCCTTTGAGCAGGACTAGTGGGAAACACCACCCAATTATCTAACACAACATTTAGTCCTTCAATTACTATCTTAATGACTCTGCTCACAGATTTTTGAGATATGTTTATGTTGAAATCTTTGCCAACTGATTTCTGATGCAGACCGCTGGTAAGGAATGATAATGTAACAAGGACCTAAAAATTTAATTTTTATATTAACCAACATTTTTTAAGTAAAAGTCTACAAACATCAACTATGGTTCAAAGAAAAGGTACGTATTTGCATTTCCTTGTTTGGATAATAATTAGAATAAAACAATAAATACCTTTAATGGAAATGGTATCCCGTTGGATCTCTGAGTTTTTGGTACAACTGGTTCCAGTATTCTTAATATTTGATGAAATACCACTCTATTGACTCCACAGTTTTTCAGCAGATAGGAATCTGGAAGATTGATGCAATCGGACAAGTCAATAAGGGTTCTCCGAGTAAGCCTTTCCTTGTATGAACTGCCCCTCATTAGTTTAATCTTCAGTAATGTGTTCATTTTGTAAACTAAAATTCAGGTTGTTTCAAGTTTTATAAAACAGCACTTTTGGTACTCTTTGCTGTTGTGAGACGATTTTCTTATTCAACATTCTCAATTCCTTGATGAACAATATTATATCAGATGAATCCTTGCCGTTTAAATATACAACGAAGTCGAGAAAGCTTTAAACAGTATAACAATTATAAAAATATCTACAAACCAAAACTACAACAAAGTATAGTAGTGTAGTAAGTTTCTCGACTTCTCGTCTGTTTGACACTATTTATTTATATAACAGCTGTTTTTGACTTTGCCGGTATTTTTCTGAACGAGCACTTCGCCAAATGTCTTCGCAGCGTTAATTTGACGTTTGACAGCAGATGACTGTCAAATATATTGTGATTGTGAAAGTGCCTGCGGCTTGCCTTTTGTACACAACCAACGATATTACAGTGTTTCGACTTGCAGTTGAAAATTTATTCTCAAAGTGTTTGCTTGTGCTGTGTGTTATTTCGTTTTCCAATAAATCCGATAAGTGGATGTTTAGTGTGCGAAGACTGCGTCACAAATTTACCTTTTAAAATTGTTGTTAAATGAAAACTGAACCGCTTATTGTTATAAAATATTTAGGTCTGCGGCGTATGCTCAGTTGTGGCTACTGCAAACAAAGACTTGCAGAGCTACTCTTTTATTATACATACATTTTCTCAACCAAAACCTGTTGTGTGGTACAATGGATAAATCAAGGTACTGGAACGAATTTGGTTTAACTTTTATTGTTATTATTATCACTTATTGAAAAATGTTATTTCATTAGTTAGCCTACATTTTAATTTGCTACCTAATTTTTCGTATTTGTGACTCATTGCATTTTTCATTTATATAAAACTTGAGATATTTATTTCTTTTCATTTTCCAGGTTTTCACTTTTACTCTTGGAACCAGGGGAAGTTTATTTTGAAGATTTCTCAAGCTCATTAAGTGATAATGACAATTTTGGGGAAGGGAAAGCTACACAAGGTCGCTTGAAACTGTGCTCAAAATCACTCGTGTTTGAGCCTAGGGACTGGGCATTTCCCCTTGTTAAACTATATTTCAAGGACTGTATAAGTATCAATATTGTGAAGCCAAACTTCTGCGATGGAGCAAGTAATATTATAAGAGTAAAGATGAAACAGTATGCAGAAATGTTGGAGGAGAATATTTTGGCGCCCTACAAATTCAAATATGAGAATAAAGACTTTTATATTTTGTTTGATTTTGCATCTGCTGAAGAGTGTTTGTGTCAAATGGAGCAGTTGCAGCGAGCGTCAACACTTCACGCTCCGGAGCACAACAGTATGGTGGCTACAATCTTGCATTCACGGTACATGAGGATGGTGTTTGACCCAGTAATGATGGATGACTTCACAGAAGAGATTGTTTGCGAGCTGCAGGCAGAAAAGATATCACCTCTGGTCAGACATCAAGGGAAATTAGCTTTGACACCAACAACCATTTATTTTCAACCATTCAGCAATGTTGAGAGTGTAATTATCTAACTTTTTTATAATATTTAAAGAAGCATTTCTTGTACCCTGCTCTTTAATTATTGGTAGTTTAATTAGTGGTGGCATGCATTATTCATTCAGCTTTTGGCTACTTATGTAAAATAATATTTCTTTAATGAAAGTGATTTATAAACCTGCTTCTGTTAAAAGAAAGAGTTAATACAAAATTAGTCCCACGCCTTCTGTTAGATTTTATCAAAGTGATAACACTAAATCAGGAACAATAGCACTTTTATAGATATGCTATGTAAACAAAGCAACCGTCTCATGACCTTGTCAATGCATGAGTAATTAAAAATGAATGCTTTCAAATAAAAACATAAAATGACCTTGTGACTGTTATGCAATGTTTTGTTTACTTAATTCAACTGAATTAAATTGTATTTTATCATTTCATGGTAGATTGGGGAGGAGAGGAAAAGGGGTTTAATTGAGCAGATGCCACTATACTTTAAAATATCTTAAATTAACATTATGAACATGGCACATTCAGTGAAATGTCTGAAGAAATTATAATAATATTTATATTGCAATATCTGCAGCCTCAAAAAGCAGATTTAATGGTCAGACTACACTTACAATCTCAGGGTTTATGTGAAGGCCAATATTTAATACATAATTTGTTGTTTCAGAGTCCAATATTGAAGCTCAAACTCTGCCATCTAAAGAGAATGTACAGAAGAAGATTTTTATTAAGGCAAGTTGTATGTATCATTATTTTTATATTTTTATAACATCCTTATTGCTTGTTTTTACTAATTGTAAATCAGATTTAAGCAATTGATCACTAATAAGATTATTATCAGTCAATTTAGAGAGCTTTCTTATTAAAATATCAAATCCATATTCAATTGACTCATGTAATGTTTCATTCCAGGGTCTTGAACTGTATAGCTCAGATGTGAGTTCCGTCCCTCATATATATTTAACATTCCAATGTGAAGATGACAGGGAGAGAATATATAAAATTCTAGAAGAGTCATCTAATGTTAACTTGGAAAAAGTTCATGCAGAAGAAATGACATTGCAGTGGCAAAATGGAGTGGTCTCAAATTATGACTACTTGATGTATTTAAATTGGTAAGAACAAAAGTTTTTATTTATTTTTAAGAAACATACATTTGTTCTCACATGTAATCCTAATGCGATAATGGATACACTTATCTACTTATTATCTAATTATTCTATTGAAAAGCATGTGTCACCTCTTTGCCTCTGTGTGATAAAAGGTTAATTATAATTACCATTAATAAAGCACATAATTATACTGATTCTCTTGATAGTTTATGTTCTCTTCAAGTTGAAGTAAGAGCTCCGAATATACATTTTAAAACATATTTTGAGTTAATTAATATGTTTAATTTTCAGCCTAGCAGATAGGAGTAAGAATGATTTAACCCAGTATCCTGTTTTTCCTTGGGTAATAGCAGATTATACATCTGACAAACTAGATCTCACTAAAGTTAGTACATTTCGTGATTTGTCCAAACCAATGGGTGCTTTGAATCCAGACCGGTTGGAGAGATTGTTAGAGAGATATCATGAAATGAGTGACCCAAAGTTTCTGTATGGATCTCATTATTCAGCACCAGGACTTGTGTTATTTTATTTGGTAAGTTGGAATAAATCCGATACGTAAATTTTTGTAACATTAACCAATCTTTAAACAAATCTTTATAATATTATTACAATAACGATTTTCTCCCTCTTCTGTCTATGATATAGTGCTCTTTTATAAGATTCACTAGAGTCATAGAAAAAAAATAGGTTTCTCCAGCATGTCTCAAAATCCTTTATTAATAAAATCAAGAAACCTGAGATCTTTACAAATTTTTGAAAATGTGAATTGTCGTCAAAATTTAATTTGAATATTGTTTTCTTATAGGTGCGGAAGTACCCGCAGTACATGCTATGTCTACAAAATGGCAGATTTGATCACCCAGACAGAATGTTTAATTCAGTCAGAGATGTTTACAACAATTGTTTGCGGAATATGTCTGATTTTAAGGTAAATGGTTTTCCTGTTTTAAAGTATGTTACCTATCTCTCTGAAATAATGTTCTCTTTCGTTCAGCTCGAATATTTTCTTGCAATGAATACGGCATTATTATATATTCTTATGTAATATTTGTTAAAAACGTTGGCAAATAATGACCGAAGTTTTGTCGAAAATGTTAAGTTTGTGTAGTTTCCTTATTATAGCCCCTATCATTAGACATGCCTACTCCCTGAGTTTTATTATCCAATTTGTACCATAAGTGTAATATTTGCTTAGGACCGATAGGATAATCATAGCGCAAATGTGTATTTAAAAGAGTAGAATGTAAAATAAAGTAAAACTCACTTAAAATTAGGCATTTATTTATTTAAACTTTATTGCACGAAATAAAATTTGTACAAAAGGCGGACTTAATGCCTCATGGCATTCTCTACCAGTCTCATTTAGTCCGCCTTTTGTACACTAATTGATATCTATACTAATAATATAATGCTGAAGAGTTTGTTTGTATGTTTGTTTGTTTGAACGCGCTTATCTCAGGAATTACTGTTCCGATTTGAAAAAATATTTTTGTGTGGGATAGTCCATTTGACGATATTGGAAATTGAAATCCACGCGGACGGAGTCGCGGGCGTCCGCTAGTTATAAAGATTAAATAAATAAATACTTAGGCGCATAGGGGTGACCTAAAAATACAAACAAATGAACATTACTCCCCAGGAACTAGTCCCAGAGTTCTACGATACGGAATGCAAAGGCGACTTCCTAGTCAACATGTACGAGATAGACTTTGGCGAGCGGCACGACGGCAGCAAAGTGAACAACGTTTCTCTGCCGCCCTGGGCGGAGTCTCCGGAGGATTTCGTGGCCAAGTTGAGGCAGGCGCTGGAGTCCGAGTATGTGTCTCGGCATCTGCACTTGTGGATTGATCTCATTTTTGGTTATAAACAGAGGGGCGAGGAGGCTGTTAAGGCCTATAATGGTGAGTTATTGTTTGTCTTTATGATATTTATCCAGTACACGGTTCCTTGGACTAACAAACCAATTGCGAACGACGTGTCTCTGCCGCCCTGGGCGGAGTCTCCGGAGGACTTCGTGTCCAAGCTGAGGCAGGCGCTGGAGTCCGAGTATGTGTCTCGGCATCTGCACTTGTGGATTGATCTCATTTTTGGTTATAAGCAGAGGGGGGAGGAGGCTGTTAAGGCCTACAATGGTGAGTTATTATTTGTCTTTATGATATTTATATAGCACACAGTTCCTTGGACTAACACACCGAATGCCTAGCTCCAAGTTAAGCTCGAAGCTTGTACTATGGAAGCTAGGGAACGGATAGACATACTTAAATACTTTTTTAAAACATCCAAGACTAGAGTTCAAATGCTGATGACACAAACTTTTGCACCTAGCGGGATTCGAACCGTCGCGACCCTTCTTAGTTCTGTAGCCACTAGCCAGGCTCTCGTTCTTGGAATCCGAACAAATAACTCAAACTCGGCAAATTGTCAAGTCAGAATTGTATGAAGTTACATTAATTTATTATGATCACAAAAATTAAATAATCTGAAATTGACCAACTCTTATAAAATTCCCGCCCTTGAAAATTTGTGCCTAAAAAAACTGAAAATGTGCAATGAAACTGATCAGAAACGGAATGTTTCAGTTTACCACCACGTTTGCTACGAAGGTGCTGTTGATCTCGAGCGAGTGTTCGACATGAACGACCGGCACGCTTTGGAAGTCCAAATCATGGAGTTTGGACAGATTCCTAAGCAGCTGTTCATCAAACCGCACGTCAGGAAGGTCGGGCACATCATTGGCAGACCTCTAAGCTGTCCTGAGCAAGGTGTTACGTATAACATCCAGTGTTTGGATACTATAAGACTGCATAAGGAAGGCGTCACCTGTGCTTTAAGACAGGGCAACAGGGTTGTGTCAGTAGGAAAGGACGGGACGCTCAAAGTATACGATTTGGTGCAGAAGAAGCAGATTAGAAGTATAATTCTTTGTGAGACGCCCCTCAGCTCGTGTGTTATGATTAGTGAGCACATAGTCGCGGCTGGGTCCTGGGATAATGATATGTAAGTTTGAGCAATTGATTTATATCTATTTCTATTCTAGAATAATTTAGCCATCACTAAGTATTTCTATAGCCGTAAGAAAATACATAAATATATAAAGAAATTCTTCGGACTAACACACCTCTCTATGGCCGCTAGACAATAAAGTAATAAGTAAATAAATTCTTTGGACTAACACACCAATAGCCTAGCCCCAAACTTAGCTCGAAGCTGGTACTATGGAAGCTAAAGACCGGACAGTCATACTTGCAAGTAAAAATGCCGATTTTCATCACCCAATAAATAATTTGCCCCTGGCGCGATTCAACCCACGACCCATAATTTGTACCCAGGGTCTCTGACCACTATACCTGCGGGCCCGTCAAAATGTTTATCTCACTCCAATACTTTTTGAGTGTACATATATCTAAACCTAGACACACCTATAGATTATTGAAGGATACAAATGATCTCCAAATAAGGTCCAAACCAAACTATAAAACTATTCATTTCTTGCAGATACTTGTATGACGTGGAGTATGGCAAGAAGGTCGAAAGTTTTCGAGCTCACGATGATTCCGTCAGCTGCTTGTTATGGTTACAGAAAGGTAAGAATTTTTATTAGTGAGTTACGATTTTATTTTTCACTAGCGGCTGCCCGCGACTGCGTCCGCGTAGATTTCGGTTTCCGCACACATAGCATCAGTAATTCCTGAGATTAGATCGTTCAAACAAACAAACTTCGTGGAGTTCATGCCACTTGTAGATTTAAAAACATATTGCCTTTAGAAATACACACATAATGGTTCTGCTATTAATCATACCAGTTTTAATAACACACAATATGTATGTAGGTATACTGTCTGATGATAATGATAGGTCATTTACGCCAAATGAGAGGCCTAATGTATGATTGTACGATATGATTTAATTTCGCATTAATCACTACCGGAACACTCGTTACTTCGAATGATTTATGCAAAGATATTAAATTTTAATTACATCGTAACATCGGATGTGTTGATAATGAAATGATTCATCTTTACAACGTTCCATCCTGCTTTATTCGAACACTTTATTTAGTTGCGAATTTCAAAACGCTGCCCAAGTTGTGATGCCTGAATTATCGTTAGCTTTATCTTGATATCTCGGAAAGCAGTACGGATAGGATTATTGATCGAACGTGTTTTATGATTCATTGTCAGTGGTTTTATGGATATCAGAATCAATAAGAATAACACAGAATATATTATATATGTGTTTGTAATAAAAAAATCATGAATCTTTATCATAATTAAAATTAGACTCTTTTTTTTCTTAGTTATAACTTATCTCTAGATGTTTAAGAGAGGTAGGGCTTAGTGAAACTTCCACTCGAATCAGCCGCTCGCCTGGGGAACTACCTCCACCTTACATAAGACAGTAAAATAGCACTTCGTAACTGTTGTGATATGCTTCTGCTGGTAAGTAAGGTTGCCAGAGCGCAGTTGGGGAGCGTATGGGTTCTAAAAGGCAGGCAACGCATCTTCGAACCTTGTGCGTTGTTGATGTCCATGGGCAGCGGTGATCACTTACCATCAGGTAACCCTCTTGTTCGTTCGCCTCCCTATAGGCACCGTGCAGAAACTATAGAGGGCGCTAAAATCCCGATTTTTTTCTGTGGTTTGACAGTAAAATTTGACATTTAGCTTGAAAGTTTCGAATATAAGTCACTAGATGGCAGAATAAGGCACCGTGTTTTTTCGTGGTTTGACAGTAGAATTACCGACATTGAGATTAAAAGTTTCGAATATGAGTCATGAGATAGCAGAGTCATCGCTACGCACGGTGCCTATAACATTTAAAAAATATTACATATTAGCAATGTGCGTAAGCATTGATTGTCAGGAATGTCTCGTTTTATGTATGGTGTGGTGTATCTCGCAGAGCGCCTGCTGATATCGGGCGGTAGTGATGGTGTTGTGCGCGTGTGGGGCAACGTGGGGCGCGCGGGGCAGGCGCTCCGGGGGCTCAAGGCAGAGCTCGACCATGACGGGAATATCACCGCCCTGGCCTACAGGTGAGACGGTTTACCTTGTGCATTCTTATGAGCTAATTGATTCTGTCTGGGTTTTCTATATTATATTTAGTCAGGTTGTGTGTGTCAACATAGCGTGTCAATTTGATGGGGCTTTGATGTCTCCTCCTAAAGAGAGTTAGAGCTTAGTGGAACTTACACCCGAATGAGCCGCTTGTCTGGGGTACCTTTCCCTTACAGACCACAGTAAAGTAGAACTTGTAACTGCTGTGCTATGTCTCTGCTGGTGAGTGAAGTCTCCAGAGCTCAGTTGGGGAGGGTATGGGGTTTTAAAAGCAGACTGCGCGTCTGCAACACTTGTTCACTTAACATCATGTGGCCCTCTTGTTCGTTTGCTAATCTATAACATAGAAAAGCAATCACAGTACAGTATGAACCTGTGTTTATGTTACACATTTATTGCTTTGCGTTGTTTTTCATGTTTGCCTGTGTAGTGTCTATGCCTACATAGGGAACAACCACGTTTGGAGCTAAAGTTACTCATTTCCCCCCAGACGCCGCCGGCACGAGATCGACATTATAACTGGTACCAGCGACGGCGAAGTGTGGCTCTGGTCTATGAGCGCGCGGCGACCGCTCGGCAAGGTGTGCGTCCACGAGACCGCTGTGACCGGCGCATGCGTCGTGCTGACGGGCGACCGCGCCGTTACTGCCAGCGAAGACGGCGACTTGCGAGTTACCGACCTTAGTGTGTCGCATTCGGTAAGCGAGGGATATTACTATCTTGGACAGTTGTGAAGCCACAACCGGCTAAAAAGATGGCGGTATGATGCGCGTGCGACGGTCATAAGAAAGAGTGTGCGTCCACGAGACCGCTGTGACCGGCGCATGCGTCGTACTGACGGGCGACCGCGCCGTCACTGCCAGCGAAGATGGCGACTTGCGAGTTACCGACCTGAATGTGTCGCATTCGGTGAGCGAGGAGGTTTATTATTGCGACTACTAGCGACCGCCTGCAATATCGTCCGCGTGGATTTTGGTTTCCGCACACATTGTGTTATATGCGGCTTTCTCAACAAATGGACTATCCAACACAAAAATACTTTTTTCTATTTGAACCGGTAGTTCCTGCGTTACCGCGCGCAAACAAACAAACTCTTTAGCTTTGTTATGTTAGTATATATTGGTGACATGCAATCAGATTACAATTCTTATTTGTCCGCATCTCAAATGGCATGGCCTCCCAAACTGTTTGAATTGGGCATACTGTGTTTTCCCAGTAGTTTAATTGTGAATTAATATACTACTATAAACTGCAGACTTCACAATACTGGTATCTCCATCAGGTGTACCAGAAGCGGTTCCCCGGTTCGATCTCGTCGGTGTGGTGGGAGGGGCGGGGCTTGTGGCTGGGTGGAGCCACGGGGGTGCTGCGGCTGTGGGACATGGTCACCGTCGCGCAGCGCGCAGAGATACACGCCCACGATGGTAAGAGCACGACTCTTCGAATTCAGCTCTTTTAATTCCCGTCTTCTCTTAACTACTTTATAATAAAATTGGTAGGTATAGGATAAAGAGTTTTATTTAGCTTAAATGTTTAATGGTTATTTATTCAAGGCCGTTATCGAAATCGGATTTGTTTGCATTTTTATAATGCGATGGGAAGTGATTACCAATATTCAAATTATTATTTAAGGTTTCTTAGGTTTACGCGATTGATCATGAAATATAACTACTTTTAAACTAATAGAATCGCGGGATGATATTACTTTTCAGCAGCCGTGATAACGGTTAGCCAAATCGTCGAGTTTTCCTGTAAACATGTAGTTTTAATAGTACCGCGATTCTATCCATTTAAAAGTTTAATTTCATAAAATGTTTTTTAAATGTCTCGTACATTTGTATTTAAATCAGTTTGAAATTTCGTTCTCTTTTAGGTAGTAGGCCTCGGGAAATTATGGTTTAACGACAAACGACGTTTTTATATGTTTTATTTTAGATACCATCAACAGCATTTACTTTGACGAAGCAACAAAGACCCTGGTCACAGCCAGCAGCGATAGATCTGTGAAGGTCTGGCGACTCGAGCCCAGTTCCTGACGAAAGTGTTCAACAAATGTCTCATTAAAGCAGTATTATAGTTATTTTTTAAGGTCCAAAATTATTTTATTGATCAAAAAATTTGTGATACCTATTCTTATTTTAAAAGATATACTTTAAAAAGTGTCATCCCAATTGACAATAAAGTTATGTGCAATAAGTTATTTGTTGTGTTTTATTAATTAATCTATACTTATAATAAATCTGTAGAGAGGTCAATTCTGTACATGAAATATATTTTCAAAATAACTATCAGGGGGTAATTAGTGATCGATACTGATGGCAAAAATGCAATCAGTAAAATTTTTGTCTGTCTGTCTGTCTGTCTGTCTGTCTGTATGTTCCTTATAGAAACAAAAACTACTCGACGGATTTTGACGAAACTTGGTATAATTATTCTTTATACTCCTGGGCATATTATAGGATACTTTTCATCACGCTACAATAAATAGGAGCAGAGTAGTGAAGGAAAATGTTGGGAAAACGGGAGAAATTTCTCCATTTTTAAAGCTTCTGTCGCGTGTGTAGCCTTAATGGTTAAAGTTACATTGAAATTATGTAAGACGGAAATATTCTAAATAAAATTGCCTAAAAAATATCGCTTGACAGCATATATCTATCTTTTACGGTTTACTCACAATAACCCGTGTAACTGATCCAGACAGGTTTGAACGCGCTAATCTCAGGGACTACTGGTAGGCTAGCCAAGATGCCACTTTGACGAATTCGCCATACGCTTTCGTCGCGACTTATAATATGTATTGCCACCCCGTACACGAACTGCATATTTATGTGAGCGGTATGGAGATATAAGTCGCTACGAAAGCGGATGGCGAATTCGTCAAAGTGGCTAGCCTATCAGGTTCGAATTGACAAAATCTTTTGAGTTGGATAGTCCACTTACCGTTTGTCAAGGAAGGCTTTAAGCTATCTATAGTAACACTGTGTGCGGCAACCGAAACCCACGCGGACGGAGTCGCTGGCGGCCGCTAGTTACATAATATATTCGCCGGGCGGCCTGTTGTGTAAGCAACACCGATGAAAGAGGATTTGTTCTGATAAAAAATGTCTCCATGCTTCAGCCAATAGAATTTTGGTCTTAACACGTGATCAATCATAAACGGAAGTGTAACACTTAGTGTAGGAGAACACCAGGCTCAAAATACGCAACCAAAGTTCGGCGGGAATGCATTTTATATACAAAATTACGCGACGTAATTTCGGTATGGTGTGTGTAGTCACGCCGAACTTCGGTAGCGTTTTTTCCGCCTAGTGTGTTTGTATATTTAGATTGATAAAGATTTTAACTATTCTCATTAATTTTTTTCTCTATAAAGGACAGTGCCGTGTTAGGTAATACATATCTTTTAATTATAATTAGAGGCATGTGTTTGCGTATTCTACCGTATCGTTATGTGCAAAAGTATTATATTGCACGGTACTTGCTTACCTTACGTACCTACACGGTAGAAGGAAATGAAATATTTTAAAATAAATTAAAATAATGTACCTATCTACCTGCCTACCAGTTATTTAGTTGATATACCTAACGAGGAGAGTCATTTTAATATTACCTACGTCGTGTTTTGTAATCGGCATTCATTATAGGTACACCCTGTATTAAGTGTTATTATTAACCGTTTCTTAAATAATAAAAATTACAAATAGGTACTTTAATTTTGTTTTTGTTTTAAAGCACTTAGCTTCCAAAAATCGGAATCGCATGTGTTGTCGGACTCATAAAGCAGTAATTTTCACCAAATGCATATTGTCGATTTAGTTCGGCAGTGGTAAATGACATTTGCACATTATTCACCTACTGGTCCATCAATCGACCTTACAAATTAATCTCATCACACAAGAAACTAACACTTGTTTTGTGATTTTGTATAAATGTAATTTATTACTTACTTGCCGTACCTACTTTAAATACTTAGCTACGATATTTACCTATACCTCAAAACCCAAGGTAGAGTAGCCGTGGCGGTCGCGTGACCCAGGAAACCATTTGAACAACCCTTCAATTACGTGATGACGCGCTTCATCATAAGCCATGTGGAAGTAATAACACTTATGCAAATTAAAACTGTTATATTACCTACCCCTGAAAAGGTAGATTTAGCAGTTTAGCTAGTGTTATGATGGAGCAACTGTGCTCACAACATAAATAAGAATGTTTCCATAAGCTCATCAATGGTTCTGTATCTTATGAACTGCGTATTTATAAATACCTCCCCATTGAAGAAACAATTATTTTTTCGAGAAGACTTCTAAGCTCGATACTTGCGCTCGCCATCACTTATTATTTTTTTGATACCAACAAATTAATTCTCGAGGTCCTGGATTCGATTCCCGGGTCGGGCAAACTTTGTATTGATTTTTCTGAACACAGCTCGGGTTTGTGATCACCAATCCGCATTTGGCAAGCGTGGTGATTAAGCCAAAACCCATCTTTGTAACGAAAACATGATTTCAAATGATGGAGGCCTTTGCCCTGCAGTGCTGCTGATACTTTACTTTACTTTACATAGTATTAAACAAAGTCGCTTTCTTCTGTTTGTCCGTATGTATGCCTTTAAAACTTTGCAAACAATTTCATGTGTAAGTATTACCTACATGTTTATTTAAATAAAACTGTTATTTTATGTTGCACCCGTGCGAAGGCGGGGTGTGTCGCTAGTACATAACTATTTAGTAAAGATATAATTGTTCAAATATTGGTATGTATATTATCTATGTATTTGTATTTCTTTGCATTGGGTAAGGTTCGGGCGTGTAGAGTCAGCATTGTCCGGGAAGAGCTCTGCGCATGTCTCTAGCAAAGCGCGCAAAGATTGATTTATTAAGACGACGTTCAAAATAATTGTCAATCTTATTAAAAATGCACGTTTTCACAGATTAGAACGTAAAATTACTAAACGCAAACTTGCCTTTTTGAAGAACAGTAAATTGGCTCATCTCTGCCTGATTGAACAAAAAAAAACATTTTAACAACACATGGGTTACCTACCTACTTATTGTATGTAAGTACATTGCTTTGATTACAGAGTTTTTAAGGACTTTTGTTCAAGCTACCTTTACCTATTAGCCTTTGGATGTTCTTCGCATAGTATTTTGTTAAATGTACACCCAGCCACGTAATAAACACATGAATGTTTGTACTGCGTGGGCATCGAACCAACGACCCAACGAGCTATAATAGTCCATTCTCCATTCGGTAGGTAGGTCGCTTACAGTATATATTATACTGTAAGCGGGCTATAAATACGTTAAGGTACTTTTGTTTTTTAAATTGGAAAGCGTAAGGGAGGAATCCTTAGCAATAGAGGTGAAGGTTCAGTTCTGCATAAATATAAATATAAGGAGACCCAATATCAACATTTCGTGTTTGTCCCTTTACTTATTTGTCCTTCTAGTCTACAACAAAAAACATTGCAGGCATGGTCACGCCGAACTTTGGTTGCGTTCTTTCAGCTGTGTTTCTACACTAAGCGAGAGCTTAAGTAGTTGTAGCTTTATATCTTAAAGTTGGGCGCTTATTCATACAATAGCACCATTATTGTATGGAGAAGACAAATATAAAGAATAGATACGTATTTAGGGATGGAATCTATTAAGGACTTGGATTTTCAGTCGGTGGTAGGCTTAGCAAATCATACTAAGGATAAGTTTATTTATAACATCAGGTTATCTTTTGACCCTATGCTATCAAAGTAAATCAATAAATGCGTCATATTACGCTCAGCAATCATTTGGTATTAATCTAGAACAACCCAGTATTCGAGGTTGGCTTGGAAGCATCGTCGTCATTTGGTAGTAATCTTAGCTCTCATATGAAGCTGGCTATTTGGGCATAGGCTGTTTTTCAGGCATAGTGTTTACAGGTATCTGGGCGTGTATCGACGAAACTTCCTATTTGTTTAGTACGGTATTAACTGGTTGTCGGGTCTATGCACGCTTTGCCTTGGTCCTTCTTTTATAAGTGAACTAATTGTGTATTGTTCACAAAATACTATATCCACCAAAGGTAGAAAGAACATTACTAATATATCTTTGAAAAGTATTATCAGCTATTAACTTTGTACCTAGTCTCTGAGCGCATGACCTTTGAATAAGAAAAATAAATTAAACTACAATCTCATAATGATACATGTGAAATACAAAAGGTATTTTTAATACGGTATTTTAATAAAGGCATAATATACATACCGATATGTAAATTGCGTTTATTTTATTTGATAGAAATACAATAAGGAAATGTACAAGTTGAATTCCCAATCAATATAATTAAAAATTTAATAACATGATAATTCATATGACGATTAAAAGACAACAAGTTATTCATCTACACAGTAACAGACTCTACCATAGTTTTCTTGATGAGTTCCCCAAAGTTGTCAGTGGTCTCGGAAGTATTGCTTTCTGTTTGTGCGTCGGCGGGCGGCGCGTGCAGGTCGGACGCGTCCTGCGTGGCGTAGTCGGCGTGGTCCAGGTTCAGCAGCGTGTTGTGACTGAACCAGTTCTCGTCATTCTCCACCGTCTGCAGCTTATTGCTATTTTGATATGGCATCGTCATCAGAGTTGTGTATTGCGTATCATTTTTACTTTCCGCGCTCCCGCTGCTTACACACTCCGTTGTATTTTTGTACGTGTCGTACTGATTCTGAGGCATATTGTGGTATTGCATCGAGTTGTGCTCATTCATATTGCCGCCCGATTTATGCATGTAGTCGGGTACGTACATGTGCCCGTAATGGCTGAACATGTTAATTTGCGAGTTGTGAGCGAATTCTTCAAAACTCGTGGCAGAGTAGCTTTGGAGACCTTTGAAGTGGTGATTATCATTGTGTTGATCGTATGTGTAATTGAGATCGCACGGGAACCTTTGCATATTATTAGCCATAGTATCGTAGCTCATTGAATTAGCTACAGAGTAAGGCGGCCCTTTTCCTTGAAGGATATTGGATGTGTAAGGAGCTGTTTGGTTGTGATGATTATTAGCGTTATCAAAGTGCATGTTAGTTTCATTCATATTTCTGGCATTTGTTGTATCATTTCTGTACCCATAAGGAATATCTTTTTGCATACAAGTGTGAGTGGTTCCAGTATTCATATCACAGTGAACGTTGTTAAAATTTCCAGCATTAACACACGATTCCACTTCAACTCTTGGACTCAAACTTACATCGCGTAGTAAGCCATCTTCGTGAGTATGACTGCGATTCCTTTCAAACGTCGTGTTCGCGACACACATGGAAGTAGAAGCGTTATGAGCTTCAGCCCATTGCCGTTTTGCCGCTTCTTCCTCATTTTTCTTTTCTAGCCCTAATCTCATAAGCGTATGAATAAAGTGCGTTCGCACTCTTACTGGATTGAATTCAATTCTTCCAGTCGTGTTGCCACACCCATCTCTAGTGCATCCACACGGAAAGTTTAGTCTATCAACTTGACATTTTATGCCTGCAATACTACATGAGCAACTCTCTGGATTACAAGTCCCTTTGCATGAACACCCACAAAATTCACGTGAAGTCCTTATATCCCTACATTCATCTTTTTCATAGCCTTCTATTTTTCTGACTCCGGCTGCCCGCAAAAGCGCCCTCCTTTGTCGAGTTGGTATTGGTTGTAAAAAATAATAGCTGTCTAAGTCTAACTCTGACTCTGATATATCACTAGCTTCTTCTTCTGTGTCGCTGTCTTCGCTTGACGAAAGTGATGCTCCTTGCATTGAATGACGTTCGCTTTTAAGTTGTTGTAATATTTGCCTATGCAACCTTCTCTGTTCTAGAGCATGTTCAGTCAAAGTGAAATTTTGAACGTGAGTGTGTTCCCATTCCATACCCAATGTGGACCCCCCTTGCGATGGGACACAAGTAAAACCCTGAGCTCTCGGAAAGTAGAAAACTGTGACATTGTCAAATTTTATACTCTCTTTTCTTTTTTTTGGTTGCGGTTCATTACTTGTATCAGATTCATATTTTCTTTTTAAACTACTTCTGAGGGGTTTAATTTCATTCACTAGAGTAGGGTTATGGCCACTTTCTTTTGGTTGATTTTCATCTTTCTCAACATGAGAGTTGTTTTCTATCTGTTCAGCACTGCTATTGGATGCGCTGGTACCACTCGTGCACGGTAGCGCAAGATTAAAAGCAGGCAATTTAGGATCGTCATTTGTTTCGGAACCGAGACCAGAGTCACTCCCGTCTGACCGATCTTGAACTTCCTCCTCGCGCTCATTGGGCGCGCCGTCTGGCGGCAAGCTGCCGAGGGCAGAGTCTTCACTATCAGCTGAAGCTGTGTCCGTTTTTATATCTTCTATGTCACTTAATGTGTCACTATCATCTATTTTTACAGCGAAATCTATTTTACTATCACTGCTCTCATAAAACTGAGAGTTGCTATTACTATTTACATTATTTTGTTCTTCATTAGAGCTTAAATCTTCACTGGTAGCGTCACTGTCACTGCTTTTATCATCTTTTATCACAGAAAAAGATTCCTGTTCTACATTTTCTTCCACAGTTTTCAACTCGGCTTCTGTATTGCTATTGGATTCCTCAGGTTTTGGTCGATCACTAGGCTCTGATGTAGAACTCTCCATTGTTACCTGAAATAATATTAAAAAGAAAGAATTAATTCAGATTCATACAAAACAAAATATTTTTAGACTGTACTTTCACTATGAACATTCGTTACAAAATTTCAAATTTTAAGATTCATAACCGTCTGTAAAACTTTGATATTATTTCACAGTAGTAGGTACTTAAATTGATAAAAGGGTTTATTTTAACAAAAGTTGCGTTAGAAGAATGTTATACAGCCGAGTGCAAGCCACCTGCACCCGTTCAAACAGTTGAGTATGAAATATAAATCAAACAAAATGATAGTCCAAAACCGGTACCTACCTACCTATTTTAAAAGGCTGTGGCCTCGACGATCTTCACCGGTGCTTGTGCGCTCGCCTGTGAGTTCTCCAATCCATGGTGATCAGAACGATGCTTTCCGACGTACAATATTTTACCATCATCACTGGTAACCAACGTATGTAATCATCTTTTCTTTCAACAAATCGTCCATCAAATAAATACACTGACAAACGACTATCACTCCAGCTGCGTCAGCAATAAGGTCTCTTTTACGAAATCACGTGCAGCGCGCCGTTGTATTTTAGCCCTATTTATTTATTTTCCGCCTTATTTTGACAGCAATCTTCTTGACATATTACAAGTCAATTTACTTCTTTACAGCCAGCTGTAGATAGGTTTTATCACCACGCACAGGTAAACGACCTTCGCACAAAAACAGTTTGAAATATTTAGCATAAAAATACACTCGCACGAGAGAGCCACTTTTACTACACCGATCTCACAGTTCCCACCTCGCGTAATCGCGTTGGACGACTCGGGCGACGCAGGCAAGTTTTTACCCGACGGAATGCGATAAGGGTCGGAGAGGCGCGCTCAGCGCGTCGGCTGGGGCCTTCCGAAATGCGCCGGGTATGATCTGCGTTGTTCGACGTGACGTTGCCGCCCCCCGCGCGCCCCGCCCCGGCCTTGCGACCCTCCGCACCGCGTTCACCCGCGGACTCGCGCAAGCGCGTTCCGTTTCTTGCAAATACAATAATACCACATTGAAACTACGAAATTCCCATTTTATAATTGTTTATGAGGCAAATTGCAACAACACAAGTGAGCGTAGTCGATCAAATTACTGATCTAGATATCCAACTATCTACAAAGTTTCTTAAAAACATATGGCATTAGAAGTAGGTTACGTACCTACCTCATATAGGTTAGAATGAGAACAAAGAATTGGTGAAACTGTTTTTCAGATTATAATGAACGATTTAATCTGGAATATAAATGTGTCTTCAATACTATTGGGATGTATTGATGCTGATGAGTTAGTGTAAAAGTTGCAAACCTTTTTATTTTTAAGGAATGCTCAGAATGTAAATGTAGAAAAAAAAATATTGGAAGAAATATGTAGCAAGAATGTTTTCTTAGGTTTACGCGACTGTTACTCAGAAAATAAAACTACTTTTAAACGGATAAAAATCGCGTTTTAATTAAAACTACATATTAACAGGGTTTTCTTTAATATGTTGTTTTAATTAAAGTACGTTTTTTTATGATGTAGTGAGAAGTTTAGGAAAAAACATTAAACCACTCAGGAACTAAGGAATAATAATGATGACCCATTCACTAGGTACTACCCATTAACTTATTGTGATATTCATTAACCGATTTATTCCTAAGATACCCATTATCGCTGATATGGGCAATGACTCAGTCAGAGAAGGACTGAAAGACCGATATCTAAAGTAATTTTTGATGAGGTTTATCTTTTTGACATAAGACCTTATGAGTAGTAAGATTTGATTCATTTAACGAGTAAGTACATACATTAGGTAACTACTACTAAAAAGTATTCGATATAACAGAAGTACAGATATATGTAAAAATGTATCTCTTTATTGTGATAAGATACGAGTACCAGTGTAATGTGTTTTATTAAACTCTCGATTATGGGTTTGATGCGGGTCTAAAACAACGTACCGATTGTTTTTTAAGGTTATGTGTTGTTTTTTTTCTATTATAAAAAGCAAGTTTCAGTTCCCGTTAAAAAATGGAGAAAAGATGCTAGCAACACAGGTTCACAACCTTTTGCTCTTGGGCCAACTCGACAGGTCTCGACCGACATAAACTGTACGCTACGTCATGCCATGATGGTTTATACATAGCTAGGTATGCAGTGAGCAGAGCAGCTCTATATCTTCCCGGTCGCTATATTATATACTCTATACCTATACCAATAGGAATCTATACATGCTTTGTTCGTTCTGAGGTCAACGGTCTGATTTTTTATGACAAATCTACCTACTACGAAAGCTCCGATAAAGCTGTTCGGAAACAATGTACTGTTCTAGATAGGTAAGGTAGTCGGCCGCGGGAGTTATTTTTAAAATGCGTCAAGTTTACGCGGTGGTTATTGGCACTATTTTCGACAGCTACAGGGTGGGCGTCACGTCCGGCGTCGTCACCGAAGACGTAGACTCTGGTCGGTGAGCGTGCTTCAAATAAATTGGCACTCGACAGCAGTCGACATAACACAGGGCGAGGTGGCGTGCTATACGTGCAGACCGACGTGTATACGATAATCAATAGATATTTTCAGGAGGCTTTCGTGGAGGGCGAAAGCGACGCCCGCAGCTCGCATAGCGCCCTCTCGCTCCGACCCGTAATTTACGTAGACTATGCGGGATACGAAGATGAAACATCGTCTTATATTATATTGTATAGAAAATAAGCAAAATAAAATAACCCTCAGAACAAAAAAAATCTTATAAGTATACTTACAGATAAAATCCGTTCCAAACTAGTATTAAATCCTTCAAGGGTTTTTGTCTTCAGTGACACTCACTGTACCAGGTGCCGTGCGTTGTTATGCTACAGACAAGGAATAAAATTATCTCGTAAATAGTCTATTCAGCAAAGAAAAAGTAGAAGGTTTCTCGAAAGTTTATGTAAAAGAAAACACAAACTTCATTATTCGTGCAGCATACTCCAACGAATCAGCTTCAAGGCCTACTTACATCGAATAACTGCGACTGTACTATCTTATCTCGACAGGGCCATTGGCACTCTCGCATAAGTTGTTTGTACGGTGTTCATCAGCTGTTAATATTGAGACTAGTTCCAGTGACGGTTGTGGTATTGTTTTTGTGTCTTATTTAAACAACACCTGCGTTCATAATAATTTTAGAATGGAATTAGTTCCACGGTTGTTTTTGAGGTGAACACGTGGCTTTTTCAAAAGTTGGTAATTTGTAGGCGCTGTTCTTCATAATCTCGATTAGAACACATAATAATATACAATATTCTAATTGTTTACATATTTGTAAGTAATTTTAATTTTACAGAAGCATTGATATATAGCAAGTTATGAGAAGGGAAGATTGGCATGTCACAAAGAGAGTGATAAATATGACTGTGGATGGAAAGACGAGCAGAGGAAGACCAAAAAAGAGATGGATGGATTGCGTGAAGTATGATATGGACGTGAAAGGAGTGAATGTAGAGTTGACGGCTGATAGGAGTGAGTGGAAGCAGAAGACGTGTTGCGCCGACCCCGCCTAGTGTGGGATAAGGGCAGGAAGATGATGATGATTGATATATAGCAAGACTTGATATTTATTACATAGTAGGAACTTCCAGGCCACCCATATACATAGGTTCCGTGTGTGTTATTATCTGAATATGCAATTGCCTACGAGATATCACTTACCGCTCAGAATAGTGATAAATATGTAAAGCTCCGAGAGACATATGAGATTCATACTTCAACCAAGTTGCAACCAAGTTTTGTTACTACAAGTACCTACTGTTAAAAGTACTTTTCACAAAAAATATCTGATTATACAGGGTGGTCTGCGCCGCGTCGGGCCCTGTATAGGACATACCTACGTACCTATGTACCGCCAACGCGGTGTCGCTCTGCACCTAGGTACCACCCAGCATGCTGTGTCTAACTAACCACTAATCGTTCTCATGGCAACGTCGATATAAAACAAACTGTTGTTTATCAAACCGAGTGTCTGTTATACTCATCATAGGCGTGCTAGCATGAATAAATTATTTTCTAGAGCGTGGCTTGGTAGGTACATGGGCACGGCGGGGTGGGGCGGGTGGCAGACGGGGGTAGATTAAATTTCGTACCACACCGAGCTGCCTCAAGCTCACTTGTATTCATCACCCTTAGGGCTGCAATTGCTTCTCAGTTCCAAGTTTGTTTTAGGCTTCAATACGTTTGCAGCATGCTACGAGTACATAGGTAATGGTGTGTTTTAATTAAATTTAACACGCTTTAACATCGGAGACTGTGAACAGTACACATACAAGGAGTTTCATAGTACACCTACTTTTAATGCATTTTCAGGTATTTCTATTTTCGAATAAGCATTTTGATGATGCGATATTATTCCCAGAGGTCACAGAAGCAGAAATTCTTAAACTTGATGCTTAATTCCTTGCACCTCAGACTAACACCGTACACGTAGGTACTGCGACGTGGTGCGATCTCAGGGTTCTCAATGTGTCTTCCGTCGTAGGTAATTGTAGTGGTTTAAATGAATATGAATTTGAAGGGACGGCACCGTTACAGTACTTTGTTCTCACTATGGGACAATTGGGACACAACATTGTCGCGTTGGGGGTAAGAAAAACCTGGCTAGGTTAAAGCATTATATTGCTCTCCGGTGAATTAAGTGTGGCCTTGTGGGCGGACTGTCTTGTTGCATGAGAAAAGAGGGAGCAAGAGTAGTGCCTTGGCCGCTTAGTGTGATCTCGTGTTCAAGGTCGGGCATTCGATGCGCAACCACAAGCTGGGGCACTTGCCACACCCTGACTCTGATATATAATGTGCCAAATTAAACAAAAAAGCATTTCCAAGTTATAAGAGATACCGGGAGAGGGGGGATAGGTTGACTGCTGCCCCACCCGAGGCTGGCTACGATGATGCAAACACTAAGGATTGGCTTGCAAGGTGAGACATTTTTTTAAGAGACGTAGATTTAAGTGGAACTTCCACTCGAAGTAGCCGCTCGTCTGGGAAAGTACCTCCACCTTACAGAAAAACACAATGAAGTAGCACTTCGTAACTGTTGTGCTTTGTTTCTGCTGGTGAGTTAGGTCGCCAAAACTCAGTTGGGGAGGGTATGGAGTCTTAAAGGCAGGCAAAACATCTGCAACCCTTTGCGGTTGTTGATGTCCATGGGCAGCAGAAATCACTTACCATCAGGTGATCCTCCCGTTTGTTTGCCTCCCAGTAACATGAAAAAAGACAGTTGTTGCTAGTATTAGCGACATCAGGTGACACAAATGCACTGTCAGCATTAAATGTAAGGGCGGTAGTCGCAGTAGACTGTTAGCTATACCTATCATGATGAAGTTCTACTCCACACCAGCAGATTTTAAAGAAACCTAATCTAGCCTATTCACGTAACGAATAAATCAGCTCCCGAGTTCTCATGATCTTTATGAAATCATCAATTAAGGCAACTTAACTTGTCTGCTCTCTTACGGAATTCAGTAACAATAGACGATATTAAACTTTCGTATTTTCAGTCAAGATTTTTATTTATACCGATTCAAACGAAAAACATCATCACGTTTTGATTATCATTAGCTTTTCGTATCATGCTGCTACGTTACATAACGGTATTCGGGTCGTATATGTATGTGCTATGAGACTCAATGTTGATATTGTGTTAACTTACGATTTTGAACTCTATTCGTATAGAGGTAAGGACGTAGTATCATAACGTTGATTGATCCGTCTGGCGGTGTAATGTGTTTCGCTGGGTATATAACCTCCGATGTAAAATAATTTTCATTCATTAGTCGATTCTACGGGGACTCGTCGTTAAAAGGATTAAAGTTTTAGAATCATGAAGAGTTCTAGGATTTGTAATAATACTTATAGAGGAGTGTCAGAGTTGTAAGGATGAAATTAATTATGTACAGTTTGGGAAAGGGGCAAGGATATTAAATACGGTCTTAGTTAAAGTTTGGAACAGGTAGGATTACACACTCTGTGCTTCTCAATGGCACGAAACTTGATGCAACTGATGAGATTTAAGTCTGGTGGCATCCGCGGGAAATGGATGGGATCTAATAAGGGTGTTTCCGAATTTATTATATCTGCTATTTTGCTTTTAGAAGTGCAATGTATACGGTAGACGAAAGGTTTTCGTCAGTCCAGTTCGAATAGGCCAATATTTAAATAAGCTGGAGATAACGTTTCGATATCTGATATTGATTTATTAATCGTGTCCTTTTTAGTGATAACAGTTATCACTTACTTTAATTAATTGCATTCATTTAAATGAAAAAGGCTTTCAATATCAGCTATTGACACTTGGGCGCATCTCACGCACTTCTTTCAATCAGAGAAGTGTGCATAGTGATGGCTATAGAATGCGAGCAGCAGACTGGAAAGATTCTCATGGTCTGGCGCTCGTGGTTTTGTATTTTTGGGGAGTTGAGGTGCTGGAGATGCGGTTCACGGGTTTTATTCTGGCATAATGTTTTAGTATACTTACTTCAGATGAATCTTGATCAACTCCACTTTCATAGTGGCCCGAATTCGATTCTGTTAAAAAAAAACAGACACAGCATTGGTTAGTAATAAAAGATCCGCGTTGGTTGAGAAACCCATATTTTTTAAGTAAACATGAGGCCTTTGCTGGTACATTACTTTTTACTTTTACTTCAGTACCTACTCTAATTTTCAGGGCGAGGCGATCGCGTTTGTGGATTTTCAGTTCGTTCATCTGTTGGCATCATTCTTACTTGTTCCTTTAAGTGCTTGTTTTGACATATAATTTCAATTCTAAGGTAGACTCTGTTATTTGTGCTTCAGGTATGTATTGTGCCTTTCATATCACTTGAAACATCTGAGAATTCAGGTGTTTTTTGTGATCCTTAAGGGTACACTTCATAAATTAATGAAGTCAACATAGTACTCTTGTTATCAAAATCTCAGCTGGGAATGCATAGATCATACGTAACGCTGCGGTGTTTTATCTTTATGATCTGCTACCAAGTCACAGGTTATCTTTACAGGCACAGATAAAATAACTCAGCAACTCTTCCGTGCCAGGCGGTGTTACCACGTGTTTATTTACTTTAAAAATACCTATTGTATTATTTATATTTTAGTATTCGTCTAATTTAGTTTTTATACCGTGTCAACACAGTAGAGTATACGGGACTCTCCTAACCAGAAAGCATGTAGGAAAACTTGACAAACCCTATAGAGGCTTCCCCTATAAGTAGTCTAGGTCTAGGGCCTAGACCAAACGCTACAAAACCCAAGGTCCCAGTTACCTCTGAGCGCCTGGTAGTTTTTGATCATTTTGAAAGCTTGAAGAGGTAACTGGCATGTGCAATTGTACTATTCTACTATAATTTAATTTGAAGCTTCCTAAAATTATTTGTTTTTCGCAATGAAGAAATAAATCTACTTAAGCAGTTATCAATCAAAATTAACGATGCAAGTACACATTTTAATTGTGTTCTTGTGCAGGGTTTCTAACTAGACATGTTCTTTTTCTGAATAGGTATCGTTCTGCGGGAGGGGGCGGTAGGGAAAACAAAGTGGTGGGGTGGTGGGGGTTCGCATGATGCCGACACAACGCTGTGTACGGCACACCATCTCTATGCTGACGATTCATATCCTATACTGGTATACGTATAGGTATATATGTAGGTGTATACTAGTACCTATGTGTAAGTAAGTTTATAACTGCAGGGCTGGGAGTAAAGTTCAATAGTTTCATCCTTTTGACAGCGGGATTTATGGTAGCTATAGGTACCTATTTATGTACGTTCATACGTATTCACATAGTGCCATTTATAGCCTCACACTACGCAAGTAAGAAGAACAGTACTTCAGAACTTTTTGACCTCTATATTCCTATTTTATACTAAAGGAGCATTCAATTAAGATTAAAAGTATCCTATCACTTAGATAAGTATTGCTTGTCCAAATTTCATCAAAAAACAGTTCAGAAGTTAAAGAGTGATTGACGGACAAACATACAAACAAACAAACTTTCACATTCATAATAATGAGTATGATATCGTTTGAAATATAGTTATACACGCGCACACAGCCGCCATTTTTCGTGAATTGTATCAAGAATCATCCATCAACTTCGTATTGTGTGAAATGTGAATAGCGAGCGACTGTCGCAGGTGTACTCGGATAGGGTTCTACAGGGAACGGAGGAACAAAATACTGTAGGTATGTTCAAATGTTTAGATTTAAATATATATTTTTATATATGATAGGGAGGCAAACGAACACGCGTGTCACCTGATGGTAAGTGGTCATCAACCAACGGTACAAGGGTCGCAGACACGTTGCCTGCCTTTAACATACCCATACCCACCTCAACTGAGTTTTGGCAACCTTACTCACCATCAGAAACATAGAACAGTTACGAAGTGCTACTTCACTGTGGTCTTCTGTATGGTGGAGGTACTTTCCTAGACGAGCAGCTCATTTGAGTGGAAGCTCCTCAATGTTTTACCTCTCTTGGGTTAGTCAATAAGTTCCTACTTACCTACGTTCCAATCCCCAATACTCATTTGGTGCCATATTGGCGTTACATACAGTGATACAGTGTATGTAGGTTCGTATCAATTTATATACAATGCATGAGAAAATAACACGATATGAGAAAGTACATCCCATTGTATTACGAAGAAGCCTCTGCGTATTGACTTTGACCCCACCCACGCTTAGAACGACACCCCATGGGCCTGATAATGAAAGCTTTAAAATGTACCTACATAAAATTCTCATACGATTATGGTAGCTTAAGATAATTTATAGTAGACTTTGTATCCACTTATAATTCTATTACGAATCAAAAGAACTTTTGTTTGGGTAAACATCAACATCACTAGGTTGCCACAAAGAATCTACTAATGAATAAAGGCACAATTCTGTTTACTGTGATAAAGGTTTGTTCTTTCGGAAGATATCAGCTGATCATGGTCAAAGCTATGGATCCATACCTAAATGGAGAAAATACAGATAACTCTTTTTGCTGACATATTACTATACACTCGTATTTGGTTTTTAACATGTTTTGATTCTGAATTTTCTATTCCATTCTACTATATAATAATATGTAGGTACCGACACCCACACATAGAACATACATTAATGTTTGACCTCGCACGGATTCGAACCTAGGCAGATTAGGCAGGGTCACTAGGCGTTTCAATATAACCACCAGACCGACATAGGAAATCTATGTGAACACAGTATAAGCTCTTCCAAGGGTGGTTCAATGGTCTGCCACGTATCTACGGGTCACGGTACCTACACAAGTCTAATTAGATTTGTCCACCAATCGGTCGGCCGACGAGTCCGTGGTCTACATAATCGATGCCGATTTGAACGGAATTATGTTTTTGTTCCTCATCCACTATTCGCAGAACTCAAATGTTAATATTTCCAAAAGAATATTAAATGTTAGTCATCAGTCCGCACATTTGGGCCTGCGGAATAGTAGTCGACATCTCTATCGACTACTTCCCAAGAGGACGCAGGTTCAGAGCTTGCACATTTACCGGCACATTACTCTTGTGTAGGCAAATGTACATTTATACTTTACCTAGGTCGATTAGTATTCTAATGGCGTAGGTTTATCAAGGCGCTCAATATCATTATGTTCTTACCAATATTTCTTGTGGCAAAACGGTGCAAAGTATGTCTCCTTGAAAATAACGGAAGAAAATAGTAATGTAATCGAAGTGGTTAAACTAGTGCTTCAATTTAAATACCAGCATACCTGATACATATACTACTTGCTACTTTTGTTTTCTAGTCAATTGAAAGTGTCATCAGAAAGTAGGTTTCTTGTAGGTAATAATAATAAAATACATATAGCTTACAAGTTATCTTCTTCGGACTTTCCCTAATTTCCTAATATTCCACAACTCGTCGCCCAGTCACGAAAAATTGCAATAATATTTATCTGTAATATTAAAATCGCGTAATCAAGTCTCCTTGCTATCTCTGGGTTAGGTAACTGGTGAGCGTCCATGCCGCAGAGAGCAATTATCAACAGCCGGGTATCGCAACAATGTGGACCGAGCGGAAACCTCAATAACCTTATTTTGCTTATTAATACATAATAGGTACATACCTACAATGGAAAAAAAGAGCTTCATTTACATATAAAGTGTGATATGATTAAGGAAAAAGTAGTCATTGTGATTTTTCAATTATGATCAGTGCCGTCTTTCACCTATTAGGAGCCTTGAGCACATGGGCATTTAAACTTCTTGTTTGGTAAGCGTGGTGCCCCAGGAACCTGGTCACAGAAATCCGGGGTACCCAATCGATTGCAGGGGAAAGGTTTGATTATGATACAAGGTATAGGTGATTATAGGTGATAATATAGTATAAGGACAATTTGTTCCATTGTCCCTAAAGATATTTCTACTTGGGGGTTAAAATCAACGAAGACACCTCACGTGGATAATATTTAAAAAAAGATAAACATCCAGGCACACCGCATATTCAATTACAAAATTTAATAAGCAAATACACATATTCGAGCACGGACCTTCCAAAATATATTATCCTATTCGATTGCAGGATTCGATCTCGCAACCCCAGTTACTATACTATTCACTACGCAACGTCGTGCTTTCGCTATTGAGCTGTTATTTGCAATGTTGTGATTTGCCAATTCTTTCGATATTAAAATATTAATCTGGGTCTACTTTTATTTTTTAGTCCATTCCTAATAGGTCTTACAAACTTTGTCTTTATTTTGTTAATACAGCGCCATCTCGTGCATATTGAGTTTGTTACCACGTTTACTCGTATACTAACTTCTGGCTTTCGGAACAAGAAGTTGATGTTTGCCTTAGTGGCTAGAGGGATAGAATACGATGGTATACATTATTCTACATTATCTTTCCTGTAGCTTCCTTGTTAAAATGATGGTTAAAAACAAGTAACTTTACATACCTATACGAGTATGACGGGCCCGTTGGTCTAGTGGTCAGGGAAGTCATTAGGCTAGCGGCTTCGAACCCGGCTAGGGGCAAATGTTTGTGTGATGCACATCGGCTGCTTATAAAAGTATTTTATCCGTTCCCTAGCTTCCATAGTACAAGCTTCGAGTTTAGTTTGGGGCAATTGATGTGTTAGTCAAATAAATTAATTTGTTTACCTAACAGTGAATTGTTAATCTATGTTTCTCCTGGCAGTGAAGTATCGTCAACGTTTTACATTCTTTTGATTTTTTCCATAGAATCACCTAGAAACATCATGAAAGTAGGTTGCACTTTAGGACTTATAAAATAAAAATGGTGACTGTAATGAAAAAGTAAACAGCATTTTCATTTCAAGACTTTATTAAATGTCAAAATAAATTGTAAAATTAATTTATTGCTAACAATCACATTTACTTTGGCTTACCACTAGCTTTTATATCAGTAATGACTAATAAACACAAAAATTATAGAATTGTACAGAAGTTTTAAAAATGTCTACACACCACCGTTTCCCGAACCATTCCCAAACGATCCATTGAATGAGAAACGTTTATCTAGCAAATAAATTAATGGACTTGAAAAAGATTTTTTATGAGATCTCGTTTTTCAAAAAGTTTCATATCTTATAATTCAAAGCTGTTTAAAGTTTATACATGTTAGTATTGCATTAAAATACATGAATTCGTCATTTATAAGTATAATTAATATCTTAGATCTAGTTGAATTTGAATTATTATATAAATTAGGTTTGTTTATCGACATACACTTTGTACATTTTATAATGTTTGATAAAATGTAGGTACAATGCACATTTATGAAATGAATTATCATTTAATATAATAATTCCATAATTTATAAAATTACATTAACACGTAACATTGTTATTAGTAATGTGTGGTTTCGAGTACAGTGAAAGTCAACACGCCGAAGGCAGAAGCAGTCCCCTTTAAAATAAAATAAAATGTATTATTATACCCTTTTGTTAATGTATCCTACAAAATATCATAATGAGACCATGGACGTATAGTTACAATAAATACTAATATTACTAGACTATAATTTTTTTCCATAAATAATAGTTCATCAGACACACAGCACATCACATTATTTATATACTAGACGTAAACACACAATTGTAGGTCTTAAGGAAATATCTAGGACGCTATCTATTTTGTTTGGCACATGGATTCGCAGGCTCTCTTTTCTGTAGAGAGCTATTTACATGCTATACCTTACCTACTACAAATATGCTACCTAAAAGTATTTGAAAAAAAAAAACAGAATGTGGATTGAGCTTTCCAAAAAAATTACAATGAAAAAATGCAAGTAGGTACTTAATGTCCGAGTGGTTTTATAACAGCTTAATTAATTTAAAAATGAATTAAAGTTTAATTGTGATAATTTTGAAGATTAAAAAAGTAATTAAATACATATTTTAACATAGATTTTGAGCAAAGATCTAAGTAGATCTTTGGCTTGAGAGCCTCCTCTATAAACTAGTTTTTAAGAATTTATAAAATACTATCGTCAGTATTTTTTATGAGCTTATATTCTATAATTCATGTAGCTCTGATTAATAAGTCACGTAGACTATAAGACATAGTCCGTTTCACCTTAGATGATCCCGGTGACAGTTGACGGTTCAAAGGAAAATCGACACTGTTCTAAAGCATTATGAACCGTATGGAAAATCATGTTAACAGATGGTGGAGTTTTAGCTCGAAATAAAGTTTGATTTCGTATGAGAAGTTAATACCGTCACAAATATCATTTCAGCTGGATTGGACTATAGTGTTGTGAACGCGATAAAATAATCATCAAAACATAATAACTTATATATTATTTTAATTACAAGACTACTCAATTAATACTGTTTCGGTACGTAGCTCTTATAGCTGTTATTTTACATAGACTTATGTATAATAATCCTATTGACTAATGCTTGCAGCGACTTTTATCGACTTATGTAACTCATATGAACTTATACTTTTACTCATATGAGTAACTATGTCCTCAATTATCCGTACGATTCCATGAGATCTTTGCCTTGAAGGCGTATGTACATTAGTAAAGTCTCCCTTTTAAACCATCATCCGATTTAGATCATGGTTAAATAAAGACTGACTTAACTCTAGTTATATATATGAAATAAAATATATATCAATCAAATAAATCAATTAAATAATTTAACTAAAAAGGAGGTGAACATATTTCGGTTTGAATTTACTTAAGCAGTCATTTTTTACTTGTTAATAGATTATAACAAACAAAATATGATACTTGTACCTATACTATAGATCCGATATTTTCTGAGACAAGTTTTGAGCTACTTTATTGAAAAATAACAATTGATACGAGTCATTGACAAGACTGAGTTACATATTTTATCTTGTTTTGATTAAGTAATTTAATAAATCTTTGTCTATCATGTGAATATTTCTCGAGGGACGATGTACGATGTACAATTGTACGCTAAGACCTAAATATAATGCTTCGTAATAAGCAAACGTTTTATCCATTTATTAAACAACATGCAATATTTGTTACGTTAAACCGCTTTGACGATGTTGCCCGTAAATTAATAAATTATTATAACAATAATATTTGAATATCCTAGTTTAATAATACTAGCATCACGTCATTATATTACTTCTAGGCCTATAAATAATTGAAGACAATGATGATGATGATTGCGTCGTGTATTTATTAAGTAATCTGCCTACGCTTAAATATGTAGTACTGCTGCCGATCTGCTTCTGAAACTCTTTAAAAAGTTTTATTCTTTTAGACAGTAATCTAAAAATCATATTTGGGTAGGATCTGTTATGGAGGCCATAATATTGTTCCTACATTATTGCTTACACATTTTCAATCTTTGACCTAGGCATTTCAATAATTGACAAAGCGATTATTTTCGGAAAAGAACACTTTATTCATCTATTGATTTTTCAAAGAGTTCAAAGGTAGATATCGGCTTGACAGCGCAGTATACACTAAATAATATTAACCAATGCTTACAGTCCTCTCTAAATCCTTCTCACGTGACTAGTGAGGGGGTTCTGTCTTGATGTGCGGGTCTCAAGAGGGTGGGTCCGGGGGTGCGGGGGGTCCAGGCAGGGGTCCTTGGAGCAGCTTGGCGGCGGCTGGGAACCCAGCCAAGTCGAACCCTGGGGGTGGTACTATCCCAGCAGCGGTGGCTGTGCCTTGTAAGTACGCGACCAGCCTGAAAAGGTTACCAAGGTGGGTTATATATATATTTTTTAACAATATTCAGCCTATTTGCTGGACATAGGCCTCTCCTAGGGCTCTCCAATCAGCCCGATCTTCGGCGACTTGCTACAATATATTGAAACAATAATAATGGTGGCTTAAATAAGCATTTATTTATCAAAATAAGCGATTGAGAGTATTTGCTCTAAAATGCTTTAATATTCTAAATTATTACATCCTAAAAAGCTAGGCTTCGACTTGACCACCACGCTTGCCAAATGCGGTTTAGTGGTCACAATCCCGAACTATTTTCGGAAATACTGTAACATTTTTTTCGCAAACCCGGGTATCGAATCCTGGACTAACCTCCTCAGCTCCTCGAGCGCGCTGGCCTGCATGAGGATGTAGTTCTTGGCGAGCAGCAGCGTGGCGATCTTGGACAGCTTGCGCACAGACGGCGAATGCGCGTACGGGATCACGCCCCGTAGTTCGTCCAGTGCGTCGTTCTGCGTATAAAATAATAAAAAATAATAAAATATTTCACAATATCTCAATATACATTTATCTGATTCCGTGTTTAGTAGCTTAAGCACTTGTGTTACACAGATATCAGAATCTACAGTGGTTTATCAAATCCTCTTCTTCCTAGCGTTTATCCCGTTTCTAGGCGGGGTCCGCTTTGACCATGATCCAGGATTTGGCGAGTCTGGTAATTACAGTGAAGCGACTGTTATAAGACCTTCGTAACCCTACCAGACATATTGGATCATGGTTACGCATTTAGATCTAACTAAACTAACTAAGTCAGAAATCAGAATGTGCAGGTTTCCTCACGGTGTGTTTCCTCACCGCCGCGAGCTAATGGCACAAATCCAAACATAGATTTAAAAAAATCCAGAGGTTTGGACCCGAATTGGAACCACGGACCTCATTAATACGGCCACCACCTTGTAGTAAAAGCACTGGTAAATATTAACCGTAAATACTTATAACACACAGACCAAGACGAACAGAAATTTTCATATTTATATATCATATTTTTTTAATCTTAGTGTTTTAGCGAATATACGATAAGGTGAGGCTGAATCTAAAGTTAAGTAAACATACCAAATCGTGCATCCTTCTTCGTTCCCTTGCGTTGATGTTGAGCCGCACACTCTTCCCCTGGCGCATTTTCTGTTTTGATTTGCCTTCTCCCATGGGCCTGGAAACAGATTCAAAAAGTTTTTTACCACCTCAATTTAAAAAAAATATACTAAAAAATCTGCAAGTTGAAAGAAAACATACGAGGTCATATTCTCGCAACATTCGTTAAAATTCGTTTAAATTCTTTCAAATACCTTTTTAAAACGTTTTCATCATAGTTTACTCACTCGAAGCTAGTAAACACTGCAATTTAATTTACACCTCTAATTTTTAGTCATCCTCACAAGAAAGTTCAGAATTTTAATATGTATTTATTTTTATTATTTTAATACCTACATTATGCTGCAATAATTTTTATAAAGCTTCAGATGACCGGTTGCAAAACGAATGAAATCGCTAAATCCTAACAGCTGTTATTATTGTGGTTATAAATGGTCCACGTATGGGTATCAAGTTGGGGTGCATTGAGACAAGTGCCGGGTAGCTTTGTTCATCGCATTATTCGTATTCAATGCGCCACAAAGCCGGGGTTGTGCTAACGAGGAATAGGGTGAACCATGTATTGCAGAGTTTTTAATCTATTGTACACGATCGCTTTGTTTATGCGAGTTGACCGCTTTATGTAAGTTAATCGAATATTCTAGTAGTTTTTGAAAACAATATAACTTTATTAAGATTAATTATAAAATAAAATAAAATTAAACCGTTTAAGAATAAAGGTTGCAAAATTATTCAATGGAAAATGAGACTGTGTTTTTTGTTTTTGAGGTTCACAAAATTGCAATTCAAGTTCGCATTTATTTAAATCATTATCTAAAAAGTTCAAAGTGTATAAATCCCAAAGCATAAAACCTTCATCACGGTAAAAAAATCGGTATTTTCAAATTCCCTCTTATCTATTCGTGCTATTCGTAGCTCTATGTGTAGGGCGGCGTAGAAACAGAAACCCGCGAGTTCGTAGCACTTGCGCAAGCGCATTAGCGCAGGGTGACAGATGGCGGCCGCGCCGGCGCAGTGATTACTTCATTACACACTCTTTGCTCGACATGTGTGCACTTAGTGCAAGGTACTGCCCTCTCGTTCATGAGAGGAGAGTAGATGAGGGTAGTAGAGAGATGGAATGAGTATCATGTTGCCGTGATTTGATTTGTATCGTTCGTGGTTAAATACGATCGTGGTGAGTGTTGAAAGTTAATAATCTTCAATAAATTGTGTGTTCTTAATAAAATACATTATAGGAATTGACTAGTAGAATGATAGGCACTTGTAATATCTAAAAATGTTTTGATCAAAATTTTATATCGATAACCTATATACATATGTATATTGTTTGAAGTGACCACTTATGTATGAAGGTATATCATACCAAAACTTTAAATTAACAAAAAATACCAACCAAATGTATATTTTGTTATTATAAAAATGGGTAGGCAAGACCTGATCTGTTCTTATAAAATAGTCTCTATTATAGCTATACATTTTCGTACAACAAAGTAGGTAAAATTTGAAACATCAACGAAGTTACCGGAATCTTATTTGTTCCTTCCTATTATTTAATTTCTAATTAGATCGAGATACGAAATCTATTTGCAGGTAACTATCGATTACAATCGAAGCCGGTAAATCAAAGTGTCGAAATATCTTTCGAGTTGGTAACTAAGATGAAGTTCGTTATTTTGACGCTCGCCAACGCAAACAGCGCATGCGTAGTACTGTCCGAATGACATTAACCCATACAAACACAACTCATCTTTGAACTGTTCGTTAATATTATGCAAATCAATTCAGAGATACAGGTACATAACTAGTATGTAAAGAGTTGACTCTGATTTTACTTATTGGATCTTACTGTAATCGATTAAACGTAAATTTTGTTGTAATTGAGTGTACCTACAATAATATTAAAGAAAGCACATTGGAAGTGACTCACCTCTGGGCATAGCTAGTTCCCGGCTCAGGCTGGTTCTCATCAGTGGGGTAGCAGTGCTGCTGCGGCGGGGGAGGCTGTCCACCCTGCATGTAGAAGCCGCCGAGGCCCACGGCACCCAAGGGTGTCCTTCTGCCCGGCACCGACTGCGGCGGCGAGTGCGACTCGCCGAGCGGCATTCCATCCCAGGATCTTCGCCCTTCCATTGTTGTCAATTAAAAAAATAATTAAAAAAAACTTAATACATCACTTTAAATTTGGAATGTTGTTTTTTTAATTCTCGCGCGCGCAATTTGGCAGTGGCACCGCATTGATGGAGAGTGGCAAGCGTAATGGGAAGCGGCGGTCCACGATCGATCGGGCCACGCAGCTGGGGCGCGCACCCCTCTCATCTCGCCATTGTTCGGATGCGGCGGGACACGGCGTCACTATCGCCGGCCGAGTGCCGCTGATTGTTTTCCGATCGATTGTTAATTGGGGTAGGATTTGAGCTGAGTTTAAAGTAGGAGTTAATTAGCCCACACTTGAAAGTTTTGCTATAAGTTTTTGCCTTGCATTTTGCACACACTAGGCAAGTTATATTTCGAATTATATGAAGTACTGTATGGATTTAGTGAATTTTAAGTACAACCATTACAAAATGGGAATGGAAAAATTATTTCTGATTTATGGGATTTAGGATTTAATAGGGTTCATTACATTTTGGCAGTATACTTTAAAGTTGATATTTTCTAAATACACGCAATTTTCGTTACTAATTATATATGTAACAATTAATCTTAAAAAAGATGTTACGCCACTAAGGAAAGTCCTACCGCTTTCACGAGAAGCAAACAGGAAAACTTTCGATTCAGGTTCGTAAATCTTATAAAAGAAATTGTTATTATCAGTGCTGAGAAAAATATAACGGCCATCAGTTTGTTAGGTGTACTAAGAGGACAGTATAAAGCTTTCAGACGAAGTCTATAAACTTTTTGGCGCTATTAATGGAGCACGTGCGGGTTATTGACTTAAAGTCACGCCTGCCGACGACGAGCCACAGTACGGAGAGTAAGGGCAGTAGGCACATTTTAGATTTTTTTTTCAACACCTACCGTGTTTTTATTTGAAAGTTTAGTGAAGTGGATATTAATGGATTTAAAAAAAAATATGAATCCAGCATATTTTTGCAATTTCAGTGATAGTTCTTTAGGTGTTTCCTATTGTTCACATTGGGGTATTATTATGCTTTTTCGGTTTCTATTATATTGTTTATTTATAATAATGCATGAGACTGACTGTTATTAAAAAAAATCTTTTATTTTAATGAATGGGTTAACTGAACGCATGCCTATTGTTTAAAACCCTTGGCAAGTACACGCATTTTCAAGGACTCGGTAGTGCCGGCAGGATTTTCATTTAAAATAATGCAAATGCGTACTCCAGCAGATCGCTTACTCGTCTTTAAGCAGGACAGTAGGATGGGTGATCTATGCTAAAGTGTACTTTTAGTAAAGTTTCTGTCTAGTAACAAACTTAACTTACTGAATCATATCGCTGCTGTGTCTCGAACAGTGGTACTCAAATCTATCTCAAAACAATTTATTTGACGGGTCGGCAAGTGGGTTAACTGAATGTAGGCATAAACATCGACGTACATCATCCTGCATTGGATTTATACGCTCGTATCTAGATCGCTGATGATAATACATATGCGGAGCTAATGGAATTCCCGTGTTTAATGTTTCGGCTGGAGGAAAACCAAATCTTAGCCGCAAATAGTACAGGTGATTATGTTCAAGTGGTGTTATGCTGGCGATAATTTGAAAAAGTGTCATAGATTTTAATCTTTAGATTAGTCCTGATTTCTGGGTTGTAACGGTATACCACTAACTATACGGCTACGGAGTGCTATAAGAACCCCTGAGATCGCACCCCGTCGCAAGGTTACGGTGAGATGTGATACGAATGTCAATAAATAAACTAAAAATGACAGTAAATACCTACTCAATAATCATACATACTTAGTACAAAACAAAGTCGCTTTTTCTGCCTGTCCCTACGTATGCTTTAATATATAAACTACCTACAAAACCGATTTTCATGCGATTTTTTTTATTATATAGAATGATTCTTGCATAATGTTGTGGAGCATAGATACCTACCTCCTTAAGTACCAACATTGCACCGGTGCGAAGCGGGGGTGAGTCCCTAGTTCCTTTAAATTGTATTCATCCTCTTGCCTTCAGGAATGCTGGAAACCTTTTAGTTTCTGAAGAAAGTGTTTGTGTGACATTTCCTCTCTAGTTAATATTTCCTCAAGGTTTAAATATTATTAGTGTAGGGTAAGGGCAAAGAAAATATCGGATTAATTTATTTTAGGAAATATTTATTTAATCATATTAAAGCTAGTCAATTCAGAATTATTTACAACTTATTCCAATCAGTTCCGACTTCATTTTAGTCCGCTTAACAATTTACAAATATCTATCAAATGTTTACAATTCCACCAACTCATAATAATTTAGCAACTTTTACAACAATTCTAAAACATTTGATCATGTCAACAAATCATTAAGATCAATTCAAAATACAAACATTCTGTTAAGTTTTGTCGGTTTCAACGGTTATGATTCCCATTTTGAAAATGATAGGTGTTTTGAGGAAATCGTATTATCTTTACAAACATTCTTTAGGTGGCTACCAACTTTTATAGTTTTTTAAATTGGTATTGAAATTCAAATCAATTCATTAAACATATAAGCGTTATTTGTCACTCACTCCCGTTAAATTACTTATTAAGGTTATTTGCAACTCTTGTTTTAAAGATAACTTTGAGACATGCACTCGTTGAACTGTTATGATGGTAACAACATTATTTGAAATTATAAATAACGAACTAATGGGAATCCCATTCTTGCAGTGAAAAGCTTGTGTACAATTGCAATTAAACGCAAAACTATTTGACAAAGAAGACTTGTTTCTTTAAAATAATTAAGTAATGCTCCAAAAAATCGTTTACGCAAATTTGATTATTTCCCCAAAGTGATATCCAATTTAGTTTTACATCATTCGTCGTTGTTGCAAACTTTCCACTGTCTTTTCACAGCCCTTACACTATGACTAGAAAACGACTAATGTTTAGTGTGAAATAGACAACAACTCGGTATCAGTTTAAATATTTTGCCGCAGAACAAACATTACCTTTCTATAACAATACTTTACATGAATAATTTAGTTTGATAGCACTTTGATGATAAGAATTTTATTCTCGAGTTCGTCAGAACGACTAAGAACAGTAATATAGGTATCTTTTTTGATATTTTAACGAATTCACATTAGAATTCTTGATTCAATCTTCCTAATTTTGTACAAAACATGATATTGTGTGAATATGATTCAACAAATTTAAATAAACTTGACGAATTAATTTGTCTATTTAATATTATATAATTTAAATTTCTAACTTTATTTATATTTATACACACTCGAAATATATATTATGGGGTCATCTTCATATAATAATTTACATTGAAGTCAATTACATATATAATACAGATGTACACAATGCATTAATTTTTCTAGAATTATACTAGGCGGAAATCGACAAAAAATTCATTGCAGCATTCGGCGTTGTGAAAAACTGTAGCAATAAGAATTTACATGAATCTGATAAAATAGCCTGCTAATGGTAAATATTCGATGCTTCTTATTAACTTAAACTGTGCGTACTGTATTTATATTAAATCCAATATTATTTGTTAACAAGACCCGATTGATTCTGCACTTGAGGAGCGAACTATGAAACAGACGTATCTCTTTACTTATTATAATATCATCTCACTTTTCGTATTATTATTTTATATTAATTCTATTTCATATACAATACATACAATTCTGCACACTGAAATTGCGATTCATCAAGTATGTCAGAGGTCTTATTGCTAAAAAACTATTGTGATGCATTCAACAAATGTAAATCGTGAAGTTTAACAATTGATATTTATTAATATTATAGCAATACCTAGCCTATTGAGACTTAGTTTAATAATACTGTGTAAAAGTAGAAAATTGATTAAGAAAAGTACATTAGGCCATAGTTGAAGACTTTCGAGTTTTCAAGAGTCCTAGTGCAAGCATTCCTTAGTAACCAATTCTACAGATTATAGAGGCATTCCTTCAAAGGATCTTATGAAAATATAAAATGAGAAGTTTGTTTTTGGTTTCCATTCTTTGGTTTAATTAGAAATTGATTGCACTTGCCCAATATGTTAACTGCAAATCTCATTTGAATGCCATAAATATTTGTTTGCTAAAATTAATATGAAGGTTTTCAGTAATTAATGAAAGACATTATCCGAAATTAACAAATATGAAGGAGTTAAACTTTCAGCAGTTATATGATTTTTGTTTATTATCATGTGCAATGTTTATTGAGTTAATCAATATGATTATGCATACGCCATACATTCAAGATAATCAACATTCAAAATCTTTGGCACTATAAGTAGGTAATTGAGTATTGACGTTATGGTTGTTGATAATGATGATACATCATAATATGCCGACTGACAATTAAAGCGATTATTGTCAAATTCTACTCAAACTTCAAACATCGACATTAATTTACCCTCTTATGAATAAAGAGATACAATTAAATACTAAAATAATCCATTACTCAGGCAACATCAAAGCTGGAATAATGTGACTACGACTTAAAAACTAGGACATTATTTTATGATCACTCAAAAGAAATGTAACAACAGCTGAGGTGATCGGTGACCTCTCAAAATTACATTGAACACTCCTATATTGACAATCTTTGGTGAAAATGAAACTTAACTACAATATTCAATCATTGGTTCAAAGTGACGAGTCTACCATGCATACCAGATGACGACTGTACGTTTCCTCGTTCAGCAGCCAATTTTCTAAGTTGACGATACTTTCCTTAAGAACATTTTAAGGAACTTTTATATAAGGCGTCTATCATTAACCAATACACCATTATCCATTAACCATGACATCCACCTTACGGTAGCAACATCCCACAATATGAGTTATGAGAAAACGTTATTGTATCATCTTTGGTATTAATGTACATAGTTAAATTATTTCAATTGTGCGGAAAGATTTCGTGAGATGGCCAATTTACAGTTCATATTTTCAGGAGAGATCAAAGTACATACATGTTCACATAAATATAATCATAATCCGTTCTTCGGAGAGATCTGGTCAAATAGCCACTATCCGTAGTTGAAGCCACTATCCATGGATCTCGGCAGACGTTCAATACAGTTAATGGTTAAAGTCACTGTCTTCATTCCAGAGAGCTTTGGAACAGCGTGGGCTATTTCCAGTTGAAACAGAATCCATTTTTTCGGAGAGATCAGGATAAATGGCCATTAGTAGTCAAAGTTCTATGGCTCTGAGTACTCGTAGATGAGCGATATAGTTATAGCCACTGTCCATATTCCGAAGATGTGCTATATGGCGGCGGAGAGCGGCGTGGGCGCGGTGAATCATTGCACTTAAAACATAATCCATTGTCCGGAGAGATCAGGATAAATGGCCACCAATAGTCAAAATAAATGGCCATTAGTAGTCAAAGTTCTGTGGCTCTGAGTAGATGACCAATATAGTAAGCCACTGTCCATAACCCGGAGATGTGCTATATGGCGGCGGAGAGCGGCGTGGGCGCGGTGAACCGTGCGGGCACGGGCAGGCAGGCGAGCCACGCCGCGCTGGCGAGGCATCAGCGCGCGCGGTGCGCGGGCGCCGCCGCCGGTCAGGGCGCCGCCGCGGCGAGGGGCGGCCGCGCCGGCGCGGGCACTCGCGGGCACGCGACAACGGAACCGCTGCGATTCGCTTGGCTGTTGTTTGCTGCTCCTCCTGAAAGATTTATTTGGGAATTAAACAACGGCTTTGGGAGAAAACTACAGTCTTCACAAACAGGTGGGATGGCCAGGTGGGATGGCCAGGTGGGATGGGTGGAATAGGGGAATCACAATTTAGCACTTACCCCACCTGGGGGGAAGAGTGGGAATCAAATTCATTTTGCCAACCCATGTGGACTAGGAATATACTCTTAAGCTACAATTAAACTATGACACGTTTGTGTATTTCGATTGGCTTGCTCATCAGTTGATTCCGATACGTTAATGATGATAGTGCTAATCTTAGAATTTTACTACTTAGGATCAAACAGCCAACGTGTTTGTTTATAGTTTAGGGCAATGTTGATGTAAATTAACTGCCTTTTGTAGGCGTCTTCGGATAATTACTTTTGCTGAGTATGACGCAGGTGCAAAGAACACGCTATATAATTTACTTAATCTTCCATTGCGGCAGAAAGCTATAGTGTTAATGCGACTTTCACAAGTGTCAAGAGGTCCCAGCTCATTCATATTGTATCTCATATGTAGTTTGCTGGTAGCAATATGTTAGTAGCCCTTCATTAAAATTAAAACATGGTGTCGTATCCGAATTGAGAACTGACCTATTAGCGAGCCCAGCATCTTGGTGACGGAGAACTTGCGCGTTCTCTGCGGCGTGCGCACTTCTGCGAGCAGGCGGTCGACGCAGCGGTACAGGTCTCCGGAGTTGTCGGCCACGCTGGCTTCGCTGAACGAGGCCCCGTGTGCTGCGCTCACCGTCTGCCCTTCCTTTGTGCTCACCTGGAACAAACAGAGAGACGGTGTCATAAGAAAGAAAGGTAGGAAATAGTACTACTCGAATGAACCGCTCGTTTGGGGAAGTACTTTTTAGTCTAAAGAAGAACACAGTGAAGAAGTATTTCATATATGTGGCTTATGTGGCTATGTTTCTGTTGATTAGCATAGTGAAGTTTGATGTTTATCCACGTTAATTATTTACCCTTGAATGTTTAAGAAATAGAGGCAATAAATGATAAACTTAGTCCGACATTTCACAAGGCCAGAACTCAGTTAGTGTGCTTTTCTAAAGTAATAATGTGTTACTAGATCGACTTTCGATTCTGTTTACCGAGGGAAAACTTTCGCAATTTACACCAGATGTTGTGTTATTGAGAAACGAAGCCTTCTGAGGCAAAAACGTAGGTATTACAACGGGTTCATAATGCTCGTATGTATGCATATGCTGCCCGTATCGCGGCTATTGTTTGCCTTGAAAGCTGTCTCTTCTCATTGCGGTGGGACAACAGTATCTGCGCACAAAGCCGTCTCATAGGACGACTGGCGTGCTATTGTCTCCGGGGACGTCAAAACTTTACTATCACCATTCTCGGCAGCACACATTCAATTCCTACATTCCTCATAGTCCATAGACATGTTACACAATATGTTTCGCAAAACGTATTGTGTAACCAGTTTTGTCAACAAAATTTAAAATCAACAGCGATGTTATTCAAGCTATCGATCATCAAAAAGTCATCACAACTTAAAATTAACTCTTGTTACGCAACTTCTTAAATTCAACAGTAGTAATTCAACGTCATTGAATTCTAAATATTGTTGTTCGAAAGATGAATGAAACAGATTCTAAATTTGGGTTGCCTTGATTGTATAGGTGTTTATTAAACTTCAAGTTTATTTTTATTTATTCCTTCATCACCGTATATTAATATACATATAAGCTTCCCGACCTTTAAACACTAGGCTATAATTGGTTCCCCTTGAAGGTTTCAACTATACCTCTTAGTACACAATATTAGTCGATTAGTACGCGTTATATTACCAACGTTCTGATACAACCATAATTGCTTTAGCTTCAATGAGGTGCAATTAATGTTATTGTTTCAGTTGATTTCCCGGAAACCTGTTGAATGACTAACCAGTCTATTAATAGTAACCGATGTACCAAAGCTTTATTTGAAACGATTTCACCGTCATCTGTGTGTCTATTTATTGGAAACCTTTTATTCAATTTTCAGAAATAAACATTCAGGTACGATAGAAAATTACACGGTAAAACTAGCTAAAACCACCGCATATATCTTCATATTCTGAAACGCTAGTCTAGCTATACTGTTGCATCCCTATGTACGAGTACATACGACTACTAGTACATATGTACCTCGCCATACTAACTTGAAACATAGCCAGAGCGTGGGAGCCAGTATTTCAACCGTGCAGGCAGGCCATTGAGCGATGCTAGGCGAAACAATACAGCGCAGTGATGCTTTCTGATTACACTGTTTCTCAATGGAATACGCCGCAGTAGCTTGTTTAATCGTTCCAGTATTTATAGACCACAATGATTCCACTGGTCAATTGTTTATAGTGCAATGTGGAAACTACAAATGAAAAATGGGTGGTTGTAAGTAATTTCTGAGGATTTGACTTAGGCTCTTCATGAGACGAGCGTTTTGCCTCTTAAAGTCCGGCGATGCATAAATGCATCAACGCATGCAATGCATGTGTTTATGGGCTAACTCGGTGGCTTATTGAGTTTTCTAAACGTAGTAACATATAGTAGACACCTCGAAGAAATAAGTATTTTCTTACACGCACTGTTGTCCATAGACAATAGTAGCCGCCTATTGTACTATTTTTAGTATCGAAAAAATGTCGTCTTGTGTTTTAACAACATCGTGACAGGCCGAAAAATAAGGCAAGTGGAGAGTCTTTTCAAAATTAAATTGACTAAATTCTCCGCCCTCTCCTTTAAAGTTGAAGCATACATTTTGTTCTCGATGCCCACTCTATAGTAGTAGCTATCTGTGGTAGTAGAAATACCTCAATGCTTGTTTGTCGCCTCTAGCATAAAAGCACTACTTACTTGTCTAAGGTGATCGAGGTCAGTCTTGTTGCCTAGCAACGCAAGCGGCATGGGCGAGGAGGAGCTGGGCCCGTGCGCGGGACTCCCGCTGACCGGAGCCCGCTTAAGCGCGCTCAGGACCTCCGTGGCGTACTCGAAGCTGCTTCGGTCCGTCACCGCGTACACCAGCAAGCATGCGTCTGCCCATTGGATCTGGAACAATGGATTAGGAGTGTGAAAATTATGACAACTTCTTTTTCTACTTCATTATCGGTATGTTCATGATCCTCATTATCATCATAAGAGATACTTTTCACGTGAAATTCAACGATTTTTATGGCAGATGGGAGTGTTTTCCAAGCAGTCTTCTTTGCTGTGAGTACCCCAGAGAATAATAAAATAGCAACTGTTAAATTTAAATATTTATTTACGGGTTCTAGCTGTGTTCAGTTGAAGTATTTTAACCGTGTTTAAAAAAAATAGGTCTAATTGAATTCAAATTAAAGTTATTTAAAACGCTAAAGCGTTATATGCTTATTTTGGCAAATATACGGCTAGCGTAGTAAGAATTATATAAAAATGCCTATTTGTAAATTCATTACGTCTAGAATTCACAACGAATCTCAAAGAAAGACAGCCAGATAACATCGTTATCTAGTTTTATTATTACAAAAACTTTATTGGTAAGAGAAAATGCGTCATTAGGAAAGTGTTACGTCAGAAGATTCACGACTCAACAAGTTTTTGATTTGTTTTGTTTGTTAAATCAGAGTTGAATTGAGGAGGAGAGTTTATAGTAATTTAAACTATTCAAAACAAACAACTTGAAGGTATGATATTTGTATTCAACCCACTGACATGGCAAATGTATGTTCTATATATTTTTTTATCTATTGTCTTGTATAATCAACAAGTTATCTAAGTTACAGCCGGTTTTACAAGCTTTTTTTCTTGACTTTATCGAGACACAGAGGAAAACTAGCCCTTTGTTTGGTTACCCGTCAGATTTCAGCCAACACAGAAAAGTTGCTTAATTTAAAAGGCTTTTGCACAAACGCATCAAAGTGACATTAAAATGGAAATAACAAACATGTTTTCGAGAACCACTAGATAATACCGTCGCTTGAATTCTCTCGTGAAATCTACGAATTTTATGTTGAAAACGAGTAAACAATGGCAGAGGCATACTTCAATGCATTTTCCCGAAATACCGCCCAGGATGCTCATAAAAGACTAGACAGGCGCTGAAGAATGTTTGTGATTAATTACACGTCGAAGCCAACATTCCCCGCGTTAAAATTAGCGACGGCGAAGCGAATCGCCCACATACGGGACTAGCGTTGCAGAACTATCGATAGTTTGACTATCGATAGTTAACCTCGAAAAATAGTCACAATATCGATAGGACTATCGATAGTATCGATAGTATCGATACTATCGATAGTATCGATAGCCAATAGTATGCAATACTATTGATGGGCAGCAATATTTTCGATACTATCGATACTATCGAATTTAGATACTATCGATAGTATCGATAGTATCGATAGTTTTTAATCAATACTATCGATAGTATCGATAGTATCGATACTATTTGTACTATTTTTTATGAAGAACTATCGATAGCTAAAAACTATCGATAGTATTGTTACATCGATATTAGGCGAATAAGCAATAGTATTAATTTCTGAATGAATTTGATTAGTTAAATACTTGTGTACTAAAAGGTCAGATGTTAACGTAACCTTGTTCTTCCATGATCCCTAAGAGCCTTGCACTTGCAACTGAACACAAAAAACGCTATTATCCGTATTTTTAAATGGCGCTAATGCATGACCAACCTAAAGTGGCGGCTCACGGTCGTGGCCTACTTGAATTCGTTCCCATACCATTTTTTTTTATTCGTTCTATGTCATACGCAGACCTACTGCAAAAATCAAATAGACGTTGTTGTTAAATATTTTAAATAAATATCTTCATTGAACAAGACAATTAAAAACTATCAATACTATCGATACTATCGATAGTATCTAAATTCGATAGTATCGATAGTATCGAAAATATTGCTGCCCATCAATAGTATTGCATACTATTGGCTATCGATACTATCGATAGTATCGATACTATCGATACTATCGATAGTCCTATCGATAGTATTACTTTTTATCAAGGTCACAATAGTATCGATAGACTATCGATATTTTATACTATTGGTTGCAACGCTATACGGGACACATGCGATCGACTCGTTAGCGAAGAATGGAATAGATTTTGGACTTTAAGCCGGCTAAATGATTACCCTTTGACTTGTTAACTGACTCCCAATGGTTAGTGTCGCACAATGTTGACATTTCGACTAAATGTGAGCCATAGCGCAAATAATTGTTTTAAATTGTAATCGCTTGTCCCGAGTAGGTAATGGTTAATATTAATAAATTATATAGGTATTCGAACTTGTGAATCATACAGACAATACAGTCGCCCGTGTACGGCGGCACTTAGCGAAGAATGGAATGAATTCTGGTCTTTTGCCCGGCTTCATTTAGCCTCTGACATTTAAAACAATCACGATCAATAGTATTAACGATACCGAAAAGTTCGGGCGTGGGTTTCGTAGCCTAAAGACAATTGAACAAAACATTTATACAAACTATTTTCTAAATCGAAACCATAAGTTAACAGAAATAAACCAAAGTGTTTCAATTTGCGATTGACATTTATTAAAGTATATGGCGAAATACATTGAGGGCGTATGCTACGGACCCTTAACTTCATCACTACATAGTATAAAACAAAGTCGCTGTTTCCGTCCCTATGTGTGTTGTATGTCCCTATGAACGCTTAAATCTTTAAAACTACGCAACGGATTTTGATGCGGTTTTTTTTAATAGATAGAGTAACTCATGAGGAAGGTTTTTTTATGTTTTTTTATGTATAATATCATCCATTAAATAGTGGACAAGTACCACGGGTGAAGCCGGGGCGGGCCGCTAGTTTGACTATAAAAGTAGTAATTAACATTGTCACGATGTGTACTCCCACCTGCTACTATTCGCTAAAGCTCGTATATAAAACTAATAAATTCATTCAGGTAAATGTTACGATCATATTATGTAGGATGGTGGATGAATGTGACATTTAGCGTGCGAGCGAGAGTGTGAATGAAATAACAAAATGGCACAATGGCGTCGGACTAGGTATAGCACAGTTGAATGTTACGATTATAATATTGTAATAAATACGAAATAGTGTATTTTTCTTCATTCTATTCCCGGACCCTACATATACTGAAGAAGTAAACACTCCTTCCAATACAAATATAGCAAATCAGTATACCGCACAAAGTAAGTCAAATCAATCTGTGAAGCAATATCTTCACAGTTGTTGGTATGAATCATAGGTGAGAGTACCCAAGTCAATTAGTTGTATTATCAGTTACTCAGGATGCTCAAGATTTAATTTCAAAATATTTATTTGCTAGTAATTTGTTGTTCACGTTATTGATTTGAGCACTGGCTCACATTTAGTTGAAATGTAAACATTGTGAATCACTGAACACGCGCTCCTGGGTCACTGGAACGGTTTGAACAGGGTTGCCAACCGCGGGAAAAACACAACACAATTTTCTACCTGAACGACAAAGCATATTTCGTATCTGTAACGAGAAAATTCCAAGTCAAATTATTCCCGCTCTAGTAGTTGGAATTAGGAAAACTTCGTCCTCTTATGTTTTCCACGAATATATTATTTTATGTAGGGAACAAATCACAAGCAATACCTATTCGTTTTAAGTACAATCTCATCAGAAATACCTTGCTTTTAACAGTAGCAGTGTCATGAATTTCCGTTTTAATGAAATACATTTCTTAAAACATTAAAATTGGTCACCCCTAAGAATGGTCATATTTTATGTGTCTATTATTGCTAGTATATTTGAGACGATTAACCCAGTTGTCAAAGATACAAATGGTTTCAGTCTACGGCTGATAACTCATTTTGTTTGCGGAAGATCGTAACCGCATTTGAATGGCCATTAATCAACATCATTGCGGTTAATTGACATTATAATGTTGGGGTCTGATAGCAACCGCTCGAATATGATAAATTTTCCAAGTAGGTATTTTCGAAAACATGTTATGTATTTGAACATTTTATGAAGTCTGCGAAAAAAACAATGTCATAAAAGTTGTTTCTAAAAATATCATTTTTGAAAACGACTCTTGTCTAAGATGTTTTCAGACCAATTAACATTATTCAGTAAAAAATGCAGCACTTGAAAATACAAAGCGTTCAGTGACATTATAAAGTAGTGTTAGCTTTAGTTAGACCTTTATGTAACCGTATACTGCCCACTATAGGACGAACTTTGCCAGTAATTAAACCAAATTGGACGAGAATATTATGAGCAAAATAAATTAACCTTTATAATATGGTTTATATAACATTTATGTGATGGAACAAATATTATACATACATATTATTCACACACGTGTTTTCATTCTAACTTGAAGTGATTACTTAACTAGGTTAATATGTTGCAAAAGTTGCTCAAAGCAATCCTCCAAACTTTTGACACGGGTTGTTAGTTATCACACTTAGTGTGCCTTCTGAAGTAGAGAGTTAATTCACTATCAGTTCAATGATCACTCAGTGTCATACGTTCTCATTTCTCGAACCAATTTGTAAGGAGACTCAAAAATAATTTCATTGAAGATCTCGTCTCTCCAATCGTTTACATTCACAATCATGTGATTCGCTCTCATATTGGAAGTTAAATAGACTGAACATAAATAGTCTCATAATGGATCGCCTAAATGAAAAATTATAAACATCTTTGTAACCTTGCAGTTATTTCTGTCGAATACTTAGACCGATCAATGATGTAGAGGTGATTATTGTTTGTAGGAAAGGCCGCTGGTTGTTTAGACGTTCCTATAATCCTGAAGGTGAAAAGGTCCGGCAAGGTCCAGCCTAATCATCGTAATGGTCTGTCTGATTGATGTTTGAGATATTTTATCCGAGTGTTTTATAGACGATGAAATCTAAGGTCGAGGAAACCGGAGCTATTTGTGATCCCTCTCGTATAACGATCTGAATTTGATATATGACGTGAAGGTTATGGTTTAACAAATCGTAGCGAATAGCAAGAGTTTTTGATAAAGGTCCTCGCAGCTATCATGGCCTAACAGATTTATAAAGTAAGTAGATTAGTAAAGCTAGTTTACTGTGGGCTTCTGTAAGATACTATACTGCTCAAGGCGAATTGGTTATTCAAGTGGGAGTTTCTCTTCTTTCAATTTTATTGTACCTTTGTTGAACTGTCCCTTAATATTCCGTCGTTGAAAGTATATTGTTGGAAAATTACCTGTTCTGCGGGGAATTTGTCAGCATTGGAGCCGGAGACATCGATTACTTCCAATTCTACTGGAGTACCGTTGATTGGAACTGTCTGTCTGTACAGAAGATCTGAAACAAAATAATGAAAACTCTTGAGAACTGCCAAGAAAATAATAATACATTTTAAGACCATATTTAGGTATTTCATCAAGCTAATATAACTTATATGTAAAAAGTATGTATTTACCTGTATTGGAATGATATTCTCCTATGTAACGCCTAGTCAAATATCTGACGATGAGGGCTGTAACAAAGGAAAAAGTAAATGTTATTTGAGTTCAAGCAGAATCACATTATAAATTCGATTCAAACATTGGAGAGTTTATACATCTGGTTGCGAAGAGCGGTACATATTGAACAGCTGACCGAGATATCGACACAAAGTTTGTAGATCAGTATGGATTGATTGCTCCACAAATCAGTCTTTTCACGGATTATATCACAAATGTAATGGGTCAGTGGAGTATGGCGCTTATGTAATCGCGGTAATACCGGATGGAGAAGGTCGTGTTTGAAACAGCAATTTTGAGTGGACGTGATTGAGATCGATTCTCATTTCCTTTTGTCTCCAGATGGTTTATTTCAGGCATTCAGTCATTTCCTGAGTGCTTTGTCCCCTTAAAGTACGATTGTCTATTTTGGGAATGGGATTTAAGAATATCTTCATTTTTAATCTATCTCTTTGGTTTAGCACCACCAAGGCTAGGTACTTTTAATTTAGTTTTACTTTTTTATCCTGGATTTTAAATCCAGCCCCTCTTTATTAAACTATCATATTGTACTTATTACAGTCGTTACATTTAATTTTTATAACAATTATATTAAAAAAAACGTCATGTAGAAAGTAGCCAGTATTTAAGGAATAAGACAAGTTTTGATTTATCAGGAAAGCTAGCCAAGCTTTCGTTCTGTTGTTATTTAAAAGCGAATGCGTCGTATTTTCAAGTTTTGTTAGGTAATACATCTAGCTATGTTTTGTTGTCTACCCACATTAGTTTGTACTGTTACGAGTGTTTATAAAAAAGCGAACGTTTGACGCTGATGCTATTTTTGATCGCCGGGGTGATTGCTTTGGGCACTAGGCTTAAAGTCAACCTGCCAGCTAGCAGATAGTGTCAGGTTTTTAGAAGGCTTTATTTTGATGCCTGGTGTCCTGCTTAACGCTACGGGACGAATATTTTAATTTCTTTGGTTTTGGATTTCATTATGAGGGGATAGGGTAAAAAATATGGTGTCATAATATCGTCAAAGCTGTTTTAAGATTTGACCGGTCGACTGCCGCGGTCGATAGGTATACAAAAACCTATTTTCCTGCAGTAAAAAAAGGTGCTATTTTGATGTGTAGGTATTTCTTACCGGACTTTCCGACGCGCGAGCTGCCAATGACGGCGATGCGCACGCGCGGCGTGCTGGCCCGCTCGTCCCTCATCACTACTAGAGAGTGGGTATCTGGAACAAATACAAGAAGTTTTAAGTTTGTGCACGTTGGGGATGGGATTATAAAGGTGAATAGCGGCCGGTATGGACGGTCGGTTTCGGCACACATGGTGTCTTACTATAGCTTAAAACCTTCCACGACTAATGGACCTAAATTCAATAATATCCAACGCAATAATAATTTTCAATAATAATTATGTTATATAATGTACCTACTTGGTAAATTACATGTCATTTAGAGTAGTCTGTGGTATGGTATTGGTTTTTCTCATAGCGCAATTTTATGTATTACCAAAAAATAATTTTCGTATGTTCCATAATGTCGCAAGAATCAAACTTTTTGTATAAAGTCATCTTGATAATATGAATCCGAATAGCGAGGACAAATTTTGTAATAAAAAGAACAGCCGCTCATAATTTCGTTCATAAAAATAAAAATTCCAACAAAGTTATTCGAATTAGCGTCCAAACGGAAGGTATGAAATAAAATCATCGCGATACGAAGCCGGGAACGCCGCGTGACTATGCGGTCGTTCTATTTCCATCATAAACATTCCGTGTCCAGTTGGCGTCTCACCTAATCCCGCATTATCCCAGCTGTTCTAATTGGCTGAACTGGCTGAAGCCGGTCCGTTGGCAAAAGCAAACGCAGAGAAGTCAAACTTGTGAAAACACATGATTTTGACTCACGTTCATTGATATACTCGTACAAAAACGTTACGTCACTTCATCACTTTGTAATTATTTCATGGTGTATGGAAGAATTGATTCAAATAAATTACTTGTTTTTTTACGTGACTGAACACTAAAATACAGTTCTGGTACTGAAATCGCATACGATTATTTAATTTTCAATAAGTTTATTGAAAGAGTGTTAAGTAGAGTAACTACTCTACTTAACACTACCCTTTTATGATTGATTAGAAGAGTTTTGTCACGTATTTTTTTCGTTGTTCCACAATTTATCGCACAATATTTCACGCATGTCGATGCTCGTTAGTTTGTTATGGTGTGAGATAACTTGTGTCTGTGCATGAGCGTGGTTTGCATGGGCATTGCCTTCTGTGCGTACGTATTTTGTAAGTATGATTTGTTGAGAGTTGGTCTTCTGTGCGTACATTCTACTGGCAGCCATGCTTGGCGCGGCGTCAGCTCATTCATTCAGTCAGGGTGACGCGCGTCTAATGACTGGAAACGCGTCAATGAAACTTCGATGGTGTTTGTCGATACGATGCAGTGGCGTGCATAGGTTTTTTCACTTGGTAGGCACTAAAACTATTATGCATAACTAACCGCGCGCTATTTTATATTTCAACTTTGAAGGCAATTGAAAATGATGCTAAAAAAACAATTGATACCTAGCAATGTATTGTTATCTTATCAATATCAGCTGTTGTAAGCAAACAAAAGTCTAGAGACATACAAATCACTGCAATTTATTTATATTCACATATTATTGTTGTATATTCACACACAGCACAAAATAATAACACAACACCACTTTAGTTACATCGCAGGCTGAATTTAAAAAGCTGAATTTAATCATACATTTTTAAAGATTTATAATCGCATTTAGTTCTCAGAATAAACAGAAGAAAAAACGTGGCTGACGAAGTCCGTGTAATAGAAAACTATTTAACTACTTTTCTAGCAATTAATTGTAAAGAGACACTTATTCAGCAGACTTATTTTAATGAATTTAGAAGTAAAAATGTATTAGTATGAAACATGAGAACGTTGAAATTGATTTTTTAGCGCCATCTATTGACGTGCAGATAAACTATCAAATACATTTTGCACAATGCTTTGTCTGCTGAACGCTAAATAAAAATGTAAAGAAAACTATTCCATTTGCATATCAAAAACATCATATTAATTTCTATAGAGACAATTTTATAATTTTGCAGAAAAAAAATTAATGAAAACTTGAAAACGCCATACATTTAAATATATTGATTGGCTTATAGCGCCATCTTTTGACGGCTGACGGCAGACTGACCACTATCATAACACTAAGATTCCGAAACAAATTCGCGTCTTTTCATTTCTTATATTTGAATATTTATTAGATTAGACCACGAAAGATGGCTTATAAATACTTTTTTAATTTTTATTTCTTATTATATCCGTTATTTTCTCTTTAACACTTTGTATATGAATTCTCGCTCGACATAAGCAGGCCTACTTTAGGAAGTAAATACTGCTATTTTAAAAATGTCACCATTTAGGTTAGAATGTGCGTCAGAGTGTGACTTCTTAATTTTGTTGCTTAAGCCGTCGTATCGTATTTTGACAGCTAACATTGGATATTTCATAGATGCAGTCGAATTAGTGCCTACCGAGTTCGCCGCTATAGAATGTGCCGCGTAAAAGTGGGAATTTTGAATTGATGATTGTAAATTTAGTTTTATTATGATTTAATTTGGTTGTTTTATGTAATGTTATGTTCTCGTATGTTATGTAAGTGATATAATACATACAATTTATCTAACGTTTTGTTTGTGAATGTTATGAATATTTTTTATTTTTAGTTAAGGTAGGCACTGCCTAAATGCCTATATGGTATGCACGCCACTGATACGATGTTATCGTGGGGGGAATTTTCCGAGAAAACTCAGTCAGCGGCAAAATATCTTGTTTTGTTCTGTTTGAATCGAATTGCGTAGTAATAAAGGGAATTCCGTTTCGGGGAATACTTACTTGAGAATTTATTTCGTAATACCTACGTTATCATTGATAATAAATATTGTGCGTCGTTCCCAGCGACAGAGTGGTATCTTATTATTACTATATATTAAAACCACGCTTCTTTTAACAATTTTAATTAAAACTTTGGAAAATGATCAATTATTCGATCGTCTTTTTGACAATTTGTGTTTTTGTAAACATTTCCTCACATGATCCAAAACTACATCACAATCACTCTACAATGTTCTCATAGTCTAATCAAAATCCACATACCAGAATTCCTGAATGAAAATCTGAGCAAGTTCAAGGATTACAAAACGACAGCGGCCATAGTCCGCGGTGCAGCGAGGCATATCCAGGCATATTTTTAGTTCGTCTACGTCAGCACGTGCGCCTGGTTGAATAACCGAACGGTTGGAATGGTTGGAACAACACGCCTACTGTCGGGGACATCGATCAGGGAACATTAGTCATCTGCATTGTTTTATACGCACATTTTTGTGGACAGTTGTATTTAGACGTCTTATTGGGCTTTACTATAGCATTTAGTACTAAAATAAAACTAGTATAATGGATTAAAAATCGCGATACTCCAAACCCGATGTTTCGACTGCTTTTCAGGCATCTTGAACACGAAACGCAAGGTGGAAACAAGTACCTACTCGTACATTAACTGACGTTTACTAATTTTACCCTCAATATAATTATCTCAAAGTTGCCACATACATAATTTTTTAACTTAAAATAGCAGTTATAATCTAGATTCGTAGTGTCATATAGACTCACATTTCACACTTATTACTCACCGAAAATACAAACTTATATACATACTTTCGTTTGGATGCTCAGAAATTCCTTCGTCTTATTTTTTTTTCACTTGCGTTGGCAAGAAAATATTTTGCTAGAAACGAATTCATCATGAAATCACAGGATGGAAAGTTGAAGATATATTAGTAACGCCAAAAATAACATAGTCTGTGAGACGTAGTACCTACTTCTAAAGATTTGAAAGAATAAACATTGGCGCAGTCTGCTTTGTTAAATTCATCTCATGAAGTTTTTAATTTAAGAAAGTAAACAATTTAGTTATCATTTCGGATCTACGTAAATGTTTTTCAAAGTTCACCAAACCAATAATATTCATCATAATTGTGTACCATCGATCGTCTATTAAGTATAATTTATTTGAGGTGAAGTTCGTAATTCATCACAATTTTTTATTTTTACAATCAAGTCTATCTTCAGCACTTCCTAGTATCCAGTAAGTAATGATTTCACTTTACATTTGATATTAGACAACAGATGTCAGGATCGCATATACCCAGTAATTATTCCTACCGTGACCTTTACATTTCCATTTCATTGGAAAACTTTAAATAAACAATAAAACGTTATACTAAACTGGATAATTGGTAACTAAGCTCGGAGACCTCGATAATTCCTTGACTTTATATCCTGTTGCAGAGAAAAAGGTAAGTTATATGTATCTGTAAAATATTGTATGTTTTGTTATATCACAATCACGTGCCGAAATTGATTTTGTATATTCAAAAGCTTGTCTACACCAAAATAAAATCGTATTTGATTTGACGCAGTTATACAATCTAAATCATAACACAGGATATAAATATTTCTACTAACACACCATTTACTTTCAGGATTATTTTCCGTTGTAGATCAACTAACACATAATCACATCGTAAGTGGTTTTCTATTATAACATATTTCCTGTGTGTATTTTAAGAGAGATTTTGATTTAGTAAAATTTATCTTATGCAATCATGTTTGTTGTCATTGGGCTATTACAAAATAAGTCAATTGTTTTCAATAAGACGTTGAAGAAATCTTTTAATTAGAAAAAAAAGTTTACGAAGATATTGGGTACAATACGCCTCTTCACTTTAACTTTGACTGTTTCAAGTAATTAATGCAGTTCTCAAACGAAAGAATGTTACGTGAAAAAGGTTATTTATAAACAAAGTAAGAACAAGAGATATTTGCAAAGGCATATATGAAATTTTTGCCACGATTAAGATCTGAGATACGCATTCGAATCCACTAAAATCTTTTTGGTTTTACAACCGGAAGATATAAAACGTGAACGCCTTTGCATTTTTTCCAAAAATATTTTTGTTGCAGCTTTAATTGATTTACATTATATTAACGAGGGTTGTAAGTTGGCGACGCACGCGGCGACGCGACCACGCCGACATTTATTTGCGTGCGGCGCCACATTATCATCGGCGTCTCGATTCTTACAAAAAATATCCGCTTTAAAACAATTTTTCATTCCATTTGACGCAGCCACGTATCGTTTAATATAAATACGCGATGCGCATGTAATTTATTTTATTCGTACGACACGATGAATACTTTATCTATTTTGTTACGAGTGTTTCTATTTATATTGAAGGCACGTGGTGGCACACGACATTCGTGCGAAATTATGAAACGTCCTATTGAGCGGGCTACCTCTATAAGCTCGTTCATAACATGCAAATGTTGTTTCATGTATAATAATACAATAACGTTCATAATAATCACATTTAGGGCCGTCTGGTAGGGAGGGTCTGTCACATCAAGATGTAGGATTTTTTCCAATCGACAATCGATTTGCCATCTCTCCGATATTGTTTACGCTCGCCTTGTCGGTGAGAGGTAATCGATAACGCGTCACGAGACCGAGTCGCGTGCCCGCGTTTTGTGTCAGCCTGACAGACGAGACTGTCACCTTCAGGAACCTACAGGTACTCACTTAGGAGCTGTTGTTTACATTCAGACAATACTCGCCCTTCGGTCGTATTCCTCATTACTGAGAGTCGTAATCATTGTACGAAATGAAACGACGCTTTTCTTGGAAGTCATAATGGCGTGGTTTGCCATTGCTTCTTCCATTTAACACAATAATCTTCTAGTGTGCAGATTTTCTCACAATGTTTTTCTTCTCCGTATTGGATCTTTAAATTATTGAGTACTAGTGGCCCGTCACGCGGTTTCACCCGCGTCCCGGGGGAACTACTTCCCGTACCGGGATAAAATATAGCCTATGTTACTCTGGGTTAATGTAGCTTTCCAACAGTGAAAGAATTTTCCAAATCTGCCAAGTAGTTTCGGAGCCTATTCAATTCATACAAACAAACAAAAAATCAAACCTTTCCTCTTTATAATATTAGTAAAGATTACTCGTAGTAATTTACTTTGTTACATTTTCGGAATGTGGTACTGACTTAACTCATGAAGTTAGAACTGATGAAAAAATAAGCAAACACTCTAAAATGTCTGTTTTTTTTTTGTAGAAAAGTTTATGAAATGTTTGTTATTTCATTATCACCTTCCTCTAAATTACGCAACACTCCCAAAGGAAAAACTCATTTATTTTACACAATAAAGATGAAGAATTTTCCCGAAATTTCTGTATTGAAATGGAATAAGGTTTTCAAGCAGTGATATTTTGGAGGAAAGCTAATATACATATTTGCGCTGCTACAGATAGCCAGACAGAGGCCAAAAGGTGGATTTAAATCAAATTGTGCATTTTACGTATGTATAGTTAGGTAGTATTTGGTCCTTGACGATTTTCAGAGTTTGAGTCAATGGCTACAACAAGAAAGCAATGAAGTACATGAATGAATATGAATTATCACAATCATGTTGTATTATACATACCTACATATTATGTATGGGTACGTCATATTTCAATCATTTAGGAAAACTTATTTAAACCAAACCGTTACGTCCTATCGATCAATTGCTCTCCTTGCCAGTTTTCTGAAGTCGTATAAAAGAATATTTTGCTCTCGCATTTCTGTCCGATTTACGTAACAGATCGGCTCGTAATCCGAACATAAGTTATTTGTTATTCGATGCAGGTACGGGAGTGATCTGGGGTCGCCTACGTAACGCAACTATATAAATGTTGGGTCTGGGGTGTTTTACGATATTGTTAACATCAATATGAAGTGGTTATTTTTCTGGAACTAAAGAATCTTTATTTTCGTTAATTGTTTTAAGGGTCTTTGACCAAATTAATTACTTTTCTTTAAAAAATCGCTGGCATCCTTGCAGTCTTATAAATTTAATTCAACTAGGAGTCCAAAAAGAAATGTTTTTATTGCCTTAAAAGTTTCTTTAGTATAAAAATGCTACAATTAATTTCCCATTACACCGTGATCAAATTTAGTTTCTCTTTTAATGTTATCAGAAAGGTTAAGTGTGTGGGTGTGTTCTTTGATGCAGGCTCGGAACAAATGATATGTTCCATCAATAGAGCTTTAGATACATGTGGGGGCGTCTGTCTCCTCTAAATACAGTGCCTATTACGTGGAACGGCTAAGTAAACACCCCGTCGTCATATGTCGTATCGATTAAGGTCTATATTTTTCGAAGATCGTATAATGCTATGTGACAATCATAAAATTCCATTTATCGACTGATGTCAAAGTCGAATATGCCATTGTGCGCAATTGTTGGAGATGAAAATAAGTGTGGAAATTATTTCTTGTAGGCAATTGTTTTTACCGACTTTGTCATATTCCCGATTTTATCAAAAAATTAAGTTCCGATTTGAAATAGAATGATATTAATAACATGAGGTCATTAATCAGTCAGAGTGCACTATTGATTCGTACTACGATCAAAATGTGTCACTGAAATGCATACATAACACAACACAAAGTCTTACATGATTGGAACGTGTATGATTTCACACGCAGTTACAGATCAATGGAGTTACGTAACGTCTCAATTCTCAATACAGCCTGATCCTTCAAGCAATTACTTGTGTTTCTTGAGAAGTGTCGCGTCTCGAGTGGATTCCGAGGCTTATTTGAAGGGTACGGCCTTGAAAATAACTTCGTGATGTTGCATGTTTTGGGTGAAGGATATATTGACAAATGAACAAGTCATGATGTGCCCGTCTATGTGTAATGTCTCTATTTAAGGTTTGTGGAAACCAGGTAAAAAAATCGACATAAGACCTGGTGGTAAAAGTGTTTCTTGTATTTATTGTATTTTTCGATCAGTAAACTCAAACAACCAAGTTGTCATTTGAAAAATACAGCCAGGCAGCCATATAAAAGACGAGTTTATTAATAACTAGCGGCCGCCCGCGACTCCGTCCGCGTGGTTTTCAATTCTCAATAGCCTAAAGCCTTCCTCGTCAAATGGAATATCCAACACAAAAATATTTCTTTAAGTTGGTCCAGTAGTGCCTGATATAAGCGCGTTCAAACAAACAAACAAACTCTTCAGCTTTATATATTAGTAAGTATAGATAATAGTTTACAAATTAACTATGTAAATTCTTGTTCACAACTATTTAATGTACCTATGATTGAAATGCATAATCCATCACAACATCTTACGTGATTCAAAACGTGTTTGAATCCACACGCAGTTTAGATCAATGCGGAGTTACGTAACGTAACGGACAGACAAAGTAACATTTCGATAGCAAGTTCAAATTGTAGTATGGATTTGACAGACACCGTAGAAAAGTCACGTGGTCAAATCTATAAGGTGTTTCCAAACATAGTGCAAATATTTTAGTGGTGAACTATTCAGTGCAAATGTAAAAAAGTTAAGTTTCAGCCTATTGATGTCAAAATGCAGGGCAAAGGCCTCCTTAATTTGGAATCATGTTTTCGTTACAAAGATGGGTAAATGTAAAAAATCATAAAATAAAAAGTATATACATATTTCACAATCGTTATCGAAAGGTTTTCGTTTACGCCTCTGCTGAATCCTTCGATCGATCACTTGTGATTCTTGGAAGTGTCGCGTCTCGAGAAGATTCCGAGGCTTAATTAGAGGTTACAGCCTTGAGGCTGGTTTCGTCATGCTGCAAGTTTGGGCGAAGGTCAGGACCTTGGGCGGTAATGACAGAGGCATTGGAGCCTCGAGGACTCCATAGGCGACCTTCCTCTAATGTTCAAGGCGGGGAGTCTTAATCCTTGCGTTGTTTTATCGGGTAATGGATTTGCTTTAATGTGTTCCTGAGTGCGGGGTGTTTTATTGGGATGAGGCTTTGTAGCTATTACTGTTTCATATTTTAGTTTCGGCCTATATAGTACGCGACATTTAGGTTATAGAATGAGCTGCATAGATTACTCTAAAATACAATTTTATTTACAATTGATTTCATTTTTGTTTTAGCATCCAACAACCCTCAACGTACGCCTAATAATAAAGAAAATCTAGCACTAGCATTTGTGTCAAACTCGTACTAAATCACTTTTTCCCCAAACATTCTAACTTGAATTACGGTTGTATGTATAATAAACCGTCAAAACACAGACAAAACAAGAGGCGGAAGAGGTTAACGTAATATATGCAATGGTAACTACAAACCCATTTCATGTAAAACCGTAATAGTGATGAGAAATTAAGAATAACGCGGCGAAGATCGTAAAAACTTCGTTATGAACGTGTTATTTCAAAGCTTACATTATGCAGGATTTGTAACGTTTCACACACAAAACAAATAATAATGTCTAAGGGGATAATAAACCTAGTAAAAGTGGGTTAAACGAAGACCTCGTTCATGGTTGAAGTTATTTATTCAGCAATTCCGTACTTTCCTGCTCATCCTCAGCACGAGTTGTAAATCTAAATGGTATTACAATGTGTCAAAATGTACAGGGGTTTACGTGTTTATACGGCGGATACGGACGGAAATATTTTGCTGAAAATACGTTTCCCAATCTTTGCGATATACGAGTAACTAGGTTAGCCATTTTCTCGTTCACGTCTACATACGATACGGGCAAATTTTTATATAACAGAATTACATTTGAGATTGTATGACAATTATGTTATACTTCGTACAATGAATATTTAAGGTTGTTTAATAAAGCAATTATTCTGTTCCTATAACGTTGTCATAACTACTAATTATTAATTAGAAGTCTATTCTGCCATGCATTACATGTTCTTTGGTCATTAAAACACGATCCGCAGTTATGTTTGTAGTAACGCGAGATTATAATGAAAACTGAATTAAAGCGTCCATGATGCTTAATGAATTTAAACTTATATGCTTTGGAAGTATACGTTAGTAATAGGAAAGCATAGATTGAAATCGTTGAATACGCCCCGACAGCAGACAATTAAGCCATTTTTTTGATTGACGTGACGTGCGTTGGTTACTAAGGCTACTACGCGATGTGAATGATCGTCATTTCACATTACAGGGCCTATGTCCGAGCGGTTCAAAGTATGGCAAGGGCGTATCTAACGATTAAAGTCTCATATATGGGAATGCATGTCACCCAACATTTACAATTTAAGTATAGTTGTTATTGCAGTGCTCGTACGGAGTGTGACGAGTCTCGAGTATAATGTACTGTTATTTATATTTAATTTATAAATAAATGTTACTTTAAAATAAGATGGACTATACGCGTGGCCCGTTATGAGAATTCATTTCCATGATTCCTAGAGAGTTCAATATCTACATAGAATCAATATGCCCTGCACTCTCCAGAAGTAGGGCAGGTATAGAGCATTAATATCGTTACGAGGGACCGGAAGACAGTGTAGCTTGCATCCAGCTTAGTGGAGAACAGTAAAAACGGCCTATTTTTTATTTTATTATCCGTCATTTCACAATCTATACTACGAGAATCTATGCTAATATAATAAAGCTGAAGAGTTTGTGTGTTTGTTTGAACGCGTTAATCTTAGGAACAACTAGTTCCAAATGAAAATCATGTCTCTTAATAACACTATGTGTGCGGAAACTGAAATCGACGGGGACGAAGTCATGGGCGGGCGCTAGTACATAATATATGGTAATTCGTATCAGTACTGTTCAAAACAATAGCTTTGAAATGTTTGCAATCAAAGTTTTGGTTACCAAGAAAATCGTTTAACTGAACAAAAGGAGGCATTTCGAATGCAAAAAGAGTCCTGAAAGTTCCTAATCAGAACGCATTATATGATTATTAGTATTTCCTGGCAGACTACTATTATAAACGTGGTTTGGAAGGGGAGTTTACGATCGACTGCCTTCGACATATAATATCTCAGGTTAAGTTTCTTCACTGGTTTCCCAACTGTAGCAAAAGCCAATACAGAGTGGAAGTCGCGTAACAAGATTGTTAGTGCATCGAACAACAAATTGGCTTTGTTACCTACAATGCTATTGTATTGAGATCAATCTAATAAGTTTGCTTCAGTTTTCATAATCAGATCAGCAACGGATTTCATTGAATATTTATATAAGTACTAGAACATCAGGAAATGCAATATAAAATTCTTATACAGAAAAAGAAGAACGGAATTCTGTCTTTGGAAAATGGTGTAATGGTTTAACATAAATCATAAAATATTTAAAGGCAATGTAAAGAGTAGTTGTAAAAATATTTTTATCAACTTTAAAAGCAATGACATTATTATCACCTTGAAGTTACCTAACATCGTGTACCCAGGACAATCCTTGAACTTTCCGCCGAAAACCAAAAGAAAAACAAAGCAATTATGTAACAGGATTTTTTCGGGTAATTCCCAGCTCGAATTTATTGGGTGTATCGGATTTATCGGACACACCCCGCTTGTAATTACCGAACGGTATTCTGTCAAAAGCAGGGGCCGGAACCCTTTAGTGGGGTTATTTGTTCGGGTTTTTGATCGGCTTGTTTTCAAAAAGCCCGGTTAATCAGCCTTACGGAATTACCGCGACGAACTTTTAACAAAGTACGCACTTTTCTTGTTTTCTTTTTGCTGTGTGTGATGCATGCATAAACCCTGAGATGTATAGCAACTTATGACTGACTAGCGGCCGCCAACGAATGCACAAAAATAACTTTACAATCCGAACCCGAGATACATATTAGTAGGTATGATAAAAATAATATGAAGTTTTTTAAAGGGGTCAAGATCTAACGGGCAGGCTTAAGTCACATAACCTATCATAGCAGATTTTTGACGTTTTAAATACAAGCGAGGTACAATAGGAAAATTAAATGAGAATGTATTACTTTTTCCTACTTATTAAAAGCAAACTAAGAAAAAGTTTGCTTTCTTTTGAGTAATATTACCTTTATAAAGGGTTAGTAACAAGTAACAACGCTCCCCGTGGACATTGACATCACCACGTCTCAAGGAGGTTTGAGTGGCCTGTTTACTCGCTCAAGCTTACTAAATAGTCAGAAATTGTAATTATTCGCCGTGATCAACTAATGAACGAAGAAATATTACTCAGTTTCGAAGTAAATTCTATTACAAAAGGTCAAAAGCATGTTGAAATTTCAAATATTACTTATAGTTATTTGAAGCACAAATTTAATAGGTTATCAGAATAGTAAAGATAGATGAATGACCTTAAAAAGCCTTTTACTCGTAAAACATATTTATTTTTCATTATGTAAAAAAAAAATGTTTCTTAGACTAACCACTAGATAATTGGCCTATCAAATATAGTTAGTACCTTCATAGTACCTACGCAAATAGATGTGGTAGGGCTCACCTGTTTTACTAGATGTTTTGAAGCAACACGGTTTCTCTCTATGGTTAACCTTTGTCCTATTAAAATCAGCAGGGACAATAACCTTTGCAAGTTAGCTTATTAAATTTGTATTCCTAAAAAATGTCTCCATGATCTATTTAAGAAACAGGAAATAGGCTCTAAAATGGCCAAATCTACTTAAACGCGCCCTGTTTATAATCACTTACTGTCAAAGTTTGTTCCCACTTTAATTTGTAACATCAACGCCTTGGAGTCATTGCTCTTTGTCCAGAGAATGAACTTTCTCAGGTTGGTTGTTAATTATTTTAACAAATTAGCTACAGCTCAGAAACAATACAAAGTTATTAAAAGAAGATTTCAGTAAGAAATCCCCTGTTTTAATGTCGACTGTATAAGAAGCTCTATTTAGTAAACTAATTTAACATTTTTTAATGAAGCTTCCTCATTTTCTGACATACTCAAAGTTGACCTCTTTTAGTTCATTCAACTCAGTAAAGTTATGAGGAAGCTTTTCAAAGTAATATATAAATCAACAACTAGTAAACTTATACTCGATATGCCACATTCTTACTAATATTATTAATGCGAAAGTAAATCTGACTGTCTGTTTGTCTGTTACGCTTACCCGCTTAAACCTCTCAACCTTTGATGCAATTCGGTAAAGAAAATCTTTAGACCCTGTGTAAGAAAGAACATAGGTTCCCTTTTATTGCGAGAAAAATGGACTTGAAATCCGGGCGGCCGCTATTAAACAATAAATAGTTGCGTTGCTATCAGGATTTTTTTAAAAGCAATTAATATACCTAGGTACTTTAAATCCTGGTTGTGCAATGTGCTTAAGTGGTTAGTATAATTAAGTTACATATTACATAGTATTTACTTCCATTTTTAATCAAATTAGTCGGATAGAATTATAATGCAACAACTTAATTATTTGTAACTGTAACGAAGTATATTACTCGTGACCCGGCGTTGCCTTGACTGACCGCCGGTCACTGGCATGACCTGGTTACCTGGATTCACCTCCAGCTCGATACTATACAACATTATTGAATTTCACTTGCATACAGTATTACTGCTGTTGTAGACGACTTAAAAATTCTTCAACTCAGTTATACATATAGATTTTTCCTTGTTTATAATTAACTAGCGGCCGCCCGCGACTCCGTCCGCGTGGATTTCGATTTCCTATATCTTATGTGTTATTCTGATGTATAAGCTATATTGTGGTAAAGTTTCATTCAAATCCATTCAGTAGTTTTTACGTGAAAGAGTAACAAACATCCATACATCCATACATCCATACGATGGTATGGTAAAATAAGCATGTAAAATGAAATGATGCAAAAAAAACATATTCACATAAAAACTCAAGCAACCTCTTGTGACTTGGTCTTATACTAGGTCATAGTGTTTTACTATTATTTTAAGCCTTCCTAGACCAACAACATATTTTTTTTTTTCATATCTCAGGAACGAGATTAGCGCGTTGAAACAAACAAACAAATCTTCAGTTTGACTTTATTAGTATTGATAGTAGACAGATTAGTATAGACAAATTGACAAGTCCTTCCAGCTGAAATAAATTAAGCCGCAGTAACTCTCAAGGATTATTACGTACCAATAAAATTTTAGACTCTTTTTAATTCGTTTCGAAAAAAGTTAAATGCAAAAGCATGTTCAGAATATCCATTATTTAATATTAGTACCTACTTACATGCGCAGTGCGCACTTGACCTAATATTTGTATAGCGTTAAGAAAACGTGGGTATCATCAAAAACATTCTGATGTGGATCACGTTTGGCCGAATCCCTAACATTTTACAGTTTTATCGTAAAATTGAGATGTGACTCGTAACGCACGTGCTTCCTTTGATATCAGTCTAAAACGATCCGTGAAGGAGCATTTTCCGCTTTTATGTGGTCGTTATCCTACGACCATCCAGTAGAGTTCTTTCAGTAGTTTAGATTCCTTAGTATCCTGCTCTTTCCTGAGTAGGTACCTCACGGAAGAGCTGAGCAAGCTTATTATTAACTAGCGGCAGACCGCGACTCCTTCTGCGTAGATTTCGGTTTTCCTACTACTAATAGTTAAAGCCTTCTTCGACAAATGGACTGACAAAAACAAAAAAGAAACGAGTCTGTTGTAACTGAGATAAGAGCGTTCAAACAAACAAACAAACTCTTCTGCTTTATTATATTAGTATAGATTCTCTGTTTAATTTACTTAACCTCCTTTTTTATGGGAAAAGGTTCTACCCATATCATCTACCGTGGAACGAAAGAGGGTTATGGGACTGTGGGCCCAGGTTGTTATAAGTGGGGTAACCATGGGTCTACTTTTAGATTCGTTAAATCGCATCCACCAACTCTGATTAATAATTGAGTTAATTTTCATGCATTATTGTGACAATATTCATCAGTGTCATTGTTTTTTCACAATAAAACTAATGATATTACAACATTTGTAAGGAATGCATCTCACGACTCGATTCCAATACGAAGCTTATCAAGGGAGATATTGTAATTAATTCGAAATATTTAAAGAAATGAATAGGTTAATTTCCCATTAATTGAGTGACCCTGTTAACAAATAGGAGAAATATACGTAACAAAATCGGACTCAATTAAATGTTAACACATTTCTCATTTCGACCCATTTTGGCGTTGAGGCTTGTGTAATTTACTTAGTTACCGCGTAAAATGAGATTTCGTTCATTTCGACCCACATTAAAACGAAGTTATTTAATGTAAATGCGTTACATTTTTTATACAAAACTATCAACATTTTGTTGTCGCTTTTTAATGTTGATTTTCGAAATACATGATACAATAAAGAATTATAATTTAATCCTCATTCAGCTCTAACAAATTTTTTAAAGTTATTTTAAAGGTAAAATAGTATTTATGCACTTAACCGGTTCACCTTATTTAAAAACCAAACTGTTACTTACGGTTTAAAGTAAGGCTTACGATTAGCCTTATATAGTTTCTAACCATTTTTGTTTTGAGCAAGCTTTGATCAAAATCGCATGTACATCGTTATCTCTGAATTGCAAAGAAAGCAATATATTGAATGTTTCACGTGCATCGTACACTTGATCTCAGTATTTGTGAACTTGACCCATTTAAACTAACAATATACTTTTAACCCAGTTATGAAGTTGCACAACGTTTGGCTGACTCATAAGGTCAAGACGAGTATAACATTGGGGTATTGACAATTTTTAATTACGAGTTGCTAGTGGCGTTAAAATTATTAAATAAATTAATCAATTTAATGTAAGCGGCAAAACATGGCATTGTTGAAATTTACGACTGTGTTTTATTTCAAAATATTGTTTTGAATCAATTGAGACTTCTAACAAGATATTGACGAAGCTACTTTTATCAATGAAACGATATCGACCAGATTATATTATTGGAATGTTCTTGGTACCGCATATTTAATATCCCTTGAATGTTTGATGAATCGCTGTATCTTTGAAATATCAATTAATGAACCAAATCAATAATGTTCTTTAGAATGAAGTTCGCAGAAATCGGCGACAAATAGATATTTCCTGACCTACCCTACTACCTAGATACGAAATGGGTGCGTAGATATTGAGTTTTCAACATATTTACAAAAATATGTACTTCATAACAAAACAAATGGTGAAGTCGAATGTAGGCTTAGCAAAAACAAATGAAAAATTGTTGCGAAACAATAGACATTGTTCTACAGAGCAAGTTGATGTTACCGCAATGCCCCGGACTTTGGAAAAATACATTTCTTAATTTAATTCGTAAAGATGTTGCGTAATTTTTCTTTCCTTTGGTTGTACAATCGTTCCCAGCTGAAGGAATTTTCTGGAAATTTCATGGATTGCAAGATTCTGGAAATTTCATGGATTATTTTTCTGTGCTCTTAAGCAGTTACATCTTTAATATACTTATCTTTTGTTTAAAAATTACTTACTCCAGGCTGAAACATTATGATTAATCTCAGTATTAATCTAAATAACTATTTTATGTTTTGTCTACCATGTAAAGTTTTTATTTTTAATACTAAGCCTGATTCTAAAATGCTTGCACAATCGTATCTAATAGGTTATTTGATTTTATGAATATTTATATATTACGTTTAATCCTAGTCATTATTAACATCGTCAGCGTTTAAAATAATGGAACATTTATTTTTATTTCCATTACAAAGTTTGGTAGGAGGATTCATTCGATTTCCTTGAAATGGGAAGACATTAAAACTCTTTAGCATTTATATAAGAAAGTTTTCTGCCTTTTTCTTTTCAATTTTCTCGACCGCGCTTCACAACTTCGCCTTTTTATGTTTGCTTGTCATAAAAATAAATAGGTATCTACCTACTTTGAAAGTGGGAACGAAAGATGATATCGATGCGCAATAGATGTTATCAATGAAGCTTTGATGTTTGAATCAAAATATTGATGAATGCAAAGGTGACGAACGAGTGTCCACATATTTTGCGGAGGCGGGTTTAAATTTGTTCTGCGGTAGAATCCGTGGGTAGTTACGGCGTGGAAAAGCATCAACGTCCAATAATACATATGAAAAATATCCTGTCCGGATGCATAGAGGTAAATAATGGCTGTGTCATTTAATGTGTTGACACATTTTTTGATTGAAATGTTTTGCATTGCAAAGGACGAGTATTTACTGTTTTGGTGGACTTTTGTAATTCTTTCAACATGTACCTATTTTATAGTTCATTCAGTTTTGTAGGGAGTATAAAACGTCGAATGAAGTATCATGACGTGCTATAATTAAAACTGTAATTTTGTTCCGAATGCTGAATATATTCCAGAATACTGTGATTCAACACAAAGTCCACTGTTCAGTTAAAAATATAAATTGCAATGTTTGTTATTACATTGAAAAATTGTGCGTTCAATTAATGTTTGCGGGAAAAAGCTATGCATAAATATGTGCTTAGACTCGAGATGTAAATATGCCTATCACGTTGGGAGAGATGCGTCGGCACGTGGTTATTAATTACTGGTGAAGTGTGGTGAAATTATCGAGTATTGGGGCTGTATATTTCAAGACTCAATATTATGTTAACTTTGGTTCCGGAGTGAAACTTGAGTGGTTAAAGTTGAGTTAAGCATCTGAATAAGACAATTGAGACAGAATTTTTAAGCACTTATTTTTGTTAAAAAATCTTTGCAATATTTTTATTCGTTTTTTACTAGAGTTGCCATATTGCATTCAAGGGCCCATTAAATATTTGATTTCTTATCTTGGAGCCTGATCATTTCAATAAAATCTATTGCGGATTTATCCAGAATCAAAATCAAAATATACTTTTAATCAATAATAATTGCACAGATATAATGACTCGACGACCAACTTCGTAATGCAGTTATCTACCGAGAAGAAGCGGCAAGAAACTCGAGTCATTTAAACCTAGCCCTAGACTATTTTTTTTGCTCGCACTAGACAGGGCAGCGTAAACAAGTGTCGATGGATTGAAACTTTCCGATCGACGCATATTTCAATACCGCTGGACGCCCGTGCCGCGTCATCTCCAGATAAAATATATCATGGTATAATTAGACCAGCCGGTTATGATACTAGTCATGTGTACATGTTAATGTGTGGTTGATTATAGCAAGTCGGCATTTCATATGAAGTTATAACTTACACTAGTTAAAGAAACAATTAGGTATTTTCTATCACAAACGTGTAGGAAAATTGTAATAATGAAATAATAAACGTTTTTCGCCTTTTTAAATGTTTTACGTTATTTAATATATTTTTTTAGTTGTGTAAAACGTAACTTTTGCCTTTTATTACCTAAATTTTAAGAGGGCAATTGACCTATTCATGAATGCATCAATTAGTAATTAGGGATATAGAAATTCATGTAACTAACATTTGTATCAACATTTCCTTTAATGGCCTTAAATTGCAAAACTAATTGAACAATGGCAAAAGTTCCGTTATTTAAGTTATCCCTATCTCAATTCAGCTGACCTTCCGTCCCACCTCTTCGTAGGGCTCTCATTAATTTCAGCACATTTTAGATCCGTCACGACCCAAAATAGGAAGATAAGCTTACCAAGTGCGTGATTAGAAAGATAAGTACAATTGTAAATTAAAGCACGTACATTTATTCATTAAGGATGTCTCAATGTCATACTGTAGACACTATAGTGTTTTGTGTATTCTTTCTTGTTTCCAATGAAATGAAATGAAACGTATTAACAATGACATTTACGTTTAATTTAATAATAAGTATATTACGACGTCCCGCTTGGTGTAATGGTCGAGAAGTAGGCTATTTCTCCATGAGTCGTGAGTTCGCACGGGTCTAATATTTGTGTGCATGAACAATAATGAACATGTCTGTTTGTCCTGCTTTAGGTGTTTTAAGTGTCAATTTAAGTATATTTGTAATGCCACTGTTGATTCTGATATCTGTGACACAAGTGCTAGTTACTACACAGAGTCAGATTGATGTGCATATGTATGTGACAAATTATTTTTCTTTGGTAAATATGGTGTCTTATTGTGATTGTTTTGATAGTACTTATAACAATGAACGATCAAACTTTGGACATAAAGAATGCACCTTACCAATGTTCACTTATTTGTGTTTTGAGTTGCCAACTGTTCTGATAACAACATCGAGGAATTCGGCACGATTATCATAATGATAATGTTATTAAACAATAAATTTACCGACTCAACGTCTGCGTAGTAACATTGTTTACGATATCATGTAAATTGTTACGGCAACAATTGAAGCGCGGCGGCATTCTCCGAGTCAAACTAAAATCTCTTATTACGATAGATGCCGCGCATTCTTGGCAGAAGGCAGCGAATTACGTTGAGACTTTATCGCTGTTAATAGTTAAAGCCATAATTTAATACAATTATGTCTTCCCATTTGAGTTATATTTAGGGTTGCTGGTATATTTGTCTTTTAACTGTTCCTGATAATCCACACAAGTATATTATGCAGATATTTTAGAATTGTATTTAAATTATATGTCGAACTTTACAACCGTTCTTTTTACGAAATTATGAAGTTTTTTACTAGTTTTATAAAACAACAAGGAGTTTGTTCTTCGTTGTGTTTCCAATTAAGGAACTAATAGGACAGGAAACAACCACTCTTAGCAGGTAAACACAGGACCGACGTATTCGAGTCCATTTCCACCGCGGAAAATTACCACGGCAATTTATTCGTTAAGGCAACCGCACTCCAGTGGAAGGGCTTAAAGCGCTCCCGTACGCGATGAAAATTTACGACCATCCTGATGCGAGTATAAAAAGCTTTCAAACCACACATATTATGTTTATATGAATAAATAATTTACGTTCGAAAAATGTTGATTAACAGCCTATTTTATTCATATGTGTTTCATTAGAGATAATTGATTCGTAGCTGTGCTCACAGAAAATGATTATGTTATTAATGTTAATTGTATACGGTTAATACTATTAGCAAAGCGCTCAGATCAAAGATCTCTCTCTGAAAGCTTTCCCTCTTGTCGGTAAAGCAATAATCTAAGATACTCTACCGTAATTTAATAACTGCCTACATTATTATACTTGTACAGAAAACCGACTAGACAGTGTTCATGTTATTGCAAGCAAATATTTGTGTTGTGCGGTGATCGAACTCGCGACCTTTGGCATAGAGACTCGACATCAACCGCCATAAATCGGGCGTCGAATAAATTTAGTTTTGGATTATACTCGTAGACTACGAAATTTCATAAAAAATTAAAATAATCTTTTATAATTTAATTTTATTGAATTGTTTTATATTTTTAGATATTTTTTGGCACTTTAGCATTATCTAAACATAATCGCGAATGGATGTGCTAACACACAAAATGAATTATTTCAAGGCGTTCATAACGTGACAATTTGACGCATGTAGAAATTCAACAAGTGGCATTCCACATCCAACTATTGTAAACTTCCTGGCATACTTCCATTGGGATGATAAAGATTGAAAAATATTTCTTTAATGTTGCTAAGAATAATGTTTCAGAATTTCGAATAAAGAGGGGTAGCCCTAATGATTAAAATGTTCTACGCACTTACGAAAAATAAGTAAACTCTCTGTTTAGAGAGATCAAGAGCTGATCTAATTGCTTACACGTACTTTTCCAGGCTATTTTTCAAGATTTCAACTGCTTAACTTTACTTTTGATCGTGATCTAAAAATTTAATGATAGAGTTTATTTGAATTATGTATTAGTCGGTTTAGTAGTTTCACAAAGCCAAAGGTATTTCAATTTTATTCAGAAACATGATTTTTTGAATTTGGACTGTCTTTATGGGGGATCGTTTTCTGCCAATTAATCTATTGTGACCTCGCATTGTATGTTGACAGGATTCTGCCTTACAAGATACAGGGATGCTGAGTTGATGCTAAGGTAAGGGGCATCGCCAAACGTAAGAGTCGTGTACAAGGAATAATCTTAAAACCAAATAATAAGTGGTTTCTGTAAAGAATATGTACGTTTTGAAGTCCAATCAACTGAAATATGGCTTTAAAAAACAGTCCGTTATCTCAATTAATAAAAATATTCAGAATTGAATTTTGTAACAAAACCATTATATCCGTCAATAGAAGCTCGTAGAAGAGTGCTAAATCCATTTTTTCATTACAAACATCACAAAAGACTAATTAGCCTGATTTGACCTATCGATAATATATGTATATGAAAACTGCAAATAATCACTCACACCTAGTTATCGCTTTAGATTTTCCTAATTCGCAAAAAAAGGCTGACTTATGAATTAGGATATTCTTTCCGATTTCCACGGAAGGCGTACGTACATTTGTTTCTTTTCATCCGAGACTGTGGTCATTCCTTAATGCTAGCAAATTCACAGTAACTCGACGTCGGTAATTGTCTCTAATGACTCTTAACTCCGTTTACAGCTGTCTTCAGACAATTGGAGGTCTCGGTGGAAACGCGCTATACAATAAGAAAAACCTTTTGAGTGAATGGGAATGTCCCATTCAGTTAAATCATTGAATGAAGTAACTTTTCGGTACAAAGTAACATCGAAAACAATTTGTAGGCTATTTTTTTGGTAAACATGTAACGATATATTAAGAAATAGATAAAACTTGAATGGTAAATGTTTGGTCTCCGCATTTCACCTACGTGCAAATGTAAAACAAAAAGTATTTAAACTGTCTTTGGTTATTTCTCATATTGTATAAACGAACACACCGTTCAAGTTCTCTAATAGTTACAAAAATAAAAGACATTGGTCAGCATTAATATATTAAGGACCTGCAAGATCTTTAAGTAAGAAATATAAATACTTCGAGCACCCGTTACGAAAAATTCATTAAAATCCATGAAAATTTACTTAAGTAGTTGATAAAGCGCTGTAATACACGTAAAGTACGAGTCATGTTAAAAACACAATGATAGATTTTATGCACCGATTGGAAGTCACCTTTCAATGAGATCGGAAAAATCACACGATAAATAAAGGAATCAGAATCATCTCTTAACATATTGACAATAGAAAAGACATCAGAGCCGGGACGAGACATCTGAATTCCGAAAGCAAATTAATTCAAAATTCTTATAACACATTTCAATTAAAGTTACATATGGATTTCGACTTTAAAACCAAAACTGAAAATGATTGAGTTGAACCATCTGAAATACCGCGGTGAGTTTTTTAATTCCAGTCTGATAGGTTAGAATCGATCATCCGAATGTTGCTCCTTGTCTTCCAGACTGCATAAAAACAAAAAGGTTTTCCTCACCTGAGCTAGAAGTGGCCCGGGCCGCCAGCTGCAAACTGTAAGCCGGCAGGAAGCCGACCGCAACGAACTACACTTGAGAAAAAAGTCTTAACACTGCACGAGTCTCTTTATCACCAATGTCCTTTAACAGGTGGAGGTAAGCGATCGCTGTGGGCGCGGGCGTGGAACGCGAGCGAACGGCCGGGAGCGACTGGGCGGCGCGCAGACGTACCATCCTATATATACGAGGCTCATAGTTAGCCCGCCGCCCGCCCTCCGAACACGTTTAAATGCAAAAATATCAGAGGAATTCGGAGCCCAATTTTCGCTGTCACTGCCTGCGCCGACACAATGGGAGCGTTGATCTTTGCCTCATCTGCATCCACTGACAGCTGGCCACATTTTAAACAGGCCTTAATCGACTTACTTTGATTAACTTCGCCTTGTACGGCCAATGATGCTCCTGGACTTATGCGTGTCCTCATTAGATAAGTTCGGCGTAGATCCGAGGATTGAGGTTATTAGCTCTCTATCATTATGTATCTAAACATTTTAAACTTTCAGCAAATTGAAGCGATTAATGAGCGCGTAATACGTGATTTATCAAATCGACGAAACATAGAGATACGAGTACGTGAAATAAAGAGGTGTGGAAGTAGGCAAACATTTAAATACAACGTTGAATTTTGCGTGAAGTATAAATGTGAATGCACGACATGATGTATTGGTTTGGTAAAAAGTTCCATATGTTTGATGCAAAACAATTCGGATGGAAACACGTTTCAGTCGCAAAAAGAAAATTTCATTGACGGGAGCTTTAGCAGTGCCAACAACAATCTATGCAAATTAGATAAATTGTGAGCTATACAGAATTATGCTGAACACATATACTCGTATGTCGTATGTATAAGATTCTTTTTGGTGTATGCTGTACAATTTTTTTAAGAAAATAAAATATATATTAATGCTAATAATCGTGTTTCCAAATCACTTTTGATTCCGATTTTTTTGCAATTTGGCAACGGAATCCCAAAAAGGGTTCTGTACCGAAGTAAGCGAGTAGACATAGAATAAGATCTAGGAAATGTCACGACTTCGCTCTTAATATTGTACGCGTTCGGGAAGAGGATTAGCATTGAGTTGTTTCAGGTCCTTGCCGATGCATTGTTTGTGGGCTTAGGACACCCAAGAGGGCACCGACCTCCTGGTCTCGAATACAACTAGAGGTTTGCTTACTGAGCCATCACATGCTTACCGTACAGATGTACGTATATTTTTAAAGGAGAACTTAAAATACTCGTATTTTTTTTTCATTCACTGATGGTGGAGACTTAAAAATGATTTTTCAAGTTAGAGGAAGGCAAACGAACAAGAGGGTCACATGATGGTAAGCTCTGGCCTAGTAAGCCTTCCACACGAACAGAAACAAGAACAAAAATTACGAAGTGCTTTGCTACTTCTCTGTGGTCTTCTGTAAGCGGCTCATTCGAATGGAAGTTCCACTACGCTCTACCTCTTTTGTAGAGCGTATTGGAACTTCCGATCGATTATAGGAAAACAGATGATAATCGACTTATTCGTACTTACGTTTCAGTAGCAATAAATACACATATGTATCGTAGTGTATAGGTGCCGTATACCTCTCGTATACATCACATACTGTTTTAAAATACGATATTGTAGATTCATTTGCTTATTGAAAACTCATTCTCAGAATCTAGATCAAGGTACGCTGGATATCACTGGATATTCCAAACATCAGTTTTCCGAATTGTTTTTATCTTTATTGCTGCGTACGAGTTTTCATAACAAGCTGTCGACAAACAGAATTGTGCTTTCATTTTATTAGATTCACACGTGAAGTGTTATTTACTTACATAAAATTTTGATAATATAACATGGTTTTGCCTATAGTATGTTTTATTATGTAGTGCCTTTTAGATATAACTTTGATAACACTTTTTGAATTAAGATTTAGCATATAAATGTGATTTATGTATTTAAAAAGTGAAACGGGATGGACGGTTGGATCGATGTTCTCGTAAGTCAACAAATATGGTCTGTAAGGATCACTGCGTGGTATAATGGTTCTCTGCAAAGTTAAGGCACCACTTGCGCCAGCCCATTCAATACTACAGTTCAAGTGGTAACGCGTGGCTCCCTTAACAATTTTTTTTTGTATGTACTTAATCCTAACTTAAACTTTATGTAAATGCAATTTTAAGAATTTGCACACCTAACAAGTGCATTCTAAATAATATAAAGTGATTGTCCGTGAAATCGTATTGGTAGATAAGTAAATGATATTTTTCTCCACCGTTATTTTTTCAGCTTGTGAAAATCATAAAATATATTGCTAAGGATAATTTTCAGGCGGCCGCCAAGTGTTATTTGTAAAGTCGTAAAAGCTAAGGAGCTCTTTGCGCGGTCAACACCCGGATGGGTTACTAAAATAGACACATATTGATTTCTGTATTGTTTTATGCCATATCAGATTGGCAGACCGCCGTCTAGAGCATTAACATTCGACCAAGAATTATTATTTATTTCTGCAAGAAAATTCAAAATAAATCATACACATTGCTTATTTCGCAAATAAAAAGTATGAAAATTCTGCAGATACTCTCTATTAAGGGGTGTGGTCACCCCCCTAAGACCATATGCCAAAATTGAAAACTGTTTCACACCAGTTCAAAAATATCTTTTGGTCTTTTACCACTTCAAAATAATGCTTGACTTAAAAAGTTTGAGATAGAAATATTGTAAGCTTTTGGTCTAAAACCGCTTCACAATAATGCTTGACAAAAACCGAGTTTGAGATAGAAATTTTGTTCATAACATAGTTTAGTTTAGGTCCGCAATGAAGGAACTAGTCTACGAGTAAATCTTTTGCGGTATTTCCGCTTCTTTACCATTGTCATGAGGAAGTCGCATAAATCCCTACGTCTACCAGACTGACATTTTAAGCGAACAACCACGCACTAGATAAATCAGCCATGTCCTTTGGCAAGGGCATAAATATCAGTTTACGAGGGGTGATCCAAAAGTAATGATAATCGGGTATTTCCAGAGCGGATAAAAATTTAAAAAAATATTTTTTTGCTGCCTCATTTATCCACTAGTTCAGCATAAAAAAATCATATAAATAGGACAGGAATACAGGGAGGTACATTCATTTGAATACGAACAGTCGGAGAGTAAACATCAAAATGGAGAAAAACGAAATCAGAGCTGTCATTAAGTACCTCTGTTTGAAAAAAATGTCTACGAAAGACATACACAGTGACCTAGTGGAAACATTGGGGGACTCTGCTCCTCCATATTCCACAGTTGCACGCTGGGCAAAGGAGTTCAAGCTGGGCAGAACATCAACAGAAGATGAACACCGCGAGGGCCGCCCGTCCACGTCCCTCACTGCAGAAAATGTCAAAAAAGTCGAGACGTCGTATTGGCAGACCGAAGAGTGACCATAAGGCATGTGGCTGAGGTCACAGGGTCATCATATGGCAGTGTTCAAAGAATCCTTGCGAACGAACTGCATATGAAAAAGGTCTCTGCGCGTTGGGTACCGAGAATGTTAACCGAAGAGCAAAAGAAGAAACGAGTTGACATTTCGAAGGCAAATCTCGAAAAGTTCCAGATTGATCAAGAAAATTTTTTGTCACGTTTCGTCACCATGGACGAGACCTGGATCCACCATTTTGATCCGGAGACCAAACAACAGTCAATGACTTGGAAACGAGCCTCTTCTCCGACGCCGAAGAAATTCAAAGTGTCAAGTTCCGCAGGAAAGGTTATGGCGTCAGTCTTTTGGGATGCTGAAGGAATAATTATGGTGGAATACCTGGAAAAGGGAACCACTATTACGGGCACTTACTATGCAGACCAAATAAGAAGATTACGGGAGGCCATCAAAGAGAAAAGACGAGGCAAACTCCGAGCGGGAGTGTTGTTTCACCAAGACAACGCACCGGCTCACAAAGCAGCCGTTGCGATGGCTGCCATTCGAGAAACGGGATTCGAATTGCTCGAACACCCACCCTACTCGCCAGATCTAGCCCCTAGTGACTTCTACCTCTTTCCCCGACTCAAGGAACACCTCCGGGGCAAAAAATTTGAGGACAATAGCGAGGTGATGACTGCAGTAGAGGCGTTTTTGGAGGGTCAAGGCAAAGATTTTTTTTTGAAAGGAATTATCGGTTTAGAGAAAAGATGGACTAAGTGCATTGACTTGCTAGGAGACTATGTAGAGAAATAAATTTTTTTTTAGATCAAATACCTTTATTTCATATTGATTATCATTACTTTTGGATCACCCCTCGTAACTAGACTTTATTTAATGATACGAGAACCTAATATATTCGTGTTTCGGTGCAACCTTTGCCATTAAGCTGGCTTTCAGATATTCCCGGTCTCGAAGGTCAATGCAACAAATTCATGAATATTCAATCCACTCGGGGACGGTTAAAACGCTACCTTTATGCAACGTGGGTATATTCAAAGTTTAGTCTTAGTCCTATTTTCGGTCTTGCTGAAACCTTATTAGTCTAAGTGGTCTATGTATCTGGCTAATCTGACTTGTATAGTTGGGCTGACCAGTTATCTCGTTGGATAAGTCTTGTTTCGGCTTTGTGTACAACTTTACACCGCTTGGGATGTCGGTCTCCTTAAGCGGCTACGGTGGACATCAAAGGAGAATTGTAGAAAATAAAAACTTTATAAATCGTTGCCTCTGTTCGTTCTACTGACCGTTTGACATTTTTTTAATAAGTTTGAAACCCCATGTGTATGCAGCTTTGATCAAGTATGCTACCTTACAGATCTAACTATGCGACAAACCAAATGCTTGTCAGTATCCTATTGAACGAATGAAAGAAAATGTGAAGCACTCTTTCAATTTGGTCATATAGCCGCCATTGCCACAAATACTAACTACGATTCTATGCACACGAATGAATAACGAAGGACATTTCTATTTGCGACAACACGTTCATACATGTACGTGATTGATGCATGCAAATGTTGGAACCACTTGAAATGCCCGAAACGCAGAAATTCGCTAATGTATTGTAACGAGAACTCAGATCCGACAGATGGCGCCGTCATCGAACAATCAGCGAGCATTTGCGATGTTGTGCATTGAGTCATCCCAGTAATGGCACTTCCGCAGTGGTAAAGTGGAAACTCGAAGATATTGAGCGAAATTCTACGTATTACGAGTAAACGTTTGTGAAATATCCTGTTCATGATTAGGTTTTCATTGTGATTTGATGAAATTATTTGCGGTGCTGCCAATATTTTTGGCGAGAGGGAATCATACCTAAATGTTGACAAAACATAAGTATTGGTCTATATGAATTAAAGGATAATAATAATATATAATATTGTGTACTTTAATTTTTTTATAAAAAAAATGCTCTTTTTCACTCAAAAACTTAATGTTGGCTATTTAATCTACTTTGCAATCAACATCAAAATATTTTTTTTCTTTATTGAGAGTAAATAGAAAAAAGTAAATTATCTTATTATGTTTTCTTGTCATTGAGTGTTGTATTTTTATGATACATACATAATTAATAATGTAAAAATATTTATTAGCATTTCAAAATACAAAACGTTCCCCTTTCCCTTTCATCATAATTACCCGTAGTGACTAACGCGATGGAAGCTTCATTAAAACACGTGCATGAGTCAAGTTGAAGGTGAGATTCCTGCGGTGATTGTTTTGACTGGTCGTCGAGCCCGCCTGAACTGTTTACGGTTAGGGATGTATTGTGCCTCCTGAAATGTTCTCCTGAAAACATGGTTGAATATTTTTATTTCTTCGTGTTGACAGGGTGATTGTATTTTAACTTAATGAAACTTGAATGTACTTATGAAAAGATCAGATTAAGTATTAGTTTTCATCCTATCCTGACAGTACCGGAATCCTAGATTTAATTTGAGTATAACCCAGACAGATGTTTTGAGAAAAAAGGAATGATTTAACTGTTTACTGCCACTACGATCGCATTTACCATTCACATTGCGGATCTCTGTAATACCCATTATTGCAAAATGCGTTGTGCCCTGTAAATTTGAGAAATTTATAATAACAATTAGGTAAACCACAATAATATAAAAATATATTTTTCTGAACTTTTGATCTCAGGTAACGAGCCCTCAGACCTACCACCTACATGCTCGCAATTACGTCACGTCACGTCTGTCAAGTATGGGGTCTTAAATGCAGGCGACGCAACCCTTGTGCGGTTGTTGATGTCCAAGGGCAGAGGTGATCACTACATCAGGTGACCCATTTGTTCGTTTGCCTCCTTATACATAAAAAAAACATTAACTCGTCACATCCCTACTGCACCACGCGGTCGCAGCTGTTTAGCGGATTATGATAAATTACTCGCAAAATCGCGAACAAGAACAAACCATAACAAACCGGTGGAGGGTGGATTGACTCGCAACCATACTTTCTTATTTGTTTTATTTATGTCAAGTTGTATACAAGTGTTTGCCGTGAAGTATGAACCTTTGTAATTTTTACAGATTTGCAGATACCTTATTCCTGTGTTGAGATTCCATTCAGGAATGTTTATGTAAAAACTGGTGACTGAACTTGCAGTATATATTTGGTGTGTGATAAAATCCTACGACTGAAAGGACATTGCCCAAACCCGTTTCGCTATCAATATAACGAGTATAGGTAAGGCAAATTGTTCAAAATTCATGATATAATTTTCTATGCCTTCCTAGGTATTTTAATGCAAATCTGTTGTGGGATTCATAATTTATATTTAATGAGACAATAAACTAGTTCCCATGACATCAAGTGCATCGATGAATGAGTACGAATATCGGTTGAGATTCTTGTAGAAGAAAAGTTGTAAATAGATACTCTCTTATTATAATAATGGTAATCATTATTATTATAAAAGATAAAAAAACTCGAGTAAACATAAGTTATATTATAAATACATTTTCTAAAATAAATAGTATCGATTTTGAATAATCGTACCGCTGTCAACTTCCGCGAGTTGACAACATGCGAGAGAACTGACACATCAACTGAATTCTTGTGATTATTTTGTGAGGTATTCCGGCAAGCAAATAGTATTGTTTCTTCTCCACCACGTTCGTGTTGAGTTGAGTTTGAACTCTTTCAATTCGTGCAGTGATTTTTCACTATGTCTCGCTGTGTGAACTGTGTTCACTTGCATTAGTACATCCATTGCCAAGTCGACGTGTTGACGAGGACTGGATTAGCCCGGCACTAGTAAGTAATCCTACCTATGATCGAGGACCTTGGCCATCAAGTTAGTCAATGTTAATGATAAATAAATGTGGCTCGGGTATTTCATATTCTTGTATTTTTTCAGTTGCCATCTGATGATACGGCCTGTCAAGAATGTTTCATCATACTACAGAGAGGAGATATGAATCATGTTACTGGAAGCACTGCTGGTGTAAAAATGAGAACATGAATAGAAGGAGAGCTATGTTCGTGACCTAAGAACAGACCCATTTAAATAATTTTCCAAAACTGTCGTAACATGATTTAATGACTATGCGCTAGGCTCCTATCAAGTCAAACAGGCGCGTTCATATTACGGAGAGCACGTGAGCCGGAATGGCAAATATTAAATAAAAATGCTGACGACATTGAGGATGACTTGCCTCTGGTGCTGGGAACGGATAAATGTTTAGTTAGGGCTAGAAAAAAAAACGGCATCTTAGCAACAAGGTTTACTATGCCTATATTTTAGTGAATAGAGTTTTACATAACGCTGCTACAGATATTGCTGGATACTATTGTATTTGATTAGTAGGCAATCGGACAGTGAGCTGCTGTGCCCATGTAATGACACTGCTATGGTACCTGAGACGTAGATGGTATTTTTAGACGATATATTTTGGGCACTAGGCTGGGAAAACGCTAGGACGAAGAAGAAGATATTTTATGATAAGACCATTCTGAATAAATGTTTAATAATATGCAATCTGATGTTTTTGTTTCACCCCTTTAGCATAGTTAAATGACCTACCTAATATAATGATTTGGAGATACTTCCACGGTCAAATGGCGTATGCACCGACCTTAAGGTGCCGCTAGCGTGCCGGGTTCGATTCCTGGTCGGGTAATTAGAAATAACTTATTTTTATATATTTTCTATAGGTTAATGTGGTAATGCTAGGTACTAGGTAGTTGTTGTTTCCAATCACCTACCATAACGCACGGGCTTGTACTATTGGGATTAAAGTAGGTTCTTACAAGGTGATTTATTTATTATAGAATGGAACATCATAACTTATTTCTAATGAATTAATGTATTTCTATTCTCTCTTTTACGAACGTACTATAGCAAATGTCAAATATTTCCTAACCTCCAAACCATTACTTTAAATTGAGATTTGCAGGAAACCCCACAAAATAAAAACAAAAATCTTGGTGTGTTCAAATTGACGCGGTGGGTGGGTGGGAACTACTAAAATTTTCGAGTTACCCCTCCACCCACCAGTGGGTTGGAATGGTAGGTTAGCGGGTAACTGCCCTTTCTACTATTTTTTGTGTTTTTTTTACTGTTGTACTCGTTCATAGCCAGCGCAACCGAGTTCCATAGAAATATGGGCAATGTTCTTTGTTTGCTTAATGACATAAAAATGGATAAAATCGAGTCTTTTTTAATCATGAGCGATTTAAACGTGATCTAGATGATGAAAGAAGAAGCAATGATGATGCAATAGATAGGGAACTTGTTGTTCAAGAAATTCTGCAGAATAATGATTTTAGCACAATCATCACACGGAAGAAGCAAGCTCCTGACTAATATAAATTATTGCATTAGTGCAATGCACTGGTATGAAATAACTTTTCTTCACTTGTTTCTAAGATTCCGACCTCAAACTGACAGAATGATAGTAATAAATGGAATCGCGTCGGTAAACAAATTATCCACATCGGTATTCTGTTTGTATTGATTTGCTGCTAGAAACGTGAGCAAAAATTCATTTTTACTGAGTAATGGCTAAAATTAAAAATCATGATCTCTTCTGCTAGTTCAGTTTTGATTTAGTCCATCCAACCTTTATGATTAAAACCAACCAAAGAACCTTTACACCCTTTAGTCCCTCATTCGCACAGCCCCTTCGGCTAATGAATCTGAGCACAGCTCACGATTCTAGTATTGCAAAATGTTAAAGTTGGAAAACAATAACGATACTAAACTCCTTAATTATATTCATCTAAACGAGGCATGTACCTGTTAACTACTTCTTTGTGTAATGAATAAATAAATTCTTAGACATCCATGAATCGGGTACATAATGCCGACGTTCATCACGCAAACATTTTCCCCTAGCGGGATTCGAACTCGAGACCCTTGATTTGAAGCCAGGGTTTCTGAACACTACACCAACGGGAACTTCAGTAATCTCTATGATATGTTTATTTCTAGATCTGTTAAAGCATTAATATTTCAAAACAATATTTCAAAATCAAGATGATATAAGTATCTTATAAAACCAACATAGTAATCTTGAGGCTAATGGTAGCCCGACCACGTGTAACCTCGTTGGTATCTTAGGTTGATTATGATTCATATCATTTGGTTTCATTACTGATTTGTTTTTCTTGAAATATTATCCTTCCTTGTGGAAAGGGAACTGGGACAAAGCCAACTAATTTGGTCGCTGAAAGCTTTTGTAGTAACTATTTATTCAAAGGTAGGCAGAAAGCATACAGTCACAATTGTCAACTGAATATTCATTTCAAACAGTATATCAAATTAACGTTTAATATTTACTACTTTTGGTATACTGATGTATTTATTATATTTGAAATTAGAAAAGAAAGAAAGTCTTAAATCTATACCAATAGGTATTATAAACTTGAATGAGTTTGTTTGTTTGTTTTTTTGAATGTGCTACAGAAATATAACGGGAACAGAACGTCAAAACAAATGGTGTAAAACATAAATTTTAAAGTAAAACAACAAAACTACATGATAACAATGATAAATAGAATTACGAAACAAACCATCACATTACATTCCTTTCGATTACAAAAATGAAGTAACAACGTTCGAAATAAAATGCTCCCAGAATCAAATAACAAACTGTGAATTTGATTCGCCTTTTGCGAGCGAGAGAAGCTGCCTTCCGCTAGGTATAAATGATAATACAATATGAATATGTACACGTGCTATCCGTCGCGAGGCAAGTTCCACAAGTATTCGACATACATGAGCTAGAAATATTGCAGCTAAAATTTTGACAGAGGAAAGGAATTTAATTTCCACCTTTTATTATTAATGCCTCGTGTAACTTCATTATTACCCAGTCAGTCAACGTGTATCAAAGTCCTCCTAGAAGTCAAATGTTAGAGCTTGTTGGAATCCATTCTATGTATAATACTTTACAAACATCCATGATTCGAGAACAAATGGCGATGTTCATCACTCAAAAAAATTTGCCCCTAGTTCGATTCGGACCCGAAACGCTTGGTTTTGTAGCCAGTGTCTCTGACCACTAGATCAGAAAGCCTATCAACATTGTAGATCAAACTGAGTGATATTTTTTTTATTATTATCCGTCGTTTTGTAAGCATAGTAAAACAATGTGGCAAATGATACTGTGTGAAATGTGATACATAATATTTCTGTTGTTACAATATTTCCGCAATTCCTACGCACTAATTCTTGTAAACCAAACGCTTAATTAACTATGTTTCAATTACTCTACAAGAATCACGATCGCGCTCTGAATAAGATATGAGCGTTTGTAACTCGGCTTCCTCAGTTAATACAAATGTCAAGGCCCATGTAACGTGCGAATTTTGATATTTCCCAGTCTTGAATTCAGAATCGACATGAAATAACATATGATGTTTCTATTGGCAGTTGTGGGTTCGCGCTCGCATCGCAGACGGTAACATCTGGCGGGGACCGAACCCGGAAGATTCGCCGTGAGCTAATATTTACGAAAGTTTGCGCACCGACCTTCATTATCCGGCTTTGAAGACTAGATGTCTATTGAAATGTTTTAATGATTGAAAACGATCCATTTGCGATGTAATTATAATGGAACTGATTCTTATGAGTAGACATTTGCTTGTCTTAGTACACAAATATGTAGATATTAAGTAAAAGTCTGTTTGCATCATCAGACAGGAATTATCATTAATCTTGCATTTTGCACGCAGCTAATCATTACATATTGTTCATACTGCTCCTATCTTATAAATATGTAATAATAAAATACACCAACACTGATACAGACACACAGTTTGTATGGTCGAATGTTCGCACTGACTAATACAGATATATAAATGCGAGCATAAGCTTTGTAAGCAAGATTTACCAACACACCTCAAGATGATATTAATACAAGTAATCGTTCCGCCAAAGTGACGTAGCAACAGACAGTTATCGTGGGCGCACCTAGTTAAAAGTTGGAAAACGTTCTAACTGTAATCAAAATATTCGCATAGGTATACGATTCCTCCCACAGTTTAGGCGAACGCAACACCTTACCCTAGGTCGGGTATGCCCTTTTATTTGAGTAGGCGGAGATAGCCGCCCACTCAACTAGATTTATATACAGGCGTCCAAGAAAGTATTACCGACAATTATTCAAACCCTAGTCGACACTGCTTGTAAGTATAATTGGTATTGCGTTGCTAACTGAATAAAATTTCTGGAACAATTGTACCCTGATAAAACTCGTTCCAATTTAATATGACTCCAATTAATAATCCATTTGCTAACATACGAGCGTTATCAAATGACTATTACCATTTCGTTATGAAGAATAGGTGGAGGCGCTCCTTAATAAAGCATTCTTTGATGTTCTAGAGACTTTTATTTTAGGTGCGATGGCCTGCAAAAGAAAGGTTAAATATTACCAAGGTCATTTTAGGAAGGGGAAAAGTTGTTTAGCTTAAATTCAATTTTAAGATTACTTGTCTTAAAGTTCATCGTGGAACTTAACTTTAACATCTGTAAGTAGGTACCTAATGTCTCCTGGGATTTTCATAGTAACTACATACTCGTACAATGTAGTCCGTTGACCCGGACGAAGAGGGATAGTAAATGTTGATTAGGGACATAAGAAGTTAAGGACGTAGATAGTAAGATAGGTAGTAAAGTACCTTTTCCCGTCATGGACTAGCGGATTTTTTTCTATACTTAACAATTAATATGTTGTACCCAAGAAACCTCCTTGCTGTACTCCTACAAAAAGTAATTGCGCGTCAACATATCCCCGAGGAGCGAGAACAAACGCCGCGGCTCGTATTGTTTCTGTAATTTCAAAGAGCCTTGTGGACTTTGTGGTGCCTTTGTTTTCTCCTTATTTGTTGTGCAATAATGAAAGCTAGAGTCAATAACTCTGAAAAGATCTAGTTTATGCGCAGTAAATGTAAGTCCGCTTTTTGTTTCTTACATAATTAAATTAAGCGTTTGATGTGAAATAAGATTAAAACCCTATATTTACTGAAACTTTGTCGGAGGAAACCGATAGCACAAAATAAGGCATCTTGACTAGAACCAGAGTCATATGATATCCTACTACTATTATAAAGGCGAAAGTTTGTATGTATGGATGTATGGATGTATGGATGTTTGTTACTCTTTCACGTAAAAACTACTGAATGGATTTGAATGAAACTTTACCACAATATAGCTTATACATCAGAATAACACATAGGATATTGTAAATCGAAATCCACGCGGACAGAGTCGCGGGCGGCCGCTAGTATATATTTAATATAGAATCCTACTTTGCCCATGTAAGTGATGTGATATATTATGTAATCAAATCAAAATCAAAATATACCTTATTTATGTAGGCCTCAGTGAGGCACTTATAAACCGTCTTTGATATTACAATAGAATTAATCTACCACCGACTTCAGAGCGCAGTCAAAAAGGTGTGCTACAAGACGTCATACTTGGTCCTTTACTATTTTTATTACATTGTGGTTTGTCATCGTATTCATTCATTTTCAATAAGTATTACGTTCAAATAGCCCCAAGAAGAAGTGCGTTCATGTATTTCCTAGTACGTTCAATGTAGTATCAGCGCTCTGAGGCAAGTTTTTATATGCATGCAATAAAGAAAATATATCCACATTTCCTTTGATCGCGTGGGTTTGCGACGATCATTCAACAAGTCCTGTGGGTAGAACCACTATATCTATACAATAGTAATCTTTGTGTTCTAAAAATAAACTGAGTGTTATGTTCAAGATTTTGTAGAAAAACAATATTTCTTAAAACTAGTCTTGAAGTTTAATAGAAAAATAAGCCTTTCGTCGCTACAATTATTTCGAAGCATAAATTGAAACAGTTTAAGTTAAGTTTTCGCGTTAAAATATCTGAAATCTAGAAGTTTGATTTGCTCCTAATTTGATAATTCAAACTCAACGGCAGTTTCATGGGTAGTTTATTTCTATTTTAATAGTCTGTAAGGTACTGAATATTTATGATCCTGAAAACACGGCCATAAAAAACTTTTTTGAAGGACGCCATTTTATCAGAGCAAAGCCACAAAGTATTAAGTCATTGCGTAGTAACTGTCTACGAGTGACTACGAGTGCTCAAGCTACGAAAGGCTCCGAGTGCTACGAATTTCGTAGATCTGTATCTCTAAGCTACGATCTTTAAAAATAATATTTCGTATAATCGACGCGACATGATGTTAAATCAGATTTGTATAAAATGGTAATATATTAATCAAATCCTTAAGTTAAATGTTTTCCAGAGATATTTATAAGTTCTAGGAAATAACACTTCGTTGCATTTTACCTATTTTGCTCTAAGAGGTTTCTTATAAGGAAGGGGACGAAGTAGAGTTTGGATGTTATTCATTTTTCGTAGAAAGCAGCCCAGATGTGTTTCAAACATAACTCAACTTTTTATTGAACTAGCTTAAAATATTTTGAACCGACTATCTTCATTTTTATTTTTACATCCTATCCTTAAACTAAACTTTATTAGTCATGAAACATTCGTTTGTAACCCAAAATAAGTCTGCGATAACTTCGACCTACAATTCTATAGAAAACACAGGCCTTACGTAAAATAATAGGGCGAATTACCTAAACGGCGGAAGTAGGCTAACTAGGTCCGGCGATAAATCCCATCGATGCAAGTGGGCCGCCGCCTGACCGTGTTCCTCGCAATCTGCGGCCGCTAGTGATGTATGGCTGACACAGTACCTGGCTAGGGATGTGCCTTTACGCACAAAAGACAAAAGAGAAAAGTCATTTAAATGTTTCTGACAAAATATCTCATTGAATAAAGCCTTCAAGTGAGCCGGAAATACCAAACCATGTTCTATTACACAATCTCATTCCAGAGACTCACTACTGATTTATGACTTATATACTCGTATAACCTATCCAAACATTTATAATTGTCTACAAAATCATTGTTGTATTAAAACAAAACCGTACTTTTTATCCACTATATTACATGTATTCAAGAAAGACTCTAGAACAATCAAGAGTTAGAACTCCCGAAGCGGTTTCCACCCGCGCCCGCTGGCGTTGGCAGCATGGCGGTTTTTCTTCCAAACTCACGAGACCGGAGTTTTGTGCAGTAACGCAGCCGCTCCGGTTGCGATTATCACCCGCAAAGGTGGTGGTTGATTATATAGTAGGACGGGCGGTGCAAGACGGGTGGTTAAACAATCGACGCGCGGTCGCCCGCGAACCAATTTTAGGCTAAGAACTCACGAAGCGGTTTTCACCTAACAATTCTGCTAAAAATGCTTATAAGCATTTTTGTCTTCATCAGCCCTTTGGCACAGCCCTGTTACAAATTACGTGGCGCTTGAGACTCTAATACCCCCGTATCCCGGATATCTAGTTTGGTTATTGCTTAAGAAACGGTGTTGACATGATATAACGTCCGTCTTCACGCGAGGTGAGCTCGGACCGATGGGCAATTAAGGACGAACTGAATTACGAAGATACAACGTTATTTATACTGTTATCATGGAAAAGGGTTAATAAAGTTGTGTTACGTTTTGGTGTTATGAAGAAGTAGGGGTTATAAAGTTATTGTCTGATATATTTCGTAAGTGTGTAATAGTGCAAGCGTGGTGATTGAGTCAAACTCATTTGTTAAAAAAACATGATTTCAAATAGTGGAATTTGCCCTGCAGAAGACCGATAAAAGGGAATTTACTTTTTATGTAAAAGTTGTGCTTTCATTGATTCAGGGCGATCGCAAACCGAGTTTTCAAAAAAGTTAAAGGTTTGGCCCGTGGTGTAGATTTTCACTCAGTGTTTTTAATCGATGAAGTTTACATTTGTATTTTTACAGAACTATGTGCTATTTCGTATTCGAATAATTAAGTTCACAGTGTAGAGAGTTAGTCGAGTATTTTAATAAAGCACTCGTTATAGATATGGACACTCAAATCCAGGTTAATTATTACACTAGTTCACAACTAGGGCACAGCACACTTAGCTATTGACTACTAGTTAAATAGCGTAAAGTTCGCGCTATTTCGATGTCATCGACTGTCTGTCCCATAAATGAGGGTCTCAATGAGAACCTCGATTTCCTCTCTAAATATTAATTGAAGCCTCCGTCAACAGAAATAACGTTACAAAAGGGGAGAAATATCTCTGCTAGTTTTCAAGACGCATTCAATGTCTCGATAATCTAGAGGTTTAAGGCCGTAGTCTCAAGGTCCTGGATTAAATTCCCGACTAGGGAAAAATGTGTCGGCTTTTTCAAAACAACCCCAGTTTGTGATGACTAAAACATAATTTCAAATTATGGAGGCCTTTAATTAGAACACGTTGAAACGGAATTAAACGCTTTATTTTTTTATTAGTATTTCTGTACTTTCTATCTGACCTACCTTGCCCTGCAGTAGGACTTTAATAGGCAGATGCTAAATTACTATAAGTAGGAGCCACCGACACAAGAAGTAACGTAACAAAAGGGGTTGAAATATCTCCGATCGTTTTCAAGACCGAATTCAATGTCAACAGCTCCTTGCCTCGAGCCGGTCGAGTGGTTCCGACCACTCGATGGCTATTTTTGGACCGCTATGGAATATTTTATAGCGATGACGTCCCACCGCCGGTTTAGTTGCACTCGGTTTAATTGCCGCGGTGATTAATGAACAGATCTAGCGGAAAGTTAACTAATTTTAGATTGATATGCGTTTTGATTTTTTCCGTAGTGAGTGTAAGATGTGGGATCTTCATCAATAAAAAATGCCTGTTCTACTAGAAACATAAGGTTTTGATAAGGATTAGATTATCAAACCAAAACTTGTCGAAGCCGGCTACTATATCGTACCTACTATTAAAAAGCTGCATATTTTTCGTACGAAGGTTCAAATATTGTAATTAATGCTTTAACTTACTCGAAGGCGTTTTCGTTTCTCCTTAATATTTGAATCTGGGTTAACCATGTAAATTGAGAACGATCGTTTTGTTTACCTGAGCTATTTACATTAATAACAAGTATCTCATTTTGCTGTTAATGTTGAGAAACAATAATAATGTTTCAACGGATGAAATTCGGCTACGGCAACCATTGTATACAAAGAACCGAGTATGCATAGCATCTGCAAATACATTTAATATAAATAAATATCACACAACATCGCATACATTGATCTGACTCCGTGTCTAGTAGCTTAAGCACTTGTGTTACAGATATCAGAATCGACAGTGGTATACAAATTTGCTAAAATACTCGTAGACACATACAACACCCAGACCAGAACAAATAGACATGTTCATGCTCACATGTCTGTGCTGTGCGGAGATCGAACCCGCGACCTCTTGACCATTACACCAACTGGCTAGTCAAATATATAACTTGCGATTACGTCTACAGAAGACTGCGTAGGATTAGAAATAGATAAATATTGTCTATAGACTCGCCCTTAGATAACAGTAAATGATCGCTTTCCTGGGACACAACAATTATCCACTTAACATTGATCGTTTTAACTGGAATCAAAGTGTTTCTTAGAACAAAATGAAGTTAAGACCACTTTATGATTTCTCAAACCCAAATAAATACCACTTCATCGGAAATAGGACAAAAAAGCAGTTTTCAGAATACGCTAATCGACTTTAGCCGTAATCGTTTGTCGTCCGACTGTCTAATAACTTGTCCAGACGCTTTGTCTCTCGCCCTGAATGCAAAAGATACAATAAATATAAATAATCTTACATCAAAACTTATAATTGGGTCATTTAAAGATGATATACAGAGATGCCCATTTCTACCGATTTACAATGTTATGAATTCGCAGATAATTCAAACCTAAAACAGAGCGGCTTATTTTAGCCGAAGCGTGAAACGTTATGTTTCAATCGCTTTTTAATTAAATTTACTACATATTTAAGACAAAATTAATTGGTGTTTGCTGAACACACTTCCTTAAGATTCTTACAAAGTCTTTGTCCCACTCGCAGGATGCAAGGAGTTATTTTGATGTTCGCCCTTCAGCACCGAGCCGTAATTAATTATAATATTTGAATGAATTTGTCTGGCCCCTTTATGTATGTGGTCGTCTTTTTCTACTGGGCTATGTTATTTTTCCTCTAGGCTGTCCTGTCGCCTCGTTTTGTAAATATTATTTAGGTTCATTTATTGATAATGGACTGCTACCAGTTGACATACATAAAATCACAAAGCAAGTTATAATTATTAGGCTTTTTTATTCCGTACTCAGACAAAGCAATGTTAAAAAAATATCAAATAAATAAATAGTATTAAAAATATTTCTGAGTAGGCAAAACAAAACAGTATGAAGCTATAAAATAGTATCATTATGCTTATGAATGACCATCAATATCAACATGGAACTGTGTCAATTGCTCGCTTTATTTCAATGTTTTGAGTATATTCGTGCTTGTTCGTAATACTTCATATTCCGCCGTTGTTTTACACGACACATTATTATAATAAGACATCATAATAATATGTCATTCAGAAACAACTCAATGTGTTCGTTCTTCTTTGATATTCGTAATGATTGTTTGCGACGACGGCGTCAAAATATCTCACTTCGATTAAATGTGTATAATTTTGTGCTAACTAGGTCGCTTATAATAAGTTCCAGATATTATTTATACGTTAACTGTTCCAAAAGGAAATAGTTTATGAATTAAGAAACTCCGAAACTCAATAAAGGACTATGACTTATTATAATGTTTTACTATTACTAGTATATTACTCGTAACAATGTATGTGTCCGGCTCGAAGACCAAATATGTTGAGAGTTTGCGTGTGACTTCAGCTCCAGTCAGGTGTTGTGCGATAATGTAGGTTTTAATTTAGTGAAACGACGGTTTTTCGTTATAGATACATTTAAATTACGATTACAAATATTACAACATTATTCATCGTCGTCGATGACAGAAGAAGAGAAAAATTGTGACGTTAAATAACAATAATGGCGCGTAGCGTTGCCATGGCAACCGACGCTGATGGTAAAACAGCAGCGCGTGCTCCGCTGTCGGTTGCTAGAAACCTCCTTGCGTGAACATGCCCCCAGCCTTGGAAGCACCGGGTTCCAACGAAGTCTCCTCAGGATCACTCCTGTCGCGGTTTTAATGACTGCAACACGAGACAAACCATCTCGATCAGGAATTGTCTTCTCTACTCTTCCCAACTGCCATCTCATGGGTGGTGTGTGGTCCTCTTTGACTAATACTACTGTGTTAGGAAGTAATGAGTCTCGGTTTGATTGCCACTTCGTTCTCTTCTGCAGCTCAGATACATATTCAGTAGCCCATCGACGCCAGAAGTGTTGTCGCATCTGTTCTATGCGGTCGTACCGTGGAAGGCGATGTGTAGCCGTCGTAGTGAGGTCCCGGTCAGCAGGTGCAGTGAGCGGTCGGCCAATCAAGAAATGAGCAGGACTCAGAGGAAGTAAATCGTTCGGATCAGTGGACATAGGGGAGATGGGACGGGAGTTGAGGATAGCCTCAATTTGTGCTAACACTGTACTCAACTCTTCGTATGTCAGGTGTGCATCTCCTACAATACGATATAAATGATGTTTGCAGGACTTGACCCCTGCCTCCCACAAACCACCAAAATGAGGCGAATACGGAGGTATAAAATGAAATTCTATAGAATTATCTGCAGTGAAATCCAAAATGTCTGACCTAGTTGTGTCTAGAAATTTAGAGAATTCCTTTAGTGCGCCTACAAACGTTTTTCCATTATCAGAAAAGATCTGTGCGGGTTTGCCGCGTCTAGAGATAAAGCGTTTAAAGCCAGTAAATATGCCTCACTAGTCAAACTAGTAACTAGCTCTAAATATATAGCACGTGTTGCGAAACATATAAAAAGACAGATATAACATTTATTTTACTTTGCCCCCCTCCCTGCGCGGTTCAGGACGAACAATGGCCCGGCATAATCGACACCACAACGTATGAATGGATATCCCGGTTCTAGCCGTTCGTTGGGCAAGTTACCCATTTGTATTTTTAGTGGAGTACCTCTCATGCGAATGCACTTCACACATTTGTGTACAACTTGTTTTGCCAAATTGCGTCCTTTTAAAGGCCACCATGTGTCTCTAATAGTTGCTAAAGCAGCTGCGGTCCAGCATGCAATAGCTTTTTGTGATAATACTTAAAGATGAGCTTAGCAAAAGTATGTTTGCTTGTTTTTTATCATAGGTAAACAAGTTAGACAGCGACAATATCCCTCCCACTCTAATTAACTGGTATCCATGAATATGTTTAAACTAGATATACATACTTTTTGGACATTTAAATGGGCGGAATAAACTATCGTAAATAGTCGGAAATGATTGTCATTGCGTCAAGCGAGTTATAACAGAATTATTAAGTTCAACCACTGATAAACTACCCGTGAGACGTGAAATAGATTTTGTTAATTACTATTGTGTGCGAAAGGAAAAATGTACGCTACGACGCGGCGCAAGCGATTGAAACTAGAAAACATTTGAAATATAGGGAAATCTGAATACTCGTATAATTTCCTATAGCTAGGCGCGTTTCTATAGGACTTGCGTACGAGTGTAAGAAACCTGCTATGTATGTGCTACGGATAATGTGTAATTAAGTGAATCGAATGCGATCTGTAGTAACATATCGCATGCGCTTTCGTCTTTTGAAAGGTTTATTTTTATTAACATAAATTTCGTCGGGCTCCCAAAAACGTTTGAGATCCGAATCTAAAGTTTGTGTGAAATTACAATGAGTTTCTTTAATATGTGAAGCTCTTTTGTGAACGATACCTGACATGACCCATCCAAGTTTCGTGTTTTGTAAGTATGGGCCATTAGGCAACCTGATTAAACCTTCACTAAGCAAATCCCAGAACCTATCTGCCCCGATCAGTAAGTGAATTTCATCCGAAGAAGAGAAATCGGGATCGGCCAGCTGAATATTATTCGGTATAACGTCTATGATATTGCTGGTACTCAGTGCCGGTGAATGCGACGTAATGCGAGGTAAAACTAAACAATTAAAGCGTGTATTAAATGCGTTTACTTTCGATCTCAATTGTATATTACAAGATTGTGTGGATTGAGTGACAGTATTACCTACCCCTCTAATGTGAACAGTGGACTGTATCAATGGAATATTTAATTTTTTGCTTAATGTTTTCGAAATAAAACAATGTTGACTCCCGTTGTCTAGGAGAGCTCGTGTTGTGTGATATGTGTTATGTGCGTCCGCCACTTCAACTAATGCAGTCGATAATAATACTGGATTTTGATAGTAGTGTGTGTTTGAATGATTATCTCCCGCGTTTAATGTGTGCGACTTGTGAGAAGCGGACTCAATTATTTGTGTGTGACTGGCACTTGCACTAGAATCATGTTGAGCTAAATTGTGTGTGATATGGGCAACAGCTGATGATGTACAAGTGTCTAATGAATCGTTGTGGATGAGAGTGTTGTGTTTTTTGTTACAGTGTTTGCACGGACCAAACCAACAATCGGTAACTGTGTGACCGACGCGTAAACAATTGTGGCATAGCTTTTGCTTATCAATAAAATTTAATTTATCACTTAAAGACAAACTAAGGAAACTTTCACAAGAATAAATGGGATGATTGGAACCGCACATATTACACTTGTAACGACGTGAATTATGTGTTTTCTTATTATCCTTCTGTGTTGTGATATAACTGTGTGATTTTACCGACGACGATTTTTGTGTGTGAATGTTATTATTGTTAATTACCGTTTGCTTATACTGAGACGGCTTAACCGCTTCCAAAAAATCAGCTCGATCTTTTAGGAATTGCAATAGATCTGATAATGCTATCTTTTTACCTAAGGAAGTATTTGTAAAATTGCTTTTATGAAGCTCCCACTCGCGCTCAGTACAAGAATCTAGTTTTGTTACGATTATATAAATTATCAATGTGTCCCATGTGTCAGTTGGTTCCCCTAAAGTTTTGAGTGCTCGAATATTGCGTAAAATAGTGTCAATTAATTTTCTTATCTGAGCCGCGGACTCTTTAGACATAGACTGAGCCGAAAATATCGCTTTTACGTGATTGTGGACTAAAAGTCGGCTATTGTTATACCTATTTTCTAAAAGACCCCACGCTACTAAATAGTTATCCGAAGAAAACTCTAATGCCTTAATAACTTGAAGTGCATTGCCTGAAAGAACTGAACGTAAATAATGGAATTTTTGAATGTTGTCTAAACTACCGCTATTGTGTATAATAGATAAGTAAGTATCGCGGAACTCGAGCCATTGATCGTATGAACCGTCGAAGGTGGGTAAAGAAATAGTTCGACTCATCCGTAGAACAAAGTCCGATCTGCAGGAATGCTAGTTTTCAGTAGAGGGCAAAGAAGTTTTAGATCTTTGTTTTCGGGCTGCGATCAAAAACGGTAAGACGTATCATTTTGAATTTTAGATATGTTTATAAAGCGCAATAGCGTAATTAAATGCTCTTTAGTGTATATTTCTATTGCTTTTATTTCACGAAATAGTGAGTTCCATATCAACATCGGACATTTTCTAGCGGAAGACCGGGAGTCCTTGGTGAACATAACACGTTGTTTTATGGAGACGTCCGAATTAAGTGCCGTTCTATATGAACTTGGGGCGTTTTTTGATTGAATAATTTATCACTTTAAAGTCCTATGTGAATACTTATCTGGTTTGAAATGTGTTTTTTGTAATGTTAGCCATAACATAACATAACACAATCTTTTATTCGGGCTTACACAAGGTTTATTCGTTAAAAAAAACCGAATTAGGAACTTTATGAAGCCCGGTGACCTGCTTGGTGTAGTGCTCAAGAGGTTGGGTTGGGTTCGATCCCAAGATTTGTTGGCATGAACATGTATCCATTTAAGTGTATGTATTTGTATAAATAAAATATATTTAAGCATGTCTTTCAGTTCCCTAGCTTGCCATGGTACAAGCTTCGAGCTTAGTTTGCTGCTAGGCAATTGGCGTTTTCAAACCCATTAGGCAAGGATCTTCACAGAAATCAACTCCGTGCATTTATTTATTGCCAACTGAATGGTGATTTTTCATTTGGTATGAAAAATCACCATTCAGTTTGAAGATTTAAAAGTTCCACATCACAAATATTTCCCGGTTAATATGGAACTGTCAGTACCAACTCTTCCAAATATCCTTGCCTAATAATACCTATTCAGTCTGTGATAGTTAATTCTGGCGATATATTATGGAGAAAGTTTCTTTGTGATTTGTTCTTCGTCATTTAGCACCTCTAATTAACTAGAAAACCATTTAAGTAGAAAACCCGTGGCCCCTAAAACCAATAGAAAAATGCAGAGACGCCCTAAGTAATGAACAGACCGTAAGCGCAAATGGTTCAAGAAACATAACGAAATAATCGAAAAAACGATGGGACCATCTTACAATGTCGCTAGTCGTTACAAATCTTCTTCTTCTTCCTAGCGTTTATCCCGTTAGTCGTTACAAATGATCCAATTAAATATCTCACCAACAGTACTTGGTACAGTAAATTTTTGGCAACTGGGAGATCGAGTTAAGCTATGGGATATCATCATCAAGTTTTCAGATAAAATCAAAAAGAAAATATGCCTCAAGTATCTCCTAATAAATTTCAAAGTATTATGGTCACAGGCACCAACCAATCTCACTGCGAGAACATTGAAGTATGTGAAACAATATTTATTACACTTAAGTTTATATACTTTTGCCGTAACAGCTTGTATCTTAAAGAATGTGTGAAATACAAAGGAGGTCAGCGTACAAATAATAAGATACATTTATAAAGCACTTCCATCGTACTTCTTCCACGCAGTCTTTAAGATACGAGCTAAAACGGCCAAATATTGAAACATTGTTTGATATACTTATATTTTCTCTCAAAAAGATTCCTTAAAGCCTGTTTATTTATAAAATTTTATCAAATAACTTCATGATGCAGTTTCTTTCCACAAAAACAGAAACAGTCTAGGCGCTGTTGGTGAGATATTGTATCGAATCATTTGTAACAATAAATGGAATTTTCTACACGGTCCCATCGCTATTTTGACTTTTTCATAACATTTGTCTTGCCTAGGTTTTTAAATCAATTGCGTTTAAGTTCTGTCCATTCTTTATTAGTCTCTGCCTTTTTCTAGTGGTTTAAGGAGCCACGGAGCTACTGCTTCAATACGAAGACAGAGGTGAATTTAGTGGTGCCTAATGACGAAGAACAAGACAAAGAGAAACAGTCTCTATGATAAGGGCAGAATAAACTATCACAGACAGAATGGATGCCCATTGCTATGCCTAATCCTAGTAGGAGAGGATCTAGGAGTTAGACAGTTCCATATAAACCAGGGTAGATCTGTGGTACAAAATATGTTAATCCTAAAACTGAATGAATGGTGAATTTTCATAATTCGATGGCACTTCTAAGGAAAACGTAAGTTGATTGCTGTAATGATCCACACCTAGTGTGCCAGGTATGGCGTTGGATATTAAGCTGTAGCAGAAAATTTTCTCGGTCTCGTCATGGCCATCCAGATTTTTTTCCATTCTATCAGCTCATTATTTAACACTAGCGGCCGCCCGCGACTCCGTCCGCGTGGTTTTCGATTTCCAATATCCTATGTGTTATTCTGATGTATAAGCTATATTGTGGTAGTTTCATTCAAATCCATTCAGTAGTTTTTACGTGATAGAGTAACAAACATCCATACATCCATACATACAAACTTTCGCCTTTATAATAGTATTAGGATTACAACGGGACTAAACGCGATATTATTTTCGCTTGTGACCACGCCACGGTTGTAGCACCACGCCACGGTTGTATCATCACAGCCGAAACGTCAAGCAGAAAGTACTCAGTAATATATAAAAATAATATCGCGTTTAGTCCCGTTGTAATGTTAAATAATTAAAACGCAACGCGAAAGTATAAAGTTATATATTCTCAGCTGATTTTTCTTCATCAGTAGGTAGGCAAAGGTGACTATGGTGGAGTCAAGTTTTAACAAAATTCTCAATAAAAATAATAGAAAATGTATTATTACTAATAAGGCAAGACTATATACCTGCCTAGCAATTCATTACACAATGTTTAATTCAAATATTTGAATAATTGAGGATTTTTTTAATTGAACAACGTCTTATCTTATTCCGTTCTTCCAGTAATAACGTCCCATTTTACCATCGGACTAACAAATCGTCTCATAGATTCCGAAGAAAAGTGTTCTACATTCACATGCAACACTCAGAAGTACCATTAATTTCGTATAAAATGGTCCTAAGTTCTGTTAAGACTTCTACTTTTTACTATTTATTTTTATAGTCATAGTGGTTATCCTGCGAATATGCATTACAACGCATGTATTTTCGTACGAAAATTACGTTACTTAACTTTTCCATCAAAAAACGCCCTATATAAAAATCGATCACCCACAAATAGGAACGGAGCCAAAAAGTATGAATAAAGAGACAAATTGATTCTATATTCTAATTTCATTTTTTCGAAGAAAACCTAAGCCCGTGAAATGTAAATTTCCTTCCTCCACTGAACAACGGCCGGTCTCAACAACAGACCTGGCATCCGCACCGCCCCCACTGTCCCTTGGTCACATGAAGCGTTTTTTTACGGAAAGTTTATCACATGGAACGTTATTCGACTCTGTAACTCTGGAACTAAATAAGATAGAAAAAAAATAAAAATGTACGTCGATAGAGTTCGTTATCCTTATACTGTTAAGGTATTTAACTCATTTTTGCTCTATGATCACATCGGACTTTGTTCTACGGATGAGTCGAGTTGGTAGTTTAACACAGCTTGAGTTACTTTGATTATGAACCCTTTTATTACTAGAATCTTTAAGAATACAATTACATTTAGCTACTATTGCGTAATACTGATTTTCAAACGCTTCTCTTTCCTGTAACTCTTTTTCTAATAGATCCTCAGACACAATCAAATCTAAACTATCCTGGATTTCACTGAATTGGTTAAATAGTAATTTGACTCTTTGGTAACGCTCTTGTAACTCGGATTTATGCGCTTCAGTTAACTGCGATACATCTAAAGATTGCACATATTTAACAAATAAAGTAAATCTGCCTTTAACCGAGCCTCGTTTTTTAACTAAATCGCGGATCATACTATCGTCTTTACTCATATTGGTGATTTGCAAGAGGAAAAAGTCAAGTACTTACAATGTCGCTGCTCGCTGGCTGCAGGCTGCAGGATTGATAGGTAGATGCACACGCTGTCGCGGCAATTACTGTTATAAAATAAAAGATATTAGCACAAACTGAGGGAAGGAAATGGGGAAAGAGGGATTGATTGACCTGACCGGCTGCTGCTGCTGCTTCAGGTGAAGATCCCGGCTCCGAACGACCAAATATGTCCGGCTCGAAGGACCAAATATGTCCGGCTCGAAGACCAAATATGTTGAGAGTTTGCGTGTGATTTCAGCTCCAGTCAGGTGTTGTGCGATAATGTAGGTTTTAATTTAGTGAAACGACGGTTTTTCGTTATAGATACATTTAAATTACGATTACAAATATTACAACATTATTCATCGTCGTCGATGACAGAAGAAGAGAAAAATTGTGACGTTAAATAACAATAATGGCGCGTAGCGTTGCCATGGCAACCGACGCTGATGGTAAAACAGCAGCGCGTGCTCCGCTGTCGGTTGCTAGAAACCTCCTTGCGTGAACAGTATGGTTGAATATGTGTGTTTCGTAACTAGTTTCATATGTCAAGGAATGTTAAATTTTCTATTATGATCATATTTATTCACATTCTATGCGACAGGTACTAACTTCTACATTAAATTTAGAAAATAATCTTGCAAAAATCATTATTTCCGCATACGTTAAAACGACGTACACTACATGTTATAAACTACTACAGCTTCGTTACAATCTGTATTTGCAATCTTAAATGCATATGATTTATGTATACCATTAGTGATTTTCCAACAGTAAACACATACAGTATTATCAATAAAACCTGTTGCATTTACTAGGAAACCTGTCTATCTTTACTCAGATTATTTAGATACATTGTTTTATTTGGAAACCCATTTGGGACATATCCAAGAAAGATTTACATAGAAATGATCGAGAACATTCAGAAGTATCGATTGGTCGTTCTCGTTATATAACATACAAATATTTAATTTAATGGCAATGTCCAATTATAGCGGATAAATACGTAAAAGCCGTTTGTGGGAGCGATCTGGGGTTGTCAGTGTATTAGCTATTAAAAGTTTTATTTCAAGTTTTATTAAGCAAACAATACTGAATTTATTTAAGATTGCTAGTCTTGAAATTGCGTTAAAAGTAAGCATATAAAATTGTATTTATATTAGGCGCTAATCTACTCTATCTACTATCAGTTTCGTATGTATTTTCACATGGGTCATAAAAGCGTCCTAAATGTGCCTTCTAAAAGAAACTAATTAAACGACGCGGTGAGACGAGGCGTCGTAAAAGTTACACAACTGTCTGCACAGTCTGTAGTTAGTTTTCTTGAGAGGAAAGTAGATAGATATCAGTTTTCCGTCTGTTTTTAGAGGCAATAACTAAAATATACTAAGATTTTATTAACCTGCCATGCATGGTACTGAATAACATCTGTGGAATATAACTACCTATCATTATTTATCATACAATGGAGGGCCAGACAATAATAATGATTACAACACGATCGCATTAATGTTTAACCTAAAAATAAAATGATATTTTTTCTTGGCATGTGGGTGTCGTTAAAACAACCAAGGAACATTAAGGGGCGAGGGCGGCTGCGCTTCCCTATGTAACGACCATTCACCAAACTTCGGTCACCAACAATCCTGCCCAATTTGGTGACTAAGGCATAGCCCCCCATCTAGGAAGCCTATGTTCAGCAATGGGCTATAGAATGCTTTTTATGATGAGACTGGCATGCAACTAATTGTAACCTACATAACAAACCCCGTCTATCTGTTTTTCGACCATGGCAGCCGCTCTTTCGACTGTCCTTCCGGATATATGAAATAATATCAATTTTCACTGCCGTTCATGTAAACAGAAAGTTAATAACATCGAGATGGCCTTGCAGGGCTTATTCACTGTTATCAGCCGCGTAGATAATAGCCTATCCAGTAGTTAATGCTGTTATATTAAGTATGAAGATAAATTTAGCATGAGAGCTGGTGCAGCTGACATGCTTGGCAATAGTGATATCGACCAGCTGATCACGTGATACGGGTGACCTGGAAGTTATTAGTTTTTGTTGTTATCGTGCTGCATTATTACTATATATATAAAACTTCAAGTAATATTGAAAAACCTCAGTTTATAAGTATAGTCTATGGCCCAAACCACAAGACGAATCGGGCTGAATTTCGGCAAACAGGTAACGCTAAAAAAGGATTTTGATTAATTCTACCCCCATACAAAAGTTTGTATGAAACTTTGTCAATTTTAAACCGATCGGCCTGAAACTTTGTATTCATAAAGCTACTGTAACGTAAGTATCCCTAAGAAAGGGTTTTTGTAAATACCACCACTAAGGGGATGAAATAGGTGGTGACGTTAACATGAAAAGACTTCACATTCATGCTAATAATATTTTGATGACTTCGACAATATCGTAGTTATTTAGACAGGAGTAAATAAATGCCGTTAATATTAGTAAGTTAGTGTTTTCCTAGAATTCAAACGATGTTACTCACTTGTGGTATTAGCAGATTATTATAAAAGATGACATTTAACTGTGCACTCGCTTTTAAGTGACAATAACTTAAGCATTAAGTAAGCTAATATTAGCTTTGTGCTTTAAACAAATCGTCGGGTATTCTCGCGTAAAATTAAATCGGTCGTTTGTCGCCCACGTACAGTCCTCTTTCTGAATCACAAGCGTTTGTCCGACAATGAAAAATGAGTCCCTAGGTAAACGCAATATCTCGACAATAAAGCGCAAAACGTTGCCTGGCTTAAAGCGGAGATGAAAAAAATGAATATAACATATTTTCTTGAAAGCTTAATTAGTTTTGTGGAATTATTAATGTGAGCTCGATTGTCTAATTATTTGATTATATTTATGTGTTTCCACAGTTTATTGTGATATAAATAAATAATAATAATAAATAAATGCCTTGGACAAACACACCAATTGCCTAGCCCCAAACTAAGCTCGAAGCTTGTACTATGGAAGCTAGGGAACGGATAGACATACTTAAATACTTTTATAAACATCCATGACTCGAGTACAAATGCCGATGTTCATCACACAAACATTTGCCCCTAGCGGGATTCGAACCCGCGACCCTTGGTTTTGTAGCCAGGGTCTCTAGCCACTCGACCAACGGGCCTGTCCGTAACACAATTACTTAAGCTTCATATTTACAACGGTATTAGATGAATGTACATATTTGATGTTTTTATATATTGAATAAGGTTTCATTAAGAAGTCCATATGTTCTAAAGCGCATTTTACGATTAGTAAGGAAGGAAGAAATAATTTTATTTGAGTTAATTTATTTATTCGTTTCTTTTTTGATAATCACCTTATAGGTTATCTATCTGACACTGACTATATTACCAATTTGTTATTCAAAAATCTATAATCGAATATCAAGCATACTCGTAACACTGTGTGTATTTTAAGATTGTGTGTCATGTAAATTGTAGTCTATGTCTTTAAAACGTAGACAGCCCCTAGTGGCAACCGTATTGTTTGTTAATATCATACAATACGTTTTATCAGTAATGTATGGTAAACAACAGCTGTGATCCCACACAAGATATTCTGTCGCGTGTAATACATTATAAGCAATCACTAATACCTCCCACCATCTTCCGAGTTACATCGAGACGGAAGCAATTTTGTGTAGACTAATTCAGTTATTTTCCATTCAGCTTGTTAGGTATGTAAATTAATTCCCAGAATTTCAATCAGTCAGGATGATAAAGAGACTGATGTTAACACAATCCACTGATTTTTATGAATGCGTTTATACCTAGATGCTTTGAGCGAACTGAATAGTCGGAGATTTACGGAGGTATTTTTGTTGTTGTATTGAGGCCATAAATCGATATAAGATGTCAAAGGTTTGTAAGAACACAATAGTTCATCGCATATATTTTTTACTATGTAGAGAGAATTCGAACCCACGACAAGAGAAGTCAAGAACTGGAGGCTCCAATCCGCCAGACATTAAAAACTACGGTAAAAATGTAGTCTCGACAAGATGGGTACGTAAAATAGCTTCTGAACTCCGCTTTTGAAGCCTGGCTGCAGCTAGTCTTTTTTGAGGAACGCGGTACAGCTATGTAGAGATAATGCGTTTTTTTGTTTATAAAAGGGGGCGTCTACCATCGGTCATCAGAACTGGGATACAAATCTCGCAATTCATAATCACCCAGGTGAGGTTCTTGACCGCGCACTTGACGCGTTGTAGGCCAGCGCGCGCAACAAATTACGCCGCGGAATTAACTTGTCACTCGGGAATCCGGCGCGCGAGGCGCCGGCGCGTGCGTTCCGACGTTTTACAACCGCACTCACACATCACCATTAGAGCGATTACTTATTTTGCACTAATTGATTGCTGTAATTTTCAAAAAGATGTCGCTTTAGAGTATCCAACGTAGTCGTTCGTCATTTGTAATTTAATCGGTAAAAATAAATGGGGAATCAATTAAATAAGACTATTGTTTGAGAGTGCGATTTGCATAGCAATGTAGTAGTTTATTTTATACTAATAATGTGGATTAAAAAGAGTTTATACAGTTTATTAAATAATTAAATGGTGTGCTCCAGATCGATATTGGCGCCTTTCGCGCCGCGGAATTAACTTTTCACTCGGGAATCCGGCGCAGCCGCGAGGCGCCGCGCCGGCGCGTTCGCGTTTGACGTTTTACAACCGCACTCGCACATCACACCTTCCAGCGATTTCGGACTAATTGATTTAACTCGATCATAGTATAGATTTTTGCCCAAATTCAACGTTGATTTTACATCTCTATTACAAGAAAAGATGATGCTTTTATGTATCCAACGTTGTCGTTTGTTATTTGTATTTTAATCGGTTAAAATTAAATGGGGAATTCATTAAATAAGAGTATTGTTTGAGAGTGCGATTTGCATAGCAACTTCGTCGTTCATTTTATACTAATAATGTTGATTAAATAGAGTTCATACAGTTTATAAAATAATCAACTGGTGTGCTCAAGATCGATATTGGCGCCTTTGGCGTCGCGGAATTAACTTGTCACTGGGGAATCCGGCGCAGCCGCGAGGCGCTGGCGCGTGCTCGTTCCGACGTTTTACAACCGCGCTCACCCATCACACCTTTCAGCGTTCACTTATTTTGGACAAATTGATTGTTTTGACTCGGTAATGGTATAGAGTTATGCCAAATTCAATGTTAATTTTACATCTCTATTCTAAAAAAGATGACGCTTTTAAGTATCCACACGTATGATATCCAAAGCCATTCACATATAAGATTTGTATTTAAATCGCTTTATAATAGGTGGGGCATTCATTATCTGAGAGTAATTTTCTCATGCGAAATGCATAGCCATATCGTAGATTTTATAACATATACTTATAGTTTATACAGTTAATAAAATTATTGACTGGTGGGGTCAAGAACGATATTGGCGGCTATAGCGCTGCGGAATGAGTTATTTGTCAACTTGCTCGCTTGAAACTCGCTCGTCCGAGCGCGATGACACACTTCAATTTAATTGTTTTTTTTTTGTCGCTGCAAGGCGCCGGCGGATAATAAACAGTCACTTGATTACTAAGCTTGAACTAATTGATCACAAAAAACTCATTTATGAAGCACTGTCTTAAATATTTTGACCAAACTCACTGTTCATTTTATGATAATAAAAATAACACGTTTTAATTTAATTACACTGTGGAATTAAGCTGTCACTCGGGAATCCAGCTCAGCCGGCGCCGGCGCACGCGTTCCGACAGATTTTACAACCGTTCACACCTTCGGATGATAAACAGCCACTTGATTACTAAGCTTGGACTAATTGATCGCAAATAACTCTGTTATGAAGCATTGACACATTGGGAATGTTGACACTCTTAACTTTAAATTTTACAAGACTAAGAGTATCCCATAAAAAACACGTGAGCCGAAAAGGAGAGTAGAGAAGAGTGAACTTCAAAATCGAATGATGAAAGGGTGCTATATTTGTATGCTATATTTCGCAATTATTGGAGCCCTATTGAGCAATTAAGAGTTAAGCAAACGATGCTTGGAGTCTATATTTCAAGTTCTAGGGTTGGCTTGTGAAAAGACTCCGAGCGCACTTTGGGTTTGAAACAATAAATGAAACAAACAAATCAGGTGGACCAAGCATGTATATTAGCTGTCATTAAAACCTCTTATACAATCGAGACAAAATCTCGTCATCGCGGTGTAGGCGATCTTACGCTCCGCAATATGTCACTGCCATCTGTTACTCACAATATAAACTAATCCTACATTGACGTAAACATATCGCCCACCAAGGACAAAGTGCCGTTTGTCCTTCACAAATACACAATGTCTAACAAAGTTTCCTACCACAGAAATATTTACATTTAAAACAGATCGCCCACCATGACATAATATAAACATAACAAACATAAAACAAAACATGACATCTTTAAACACAAATCCATAAAAATAAACAATACAATTATGACTGCAAATCAACTAAAATTACCTAACCACTTTCATTTTCACCATAGCCTTGGAGGTATGTCTATGACCATCAATACCCAAAATCTTGCTCCGATTAGGAATCCTTTCCAACCCTAACCTATTAACACTAGCCTCAGTCCCAAAACATGACTGGGATCCTTGATCCAATAATACGCGATTCCTATGTAATTTACCAGTTTTTGATTCTCTGAGTGCTGTCGGTAGGAATACTTTATTGCAACTAGTTGCCCTCTTTGTTGCCGCACAGGAAACAACTTGATCCTCCCCAGATTGGGGTTCCTGAGCGTCAGGATGCAACAAAACGTGATGCCTACCTCTACATACCCGACATAAATAATTTGACCTACACTTTTTTGCAGTGTGATTGCTACCTAAGCATATAAAACAGAAGTTATTAGTATCCACAATCTTACGACGGGCGTAAACCGTCTCCTTCTTAAAATATTTACAAAACGATAGTGAGTGTGCTCCCGAACAAAACAAACATTTATGATTGGATGGATGAAGTGAACAATTAACTTTATACATTTTAGCTGCGTTGGATCCAGATTCCAACAATTCCAAAGCGCGATATCTTTTTGTAAGAAACTCTATAAAATTGGCATATGTTGGGAATTCATTCCCCGAACTTTCACTAACCCCGAATTCCCACTGGCGCTTGGTTTCCGGGTCCAACTTAAGGCTCAATATGTGAATCACCATCACATCCCAACTATTTACATCCATCCCAATATTACTAAGAGTCGCCAGACAATCGTTTGTGGTGTCAATTAATTTTCTTAAATCATTAGCTGACTCATGTAAAATATTCTTTTGGTTTAACAATGTCTGTAAACTTACATGACAAATATATTTCTTATTATCAAATCTTTCCTCAAGCAATTCCCAAGCCCTATGATAATTTTCGTTCGCAACAGGAATGTGCCTCAAATATTGTTCTGCCTCGCCTTTCAAATAACTTTTTAAGTAATACATCTTTTGCACCTTGGACAAAACCTGGTTTGAATGTATCAAATCAATGTATAAGTCTCTGAATGTTGGCCATTCAGAGTAATTCCCGGAAAATGTTGGTATTACAATTTTTGGCAATTTAAATTGTGATGATGACTTTACATTTACAACATTAGCTCTAGATTGTTCTACATATTCTAAATGTCGTTTTAATTCTGACTTATAATCTAAATACAATTCCTCTGTTTGATCATAAATATCGTCCTTAATGTATTCAGTACCCGAGAGTGTTTTCCTATCCACTGTACGCTTCAACTCCTCATGCCCTGCTAGAAATTTCTGAAACATCTGATTGACTAACTCTAATCGCCCTTCTACAAACTCTTTTGTTATGCGATCTTTAGGGCTCTTTTTATAGTTAGCCCGAGCTTTGATCATCCGCTCAAACAACTCTGTCTGGAAATCCAACAAATTTTCCATTTTAAAATTAACAAGTTTCCAAAAAATATATTTACAACAAAATTATTCTAAGTGTCTGAACCTTCAAATTCGCTCAAAAATCGGGCATAGGTTTCCCGTTCCAACCGTTTTTTCAAAATTATTCTAAGTTCCAAACTAATCTAACTAAATTATTCTAAGTCCTAATATTAACACTATACAAATAAAGTCCAATTTCCCTTGCTCCATCACAATATTCTTCCAAATAAACAAATAAAGTACTCACAGTTTCCTGTCTCACTCACACTTCACTGTTCCTTGGCAAACTCCTCACCAGCTGCTGGTCGCCACCACCAGACAGCTCCGCTGCTCCCGGCTCCTCAACCGATGCTCGGTCTGACAGCTGCTCCCGTCCGCTCCGCTGTCCAACTGGTCTCCCTGGACCAGCTGCTCCTACGTCCTGGTTGCGACAGCGAACCACTGTCCAGGACGTCACCTCCTCCAAAAAGTGCACTCAGCCTGCACTATGACTAGTGCCCGAATGGAACTGTACTCCACAGATCCGGCTCGAAGGACCATGAAAAGACTCCGAGCGCACTAATGGGTTTGAAACATTAAATGAAACAAACAAATCAGGTGGACCAAGCATGTATATTAGCTGTCATTAAAACCTCTTATACAATCGAGACAAAATCTCGTCATCGCGGTGTAGGCGATCTTACGCTCCGCAATATGTCACTGCCATCTGTTACTCACAATATAAACTAATCCTACATTGACGTAAACAGCTTGCAACATTTAGTTACATTATATATATATATATACGTAAACAATAAAATAAAGAAACTATTCAGTATCAGAAACATGTAGCACAAATTGTATGATAAAGTACAGATCAGGCATGTGGCACATGTCAGTGTTTCGCGGCGTGGGAGAGTATTAATTTGGAAAATGGCACCTAATGGAAATAACACAGCACGTTGATTACTCTCCGTGGGCAGGCAAAGTTCAAGCAGGATTAGTTCGTCTCTCGGGGCTCATCGCAACGTCAAGAATTTAAATTAAGCTGAATTGAAAACGTCAAAATTACTCGTATAGTATAGAATTTAACGTTCATAAAAAGGTTTCTCGTAAAACATCAAACTATAAATAACCACGTTGACGTAGCTGGTTCATAAAAAAGACTGGCTTCTAGCTTGGCTAGGGAGATGAATGAAACAGTCAGAGTAACGGTGAGTGAGATATTAACTAAGAACTATTGTTTATTGATATGCTTTTATATACTTTTTTATAATACCGCAGTTTATTTTAGTCAGTCAGAAATTATTGTGTCGTTGTGTGACACAATATTAAAAGTCCAAGCGGGAGAGTTGAGCTGCGGAGACGGTAGCGTAATTCCACTTTTTCAGTGGAAACTTCCTTCGGTGTGCTTATAAAAACTTTCGCCAAAACAAATAATGAAATAATAAACTTAGCAATTACTCCCGAGCGCTTTGTTCCAAAGTAATTAGTGGCCGCTCAGACTATGATTTGAATCATCCCAACTTGGGTACTTCGGTAATTACATTGCTACTGTGGAACTTTGTAGCCCTTGAGATTATTGCATCATGGTTACAGGGAATGTCATTTGTATATGCAAGTGTTGCTTTGAACTTCTCACACTAGATGTTAAGTGGTGAATGAGAATGGAAAATCCATGCCACCACGCTGATATTCGAAATAATTTCAGCACATGCCGACTATGGTAAAAAAAAGGTGAATGACGGTTCGAAATCTAATAACTCGGTAATATGCTATTTTGGACTTTATGCTGTTATGTTAAAGTCGGCATTAGTAGCCTGGAATACACCTTTGCATATTTTTAAATCACTTTTTAAATTACACCTGCAACATGCTAGTGCTTGTGATACTGATGGCAGCACGAAAGCTGTATATACTTGAAAGATACCAAAAGTTCGGCATTTTATTTCTTTGCTTAGCTAATAAGGCACGCGTTGCTCGCATGCCATGTTCCTTTATCTTTAAACTAGACTTTTTTAAGTGAAGAAGTATTTAAGTGTAATTTATCCAATATTGATATGCAAGAGTTGCTCCCTAACCCAATATTGATCTAATTATAACCGTATCGCGCCCACCAGTTGCCACCATTTGTAATGGCAAATAAAAGGTTATGATGATGATTATGAAGCCTGTTCGTTCATTTATCTGCATTACAATAAAACTTTAAGAGGTGTCGTTGAACCGGTAGTGAAGCGTCTCGAACGCTCAACTTTCCGCATTTCCATCGCGTCGCAACTGGGTCAATCGCTCGAGATCACTGACAACGACGGCGCTTTGTTTGTGCCTATATTTTGATCATGCGGTAGAATTCGTAATAAAAAGAAAAACCTAAGAGACATGCTGAATTTTAAGTGTAGAAACACACCAAGCGTGAGAAAACACCACAGAAGGGCGTAGTCGCGCCCAACTTCGGTCGCGTTTTTTTCCGCTTCATCATCATCATCAGCCTATCGCAGCCCACTGCTGGACATAGGCCTCTCCTAAGGCTCTTCATTTAGCCCGATCCTCGGGAACTCGCATCCAGCTTTTTCCGCTTAGTGCGTTTTTATACTAAGAACCTTAATAACTTACAAAGAATATGTAATATGCAAACTAAGTGCATTCACACAAAGAAATTATATGAATTTATAAAGTAAAATATCATGTTTTCAGTAAACAATTTGGATTCGCACAATCCCTAATAATGCACAAAAAATAATTGTGAATAACCACATAGTTACCTAAATGATAAAAATGACTGTATACCGTAGTAAATATAGTGAATCTGCTAGCATTTATGATAGTTATGTATATTCGTAGACGCGCCAAACGTTTTGTTAGCAATAAAATATTGACCGTCAATCCACGGACGCTAGCGCCTGTGTTGATTCCACGGATGTCAAACTCTTGACTCATCGGGCGCAGATTATACACACCTTGAGATTTTTATTTCCTAAAATCAAACATCAAAAGAGACTTAATGTACCGGAAGATACCATGGCCACTCTCAACCAAACCATTTAGCGTACACAATTGAATCATTGAGAGGTCGCTTCAGTTTAAACATTTCAATCATTACTTGAGGAGAAATGAGGCTAGACTGATGGATAGAGACTTACCCTATTTCTTCAAGGCCAAACAGTAGTCATCATCTGACCATTAAAGTCCCCACTGCTGGGGCATTGGCCTTCACTATGGATGGATAGGGAGGCCCCTATCCTATCACCACGCGGGCACAGGGCCGATTGGTAATTTTTTATTATGTATCTATACTAATAAAGTAAAGCTAAATAAGGAACTACTGGTTAGAATTCCAAAATTATTTTTGTGTTGGGTTGTTCATTTGTCGTGAAAGGCTAAGCCACAAAATGATAATATGTGAGCGGAAACCCAAATCCGACGAAGTCGCGGACTGCCGCTAGTTTTAATATATTTTGGATTTAGGTTAAGGAAGCAAACTTAGACCTGGCTTTAAATCCATTTTGTACATAGAGTTGCCAAAAGCTACGTTATTTAAGACGAAACAGGATTCGTCGACATTTATTTATTTATGGAATTTAATACAGAGACTTGTCACGCTTTAAAACTGGAGACCGAACTCCGGGTTTTTCATCAAACGACTGCAGTTAGTAAGCAGCTTTAATGATCTTTACAGCTTCATCAAATCTGATTCTTTAAATCTGCTGTCTTTGATGTTTAAAAAGAAGGGGTGATGCAATGTTCAATTGTTGTTTTTCCATTTTACTTTACATTTATTTTGTAACAATTCTCGTAAGGGAAAGGAGTACTTTCGAAGTGTTGACATATTCATTTAATATTGACTTAAGAACAAGTTTCACAGAAAGTTATATTATAAGTATCTGGTGTTTATTTTTATTTTATTTATTTATATATTACACGAAAAACATGTTTACATTGTATACTTATATCTGGTGTATCTGGTGTATCATCACTTCAGACCAAAGAAGTGATAAAACAGTGACAGTAAAATCTTCGCGAGTGTTTTCATTGTACCTTGACTTTTCATCACATACTCAAGTTTATGGAGTACTACGTAGTAGATATCATGTTACGAACAGATTTTAAACAACGTGATCTAGAATCGTAAGTGCCAGTATGGATCAGTGAACCTCGAGTGCCATAGAAGAAATATCTATTAGAGTATTGGTTGGCTTATCTATATATATAAAAAATAATTGCTGTTCGTTAGTCTCGCTAAAACTCGAGAACGGCTGAAATCTTATCTTGGTCTTGAATTATTCGTGGAGGTCTAGAGAAGGTTTAAAAGGTGAGGAAAATAGGAAAGGGACGACGGGACGGGACGGGACGCGGACGAAGTCGCGGGCGGAAGGCTAGTAATGTATAAAATAACTTATTAATTCGACGTTGACTTGTGTTCTGGGACGTTTTACCTTACTACGGCTAAAGACGGCTTGAAGTTCGAGGGCCTATTGGAATTATATTATTATTATTGGAATAGTTTTTGGTTGAATTAAATCATAATTGTCACATTATGTGACTACAAAAAAACAGCTTATTATTTAGGTATCTTGCCGTGACGTCAGTATTCAGTTTCCAATTTGGATTCAGATCAGATTTGTGATTGAAAAAAACTTATGCTCATTGAAAAAGCGTAGCGATTAAATCGGTACCTATTTTAATCATTGTTATAATATACACTTCAGGATGATAGTTTTATATTGCGTATGTTATTTCATCTCTATCTTATAGTCAGTCGATGGTGTACACATCAACAGAGTGAGTCACTCGCGCATCGCTCGAGATCCAGGTCAGACGGCCTCGGCCGGGGCCGACTCGACGACCACCGTTATATTTGTAAACACAAACTTACGACCGGCCAAAACAAACAGACTCTACAACAATTGCAAGATATAGCTTTTTAATATGCGAATTATTCCACGAGCCAGAATGTCTGTGGAAAATATTAGCTTGCGTAAAGTTTGCAGGAGATTTCCACGCTTAGCCCTGGCTTAGCGGATGTTTGTTTCATATTGATGAACACTATAATCTCATATATATTCCACCGATTGAAAGATTGATCTAGTATGTGAACGCATACTTCAAAACATAATCATATCAAAATACAATGTTGCGTAAAGCTTTGCAATATTCTGCTCAGCAAGTTGTGCTACGCCAATTTACCCTGATTTTCTTATTCGTAATTTCAATAAATCGTCTTACTGTGATTTGTATATTAAATAAATCTGGGCAACCAAATATTTCTTCGTCGTTCTTATTAATTCGTGTCTATAGTTTAAGGCTAATGCGCGTATGTACGTAGTAACAGCATTTGGTACAACAGCAGAAAGTTGTAAAACTGATTTAAAAAATTGATACGATCCATTAACTACCACAGTACAACAGCAACCTTCAGAAACTACATTCAATTTGAATACCTACGCGATAAAAAAATCTCCTAAAAATATTCGTAATTATGTAGGCACGTTAGGTGGCGATTGTTATCGTTCCTCGCATATTTTAGAAAGAATGCGATAACATTAAACTGACTCTGTGGTTTATTGAAGCTGGCCTAGTTTCTGTGCAGCAGACTTTTTATATCACCGAGACAAGCTCTGGATCAGCGGTCTAAGCGCGAAAATATTTGACGAGATGTTCCTTGTCAGACAGTCAGTGGTGTATGATGTAGTGATGTATTATTTGAGTTTTAATCGTAGTCGATAAAAAGAGTTTAGTCCTTTTAGAACTTCAAATAGTTAAGATGAAGTATTCAAAAAAAATCTATTTGTAAAGTAAGATTTTTGTCTTAAGCTAAAGTTAGTTACACGTATCAATTAAATGGGCTTTGGATTTCAGAAGTATTAAATCTTTAATACATCAATACGAATTAATGAAAGGAAAACACAATACGTACCTATTATATTATATACCTTGGATGTTTCATGACTCAGAACTGGTGTAAACGCTGAAAAGAGAATTCGAGTCTTTAAATAAAGATCAACAATCTTCCACAACACTAGTCAAATGACTCAATGCACTCAGTGCAGGTATGCTGAGCAAAGGTCAACCGGGAAATGTGTTGTGTTTTTAACCTGTCCTTGTGTCATTATTAGAGGATAATGAATCACACAGTTTTCTTTACAAAATAATTTTATTACGTGTAAATGATTATACGCTGGATACCCCTTCCAGCCGTTTTTGACCATGGTGGCCGATCTAACGATCACCTCAGATACTCAGGATATATTATGGTGAACACGACTGCGTAAGCACAGGAGCACTCCCTTCTCTCTCACTCTCATTAGTTGGTTGGGACAGCAATCTGACTCAACCGAAGAGAGATGAGGCGCATGATCAATGGCTTTACGTGCCTTCTGAGGCACGGAGGAGCTCAAGATGAAATTTTTCGGTCACCCATCAGATGACTGACTTTTATAAGATACTAGCGGCCGCCCGCGACTCCGTCCGCATAGATTTCGATTACCAATAGCCTATAGCCTTCCTCGTCAAATGGACTATCCAACATAAAAATATTTTTTCAAATCGGACCAGTAGTCCCTGAGATTAGCGCGTTCAAACAAACAAACATACAAACAAACTCTTCAGCTTTATATATTAGTATAGATAATTGTTCCTATGTAAGTACATCTCCCACATGAACAGCTTTGGCAATAGTTGGTACCTTGTACCAAAAACTTTCCTTTTTTCTACTTAGTCTTGGAAAACAAGTTGAACAGTTTGTCCTAGTTTTGCTACAAGATAAACCGAAAAACTGTCATCCACTTGTAATTGCCTTCTTGTAGAACTCGACCTCCTTTTATTATTATTGCCCCAAAGCTTCCCAGGCAGCCTTTTCTGATCTATTGTCTAATCTTTTGTTCAGTTTTCTGATCTATTGTTAGTATTGAAACATTTTGTGTTGTTATAAATCCTAAGTGGTTGGTTTATCGTTAACATTGGCCATAACTTCTGAAACTTTCTAATTAAATTAATGTTACGAAGACTGCCGTAACTTCACAGAATCAAAAGCATGGATTTACTCGAATTATGTAATTATTTTGCTAGCATTATTATCAACACTACGCCGCGCATGCAGTGAAACCTTAGGTAGGAGTATTATGCTTTCCAGGGCTCTATTAAAACAAGGGTTGTGTGCTTTTAATTTAATATGTAATTTCTGCGAAGAACTTACTCGTGGAGTAAAGTAGAGCGTTGTTTTCCTGTTCATAATTTTAATTTAGTCATAGCGTTATAAATGTTTCATTATTTTTATGTAAAAGGAAAAGGGGTGTTTTTCTTATATTTCTATTTGATGAATATAATTTGATGTGATAAAATTAGTAGCAAATAAAATGAAAATTCTTTCTTTGTTTCATAATGCTGCCATTGCGATGACTAGCACTGAAATCTATATCTATAAAACTCAAAGGTGACTGACTGACATAGTGATCTATCAACGCACAGCCCAAACCACTGGACGGATCGGGCTGAAATTTGGTATGCAGGTAGATGTTATGACGTAGGCATCCGCTAAGAAAGGATTTTGATTAATTCAACCCCCAAGGGGGTAAAATAGGGGATGAACGGTAGTATGAAACTTTGTCATTTTTAAACCTATCGGGCTGATATTTTGCATACATACAGCTACTATAACGTAGGCATCGCCGAATTAATGAGATTAGTAAATTCCAACCCCCAAGGGGGTAAAACAGGGGATGAACGGTAGTATGAAACTTTGTCAATTTTAAACCCATCGGGCTGATATTTTGCATACACAGAGCTACTATGACGAAGGCATCGCCTAACCAATCATATTGACAAATTCTAACCCCCAAGGCGGTAAAATAGGGGATGTACTTTAGTATGAAACTTTGTCAATTTTTAACCGATCGGGCTGAGACTTTGCATTCATAAAGATAATATGACGTAGGCATCCCCTTTTAAAGATTATTTGTAAAATCCACCCCTAACGGGAAAAATAGGTGATAAGGAAACCGTAATCCACGCGGACGAAGTCGCGGGCGCCCGCTAGTACTTTAATAATCCTTAATTCACTCTCAATTTCGTTGTGACATCAATCTGTCCCAATGAGGCTAGAAAGATTAGGCGTAGGAAGGTTTTACAAGTATCCCGAGGCAATGTAATTACACTGACAATTCCAGAACAATTCTGTAAAAATAATTGCCCGGCCCAACACGGGAATCGAACTCTGATGCGAAGGCCATGACCTACTACTCCGAAACAGCGCCACCAGCGCCGCCAGCGATATCAGTCAGGGTGAGACTCCACCTAAGAGGACAGGGCCGTTGGTCTTGTGGTCAGAGACCCTGGCTGCAAAACCGAGGGTCGCGAGTTCGAATCCCGCTAGGGGCAAATGTTTGTGTGATGAACATCAGCATTTGTACTCGAGTCATGGATGTCTATAAACGTATTTAAGTATGTCTATCCGTTTCCTAGCTTCTATAGTACAAGCTTCGAGCTTAGTTTGGGGCTAGGCAATTGGTGTGTTAGTCCAAGGAATTTATTTATTTATTTAAAGCAGAGATGTACGAGCGGAGCGGAGATGTGTCGTAAGTAGCCAATAGGGTTTTGGCACAAAAACGAGACCTCAGAAATGAAATCCTATTGGCTACTTACAGCACATCTCCGCTCCGTTCGCACATCTCCGGTTTGGTGAAGCGTCACCTTCATAACCGGATTATTCTGCTATACCGTGAAGTGGCCGGCAATGTCAGCATTCTCTCAGACACATGTCGCTGCCAGCTAATTGTATGTAAAATAATCTCACCAGATGTCTCACCTCGCGACCTTACGATCGGCCAAAATAAAAATGTTTTACCGGAGTCAACGACTTCAGTATGACAAACGCTGGAGATACGAAGTGCGGGCTTATTTGCAGCCATAGCGCCTGAGGCAGAGTCTACACCCGAGCGGAATTTTAAAGTAGGTGCTATAGAATGCAAATAATACAAAGACTAATCCAGGAACTGTTACACCAAATGTACTGAAATATACGAACATTTTAAATTTTACCGTGGTTGGATTTGAACTGAAGTTTTTAATAAAATATTTGCAAACAAGCATGCATGCATTCTATTGTAAAATGGCCACCACGGTATCAATGGAAAAATTTTCATCGGCTAGTGATATTTGATCTCAAGCTGTTCTGTTTTGACGTTATACGTTTCCTTCCATAAACCCGGTAAACAATTTCCGGAAAACACCTAAAGGATGTTCAATTAACGTATCATAACTCGCTTTATAAACGCAGCCTTACCCTCATTAATAATAACTCAAATAGAAAAATAAATCACATTCGTTGATAGAATAATAGGCCATTAGTAAATCTTAAGTCGTGTGAAAGTGCAACTCGACACTCGGAATACCAACATCTTTATCCAGGTCCTAACAGATATATGAGATATGCGAGGTCAACGCTCTGCTTTTAGTGCTCTCACTGGAATACCTAATAAAGGCCTTGTCCGTTTGTCAATATGGCAGCCTTGGCCCGCTCGGGGCGGCGGAGATGTACTGCGAAGTGCGAATTATGCAGTTCCTCAAATCGCTGCAATGCCAAGTCGAATGAGTTTCGGACATGTGGAGAAATGTATGAGATATTCTAACGCTGTTATTTTCATGGAACTAAACTTTAAGATATTGTGGATTGGAAAAAATATCGACAATCAAAAGTATGGAGAGTCTCGAAAGAAACATGTGGAGACATTAGTGTTTTTAGTGATAGGCATAAGATAGAACATAAATGCACTTGTATACAGATACAACTTTTAGTAAGAGCTTTATCAAAATTCATTCAAACATTTAGAATATCAACGAAGACATTCTTACTATTATTATAGTTAATTAAACGAGAAAATACTATAAAGATGTATTTATTAATGAATTAATCTTACGTTGGCATGCTCTAGACCTTGAGTAGTTAGCCGGAAAAGTCTGTTTTGAATCATAGAGTTAAACAAAAATATTGACACATCAGAATTCCTATTATTGAGCGGCAAATCTCGGATGTTTTCAAAGAAAGTTACAAATTGTTTGTTGGCAACATGCCTGCATTTATAAGGGTAATGCTGTTTCTATTGACTCAATTGACTACGAGTATGTCACTTTAGTATCACAAGAGCTTTTAAATAGACAGGATGTTTGTTGAGTGACCAGTCCATTCTAAGAAATTTATTCGTTCCAAATTTATTTAATTATCGATCGTAAACGAAACACGAAAGTGTACTTCAGTCCTAAATACTGACATTCTTGTGATTCCTGAAAGGTTGTTCGTATAAATAAAAAGGTAGATTAACCCGAAAAGTATTTAATTTGTTTGTTAATCCTGCTTATAAAAAATACTCTTCTTCCTGTTGTATTTGTAAGAATTCCTTTTAGAGGTAGGACAGATGAGTTTGTGGTTAATCTGTTGTGAAGTGACTTCAATCAGGACTACGGCTATCGGATTATTTAAGACTTCAACCCGTTCAAAGTCTAGCAAATCCCACAAGATAATGTTTTAAGTAAACCTCAACCACAAAAATAACAATTATAACTAATAAATAAATAAACATAGGAAATTATTGAATCAACAGATCCTCGTTTAGAGATAATCAAAACATTCTTCCCACGTGCGAGTATTGCGTTATGCAATGTTGCATAAACGTTGCAATGGGCGCTTGTTTGTTTGTTTGGCTATTTTCAATGGCATTGTTGCGGGATCAACCCTCGCGCGTGTTACTATCACGAGACGGCGCCGTGAATGGGTTAAGCTTGGATGGATTACGTTGTAATCACGCACCGGCATATACCAACATTTACATGCTGGACTAGTACACAATGTGTATATTATTTGTTATTGTTGAAAGTTGAATATGTTGGTTATTAATGAAAAAGAAAAGTTTTCTAACAGACAATACTATGGCTAGGTAGGTAGGCAATGATTCATGCAACTAACTTAAACTTAATGGCGATTACTTTATGTTTTCGGCAATTAGCCGCGAGGGATAGACACAGAACCAGAAAAAAAAAACATTTTAAAGAACACTTACATAACTTAAGAAAATCGCAATAAACGATTTAATCAGTTTGACAGCAAAAACAACCAAGTTGGCAGAATTAATTATTTTGTTAAATAGGCGTAAGCGCCCCTATTACTACTGTTTCAATCAGCCCTTATACTACCAAAAGCATAATGAATCTCGTATCGTGTCTGTAACTGCGCGTGAGTGGAACTCGCGGCATCCGGAGTGCAGCTGGCGACGAGCCAACGCTGCGCACGCGCCGCCCGCCCGCCTGCGCGCCATCTACCGAGAATCAATGCAAAGCTTGCTCTACTACACATGGCTAACTTTCGATAATACTTTACGAATATTGCACTTTTGACATTAACGATGGCAATAAAAAAGTTGAACTGTTTAATTCAATTCAACTTGCTAATAGTTCATCTTTTTTTAATACCCGATTAAGACAATTTCGTAACGTAACACGTATACCATGTTTATTATGTTAGTATATGGTATCTAAATATAACTATTTGATTAAATTTAAACAGAACGATTCATGTTGAACGCAACTGAATAACCAAATATAGAATAATATTTATAAGATTAAAATATACGATGTAAGATGTGGATGAAAATAAACTGTCGCAGTACTCATGATAGAAAAGACATCAAAGAAAACTTAAGTTTTTTCACGAAACTGTTACAGCCCCTTAGGGGGCATTCGAGTTCAGATAGAAACTGCGAAAGTGGACGCAAGCGATAGGGACTGGAAAAATTATATCTGATAGTTGTTTCCACGAGGACGTTGTTCAAATAAACTCGGAACTACGCGAGTCTGTAAATATTGTCCTATCCTGGTTCATGGGTTCGCCAGAAACGAATTCAACGAATTCAAGTAAACAAAATACGTAGTTATGACGGCCCCGTTTGTGTAGTGATCAGAGATCCTGACTACAAACCAAGGGTCGCGGGTTTGAAGCCCGCAAGGGGAAAATTTTCGTGTAACGAACATTGGCATTTGTACTCGAGTCATGGATGTTTATCAAAGTATTTAAGTATGTTTATCCGTTCAGCTGCTTCCATAGTACAAGCTTCGAGCTTAGTTTGGGGCTAGGCAATCGGTGTGTTAGTCCAAAGAATGTATTTATTTAAAAGGATGGTGCAGAATGTACTATAACAAATTGACTATCACACAAAATTTTCGAGCGTCTAAGGACAAAAAGTGTGAGCGTGACAAATCAATGTACGTGTGATATTATGAGATTTTTATAATTCTTTAGATATAAAATCTTGAATACAGAGTTATATCTAAAGAATTCGGGTTCGATAGCCGAGTTGAGAACACAGTTATTACATCTCACTTCACTTCGTCAAGTTTCCAAAACGTTGCTTAATTTGCCACCAACCGAATTTAGCAAGCGATTATCGCGATATTGGTTACTATGCCGATTTCTATTATAAGATCAATGATTGATTAATATACTAAAGATATACCGGTAATTGAATTTTATAGTCCGAAATCAAATTCCGGTAGCAACAATAATTTTATTAACGACGGCTAAATTTAGCTCAGGGCATTAGACCGTGCGCCACCTGATAAAATATTTTTCCGGATAACTACTTACCGATGAGCGGATTTTATTCATTGATTCATGAATTTACGTGTATAAAGGGATATATTTATTGATACTTGATTTTGCATTTTCAAGAAAGTACGTCTTCCACGTATTGGTCTTACTCCTACGCGGGGTAGCCACATATTTTTTACGTAACAGGGAGACAAGTGGGCATGTGTGTCACCTAATGGTAAGTGATCACCGCGGCCTTTGGACATTAACAACCCTAAATGAGACGCTGACGCGTTGCCAGCCTTTAAAACCCCATACCCTCCCCATCTGGTCTCCCCCTCTGGAGACCTTACCCACCAGCAGAACAACACACAGTTATGAAGTATTACTTCACTGTTTCGAGAAATAACGCAAAACTGAACGGCAATTTTTGCCTCGTGGCTACGCTTTGCAATTTAACAAGCTTAATCGAGATTACTCGTCGTATTTTCATAAATGTTCGTTTCATTCCGATGTTGTTTCCTGTAATTGGAATGAGCGGATCGAGACACGATTACAATTTTCACAATTATGTAATTATGTGGTAAAAATATATAAATTGTATCGGAGAATATTATATTTGTAATGTGCCCGTAATAATATTTATAAAGGATTACATTTAGATCCAGTGCTTCGGAGCCGTTCTTGTCAATCAATCCATTACAAAACTGAAATAAGATAAAATGACATATCTGTTTATGCACATTCAATAAATTATTATCTATCACATGACCATGTATGTGCTATGGTCAAATGGGAAGGTATATGAGTTCCTGATGAATATTACTTTATATAAATACCATACTGTGTAATTACAGTTGTACGATATAGTCAGTTGGATGGAAAAAAAGATGAATTTAACCCTGTAGTTTCAGTAGTGGTATTCATGAAATCCTTGGTTTAAATCTACTGTTTTGTTTCGTCATGTAACGGATTTTAACCTTATTATATTTATCGCTATCCCGGCCTTGATGATTCACTTCTAGAAAGTGTCACATGCCCTTGCCATAGCCTTCATGGAATTTCGCGCATCTAATTGATTAGCCCAATTTTCTTTGATTCCATTATTTTTCCGTGAAAAACTTTAACAGAATGGAACAGATGCATAGAATCAAAGAAAGGACGATGAAATATATTTTTGCACGTGTCTGACATATTAGTATTTGTTATTCGCAATACACTTATTTTATTTCAATGCTTTGTAGACTTATAAATGAACGATTATGTACGTATAAGTATTACTATTATCATCTTTGAAACCAAAATATGACGTCATATTTTGATCTGCGTAGGTCGTATTTTCACATGTAAATTAGGTTTTGACAACAAACATAGTAAAGCTTAGTAAGTGACTAGAAGTGAATTATTAAATGTGGGTCGAGAAAACCCATATTTATTATGCATTATTAAGCAAGTATCCGAGTTGAGCTATTTTTACAACGAATGGTATCGGTATAATTATATTTAACGTGGATCGTTCATCTGAGCGTGAATTCAGCCTGTGTTTATCTGCTGCATACTTTTGAGTACCAGCAATATTGCACAAGGAAAAGTATCTTCAGTAGAGACGATAGATTTGCGGCCAGGCGTCGGCGAGTCGGCTCTGTTTGGCAACAATCGGCGCAGGAGTGGTTCATTCAGAGCAGGGTGTCGAAATGCTCCTGTCGCTCCCATCACTGTGCCAATAACGCACTCTTATTACCTACACATAAGGACTGTTTTCCAACGGGGAATCACATTACCAGTTTGGCCGAGTTTTATGTTGCACAATCGACCAGACTCCATTAGACGACTCGCTTCCGGATATATTTAGGTTACTTTTAATTTTCGAATGTCTCTTGAAAGAAATATTGGAAACTGCTAATGATTTATTTCATCATTATGTTGAGCCATTTGACACTTAACGGTACGTTTGATTTACTGACGTTAAAATGATTTTGAGTTTCAGTGATAACATTTAATGAACCTACGGTTTTTCTTTTTTTCTTAACAGTTAATTTAAAAATATGCCCATCGCTCTGTTAGCTTAAGTAGGATAAGTGGGGAATTAGAAATATTTAATCATTAGCTGTCCAGTTTTAAAATGTCGTCTTCAATCGATAACATTCGTAACTAGGTAGCACAACTATAGATTAGTTATTATAATGTATTCAAATAGATCCAAAGCTAGGTCAGCATCGTTCATTTACAGTTTGAATTTTTTTAAATATATTCGAGCACGATATACAACACGAAACAGAAAACTCTCGTCAGTAAACTCATACGTTACGGCGGTTTGTCAAGCGTGAGTGTTATTAGCAGTTATTAGCCTGACAAATTGGCACGGGCTGCCGACGGATTTACTGGAGGTCCGATATCGGTGACCTGACATATCGTTGTCAACCTTCATCGAAGTCAGTCGAAGTACAGACAATTCCCAAGCGCATGACTCACGCAAGATCACTGCGAAGAAAGACATACGGTACTGGATGTGGTATTTTGAGTTATCAGAGTTTACTTGATGAAGAAGCTTAAAATAAATGAAGTTAAATTACAGACAGGTGTGTAGGGACGCTATTGCGGCAGAAATTGTCCATTAACAATTTTTTTTTTGTTCTTCTCTCTATTTATTGTTTATTTAGCGGCCACCCGCGACCCCGTCCGCGTGGATTTCGATTACTGTACACATTGTATTATTCTTTATAGCTTAAAGTATGTCTTGAAATATGGAATATCTAAAACAAATATATTTTTACAATTCGAACCAGTAGTTCCTGAAATTGCGCGTTCGAACAAACACACTCAGCAGCTGTATAATATGTAATACGAGTAGTATAGATACGCTAATAAATAAAGCGGTGGATATTCCAGCTATTACCTTTTATTCCGTGGGAGAATCTCGTAGTGTTGTAATGTGGGTCAGCCCTTCCCGTCTTCCGCGTGACGATGGCCAAGGAATTCCCATTGAGGCGGGCCCGTGCTGCGCCGGCGCCGCTCTCGATTCCAATATATCCAGTTGTATGTACAATGATTAATGTTGCCATTTGTATCACCTGAGGACGAAGTGAATATCTGAAGGGCTGTGCAGGAATTTGGGTGATACAGTGATAAAGACGATTTCTTGTAGTGGATACTTCACGGAATCAAGAGGGCGAGGGAATCGGGAGCGCACCTGCGTTAACTATTTGATCGGAAAGTCGGACGACGTGGATTGAAATCAGATACAATTTAATAAATCTTATTGATTGTAAATAAAAATGTTACAAACTACATATACAAATATTTATCTGGAATAACAAAAACCACAACAGAAAAAATACATATAAAGAATTGTCCTAACACAAAGTGATTTCTATGTACAGGTATCGAACCCGCTACCACCTATGTCATGTATGTACTACTCGTACGAGCTTATTCGTAATAATAATATCAAATCAGTACAAATTAGTCGTCATAACTAGCACTATTACCATTACTATTGTAGTTCCATTTAGTCACACAATACCAACTACTTATACGATTAAATCTGTTATAATGACCGTATCGTGCGTATTTTAATGTCACATGAGCATTGAGCACATCGTGCAATGACGAAGAGATAATGACTTAATGTATTTGAACATTACACATAGCCTATTTCCGTCCGCGAATGGCGCGTGGACTGTCAGTATCCCGTGGTATAATCCGGGAATAACAGGATCATTACTCAAATGTTATTCTCGTATTGTCAGTTTCAATACGGAAATAGATATTCTTATTAGGTACATCTTGTCTCTTATTAGAACTCATCTTATGAATAATAGAATGAAAATGGTAAATTCAGGTCACAGAGCCTTGGAAAGGTAACTGTGGATTTTCTTTAAATATTTTTTGAAATGAGGTTTTTACCATTTTTATTGTAAAAGAACTGACATACCTAGTCCATATCATCAAATTAAACGACGCAAGTTGTTATAGCTACAATCTCCAGAAAGGACCAGAAACACATACTGAGACCAGCCCTAGATTGGAACCCCCAAGGAAAGTCGCCTAAAACAGATTGGCGGCGGACTGTGGAAGGAGATAGGGAGGATCAAGACCGACCGAGATGATGACGCACTGGGGACGCCCTCTGCCCCATAGCGGTGGATTTAGAGGACCTTAGATCAAGTAAGTCACATAGTCCATACGGAGAAAAACATTATTTTTTCTCCCTAGTTTTAGATTACACAAACCACATAAAATAAGTTCATTTAATTTTGGACGAACCACGATCTAGTTTCTTTTCATTAAACTATTGTTGATATAAAACTAACCGCTGCTCGTCTCGGCGTCCCAGTTTTCACCATTCATTATGAAATATTATAACCCGACGGATGTAGGTGTTTAATAAAATAAGAAACCTTTATAAACCAACACAAATGTCCGACAGATCCATTCATAAAATTCTCTCTCGACCGTTATGTAATCAAATTATCGTAAATGAGGTTACAGATGTGTAGTAGATGAAATAGTAAACAGAATGACCTGGTATTTTCTTTTCTTGCAGAAATTGGGTTTATGTTAGTGGTTAATGGTTAATTATCGATTTTGTTATTCTCTCGGTTACGTGTTTGTTTGTAAGAAACCATTAATTGAAGCTTCTTGGAAAGGTTCAAGCATTTCTAGATTCATTCAAATAAATATGGATGATCTAGATTTTTAAGGATCGTCTGAAAACTTCTCAATCATGTTGAGTCGTAGATTTAGATCTCAGGGTCGGCAAATATTATTCAAATTCGGTGCAAGTTATATTTTTAGACAGAAGTTATTATGTAGGTACTAGAACGTACATTTCAAAGATATTTTAAGCAAGAGAAATAACGGGTTTAAATCTATAACTCGACACACTTTGGCAAAAGTTAGTTTTAGGAAGAAGTTACGCAAAAGAAAGTAATTTCATCAATTGCGCCTGAAATTTTATCAAAGGCATGGAATAACTTTAAATTAGAATATCTTTTTTTAGTTTTTACAAAGAGCTGGGGACTAAAATAAGTAATATTAGGTAATTGTTGAATTTTGTTTGCGTTAGATGTTATGTTAGATGTCACAAAATCACAAGGGCGGATTTTCTTTCATTAATTTCTATTAGTCGAGTATAATCATCGTTAGGGATGTGGTCAAGAATGTTCCTGAGGGAATTCTCAGAAGCATGACTGCCCACATAAGAGCCAGTTGGAATGTTTGCAAGTTCTCGTATGTATTGTAATTATGAAGAATCCTTTCGCAAAACTTCGCCTGTGTACGACCATGAAGGTTTTAGCTGTAACATGTAATGATATCATGTATTTTAAGAAACATCAATGTTTTCCTCAAACAAAAAGTCTTCTGCAATGCTTAATTATTCATAAAATTCCAGAAAACCGGGAGAATTCATAAAGACATTGCGTGATTTGTGTATTAAATACTCCATTTTATTGGTTGAAATATCAGTTACAAAGAAAGAGTTTGGTTTCCAGTTAAAAATGTAAAACAATGGCACAATACTGTTTTCTTTTACTCTTTGATCTTTTCGTACCAGTGTGTGAGCTGTCGTCGAGAACATTCATAGAGTTGCTCCATTGAGCTCTCCTGTGCTATATAAAAACAGGAATAACCCTTATGTTAATAAATAAAGGGTTCAAAATGGATTGCATTAAATTGTTGTTTGTGCACATTATTGTCACCGAGATACAGGATAAAATATTTACTAAGTTTACGATGGCATACGTGGTGGCCGTAAGCCATTGTGTTTTATAATATCTTGATTTACTTTTAACCGTGATAGTTATAGTGTTTGTTTGTTACCTACGAAAACAAATGTAACTTTTTGAATTTGTGAATGGACGAATAAAATGTTTGAAACATTTGCAGTGATTCTTTTTGGTAAAATAAAATCACTCTAAAATTGTCAGCTTAGTTTAAATGAGTTTATTTATTGTAGTCACTTCAAGCGAAGAAATGAGACATTTTTATAGCTTAAATCAGAATACTTTTATAATTATAAATTTGTGAACATCTTTATAAGAACGTAAAAATATGTACCGATCAAAATAGAAACATTTAAACAAAATAGTATAATAGATCTAAACAACTATTCACTGAAAATTTGTTAAACTGTTGTACAAGAAATGTCAATGTAAAGTTGTCTGATTAATTTTGTCAGAGTTTATATCTACGACAACATTGAATTTGTCGCTGAGAGATTCTCATTAATCTGAATGCCAGGTATCAAAACACATTCATTTATTTCACAGGGTTGTACGGATACATGTATATTTCAAACACCGAGATTAAAAAAATACAAGATTGTTCTAAGATCCAAGGTTTATTCAAGGCATGTCCGCGTGTTAACAGAGTAATGGATAGGCTGAAAGTCCTCGAGATTGTTCGAATTGATGAGATTATAATTATCATTAGCCAGTCGTAGTCTACTGCGAGCGATGTTGGCCTAGTGGTACGGACCGCGCCTCACATAGGTACGTAAGGTCCGAAGTTCGAATCCACATTGAGTTGGTAACGATTTAAATCCATGCTCATAGTCATCAAGCTATGAAAAGCATAGAAAATGCGAGTTGGTGGCCGCAGTAATATCATCAACAATTAAACATTTTTTTGAAGCGGTAATATAAGAATACTAGCGGCCGCCCGCTACTCCGTCCGCGTGGATTTAGTTTTCTAATATCCTATGTGTTATTCTGATGTATAAGCTATATTGTGGTAAATTTTCATTCAAATCCATTCAGTAGATTTTACGTGAAAGAGTAACAAACATCCATACATCCATACATCCCTACTTACAAACTTTCGCCTTTAGAATAGTAGTAGGATAGCGTTTCTATACACAAAAAATATCAATATAAAGTTCATTAACGTTGTACCATAAAGTACCCAACTGTTTGTTGACATTAAAAAGAAACTAATCAGAATTTAATACGTGAGGGAAATTAAATTTATTAGAATTGGTTTCTTTCCATTATAGCATTTTAATAAATTGAAAAATGGAGTACGAAATCAACTTGTTTAAGGATATTTTTCAATTAGTAAATAGGAAACAACAAATAAAATCCTCCTTTGACACTGAAATGTTGACGAACGGAGTCATTGACATCTTCAGCAGAGTATCAATATCGGAGATGACCTACTTACAGAGTAGCTACATGTAATCGTGAGTAAAGCAATATATCTTTATTAACTGATAATGGAGTTAGTGTTAGTATTAAGACTGAAGGTTACTTGTGTAATGGCAGCATGAATGAAGAACAACATGAAACTAGTAATGAGCGTCAAGGAGTATAGATACTTAAATATTTTTTTTACACGTAACAAGTTTTTAAATGTTTAATTTTAACTATTTACAATTAGAATAAAAGTGATTCTCATAGTCTAGTCTAGTTCCGCACCCTTAGTGTTATATACTATAGCTTAAAGCCTTCCTCGACAAATGGACTATCCAACACAAATGAAATTTTTCAATTCTAACCAGTACTTCCTGCTGAAGAGTTTGTTAGATTGTCGCGTTCAAACAAACAAACTCTTCAGCTTTTTTAATATAGTATAGATTTGATACTTACATATAAGCTTTTTAAGATTTTAGATGTAATTAAAGATAAGAATAAAAGTCGCTTCGCATAGACTATCTTTACCTAAATTATTATGTATTTTAGCTTTTAAACATCAAAAGTAACGGATTTTAATGCAATTTTCTCATAGATAAAATGCTTCAAGTGAGAAGATTATTCGTATATGTATAAAAAATGTGAAGGTACAATAGATAATGCTGATTACGAGTTCCTTGCGAAACTAGGGCGGTTCTATCCATAAACAAATGAGAATCGGACTTTAGATGCTTATTTTATTGGAAATCAGTCGTAGCTAGAAATTGTTTACAGCGCACTTTCAGATGTTATTGTTAGGGAATGCGTTTTCTAAAAGATATAAAACTATATTAAGTATGAATTATATTCAAAATAGATTTTAGTGCATTGACGTCCATGCAACAAACGTATTTCATAGGTTTAATATGAGATGTATAAGAATGGAATCTTTAGACTCCTTGGAGCCACAACATTAGAATAACGCTCCATACACAATTTTTAATTTGATTAGTTACTCGACTAATCTATTCTTAACAAACATCCTATACCGTACCGCATTTGTACTATTCTACCTAGCATTGAAAAAACAAATTGTGAACTCTTCAGATATTTTAAATGATCATATCAATGATTGATGTACATATAAACCTTACAGTTTTCGGTTAAACTGTCTTATAGCATAAACTAAAATGTTTCCGTTTTTGTTGAAAATATTAAGTATTTTATACCATTTCGGTAGAGTGTACGCTATCCTTAATACCTGACTATCCTACGCAAACGTAAATTTAGCTAAAGTGTTCTGATTTATATTTAACAACAATGCATAAATATGCATCTAGCAGAATTACGTTTACCAATAAATTACACTGTCATTTAGTGCATTCCGATCAATAAATGCATAGGAATGAATTTAGCGGTGGAAACGAATTCCACATGGGAAATGAAATAAATCCAAACTCTTCCACCTGAAAGATTAAAATACTAGAATCTTCATACATTCACATAGTCTTATGTTATACAAATTAATTGAATAGAATATAAGCATCAATTACGTACGACCCAATATAGTGAGAGAATTCTTTTGAGATGGCTGATAGTTTCCTATTGAAATATTTCGAATAAGATGCATAATGTATAATGTTACGAGTGTGTTTGCTAAGGACTTGAAATGGGCAAACGATTTAACGGTTCGTATTTTTTTTTAACAAATAAATGATTGAAGATGAAATGTTACTAATAATGTGCAATATATTAGAGGAAAACTTATAATTTCCGCTTGAAATCTAGACGGGGTAGCCTGGTACATATATTATGTAACTACGACGACGCAGGCTATAATTCAATCTCATGGTAAGCCACGGTAGCCACCATGTTGCCACTGGCAATGTTCTATTTTTGGAACTATTCCGAACTAGATGTTTTCAGATACCTAAGCTACGTGCCACTCTGGTTACTGAAATCTGAAAAAGTATAAGAGAAATTGAATTGCACTTCAAGCGAAGAAGCCATATTATGTGGGTTTACGTTCTGATTATTCGCGTGAAAACATGCGTTCGTTGACTTGTACCCAGTAAAGAAAGGCGTTGATCTGTGCACAAAAAACGCTGTGAAAATCGAACCATTGCGAAAACATGCATAAGATTGGCTTCATTCTAAAAATTGGTACTTATCGATAGTACTTATGTTACTAATACTATTTATTTTCATTTTAGTACTACATAGTTACATACTGAGAATGTATTTAACTATAGTCCATTTCACGTAAGATGACCACTGTGACAGGTGTACTTCTATAAAAAATTCAACATTTTCTTCCAAGGCAATAAGTTGTACGAGTTGTTTCAATGATTTCAGTATTTTATTACTTTAGAATAGTGTCGATTTTCCTCTGAAGGCCAACTGTCACCTGGATCATTTTAGCTGAAATAGACTATAGAACTATTGACATTATGATCATTATAGAAAATGGAAAGTAGTGCGTATGACTGGGACACAATTGCTGAGTTTTAAAAAGATACGTTTCGTGTAAAACATTCGTCTGGGAGGACAAGAATATTTAAAATTACGAAGCCCTTCGTACGCCCAACTGGGTATCATGAAATGAACCACATCTTGTTTGAACTCATGAAAGCAATAAATACTTTGAACTCTGAACTTGGTTGGCCTTGCATTGTTTGGCAGTGTAAGTATATAACTAACTTTGCCGGGGGATGGATAGGTGAAAATCAGGCCTTCTCAGGGCACTCAACACACGACAATATATTATTATATAAGCTCGTTGCGTTTCATTCATAGATAATCAGTAGAAAAGAGCTATTTAAATTTATCTGCCTCGGATTCTGCAAATATTTGTGAACAAATACTCTTAAAAAAGATAATGATCTAATTTTTTCCAGCAATTTCAGTTATTAATAGATACTTTTTGGACGCCAAAGTTCAAATAGTAACCACACGATCGTGTTTATTTAATCAAAGATTATAAAACTCACGTGTGATTTTCACAGTTATGTGCTCAGCTAACGTAATAGTGTGTAAAAATAATTACGGCTGTGGAAATATTTACGCGTTATCAGTACAATTATTACACTCATCAGGGTTGAAATTATGATTATTACAACATTGTATGCGAGAAATACAATTTTCACTTAATTATGGGAAATAAAATGAATAGATGAATGAATGAATGTCGCTCTTGCCCGGCTTGTTTACACATAAAAAAATCGATATCACATTGTTTTTTACTCCGTGGTAAGTAGCTTGACCACTTGTGTTGTGAATATCAGAACCTCCCGTAAAATTACATTCAAAATAAATACATATATATAAAAACACCCAGGTCAAACACAGATGTTTATCCTATGTGGGGATCGAACCAATGACTGGTACACCAAACCTGGTTTATTTGTTTATCGTAAACAATAGACAATTTTCCTGAAACTCGCCTAGGGGGCCTAGGTTTTATTTGCAAAATTATGTTGTTACTAGCGGCCGCCCGCGACTCCGTCCGCGTGGATTTCGATTTCCAATATCCTATGTGTTATTCTGATGTATAAGCTATATTGTGGTAAAGTTTCATTCAAATCCATTCAGTAGTTTTTACGTGAAAGAGTAACAAACATCCATACATCCACACATCCATACATCCATACATCCATACATCCACACATACAAACTTAGGATTGCTTTAGTCAATGAGGACTCCGTTCAAAATAGGAAGTGCGTGCTGGTTTTAGACCAGCTTTAATGAACAGTCATTAAATAAGCTAATTGAAATAAACTCGACACAATTTATCTCGGTAACCCTAGTCTATATTTGAAGGAACATCTTCTGAATGGCTTCACTTTATTCACTCCCATCTAATTGTCCGCAAAACATCTCTGTGTAAATTTATTTTAAAACCAGACTATAATATTTTTTTAATATCAAAATGACGTCATTGAAACAGGAAACTGAAATAGTAATCACAACAGAAGAAAAGAAGGCGGGTCGTACATATGTGCAGTGGCTGGTGTCAGTTTTAGGTAATTATATAGCTTTCCATATGCTATCTCAGAGCCAATTAAACAAGTTATTCTACATTATGTTTAAAGTTAGAATTATTCTACAGCATACCAAATGAATAGTTAGTATATTTTTCACGCTATAAAAATGATGTCCTATTCCTCTATTTTGAAAAGAAGTTTTGTAAAGTTCTCAAGTACTGAAAAATGTCATTGCGATTATTTCAGTCGGCACGACATTATTGAACTATGGCCTGCAAAGCGGCTGGATATCACCAATGAAGAAAGTCCTACAATCGGATACGTCGCCGAGTGGCGTTCCCCTCTCTGATGCTGAGATATCCTGGATCGCCAGCTCTATGCCTCTAGGAGCAATATTTGGTACATCTATGTATGCGTTTATAGCCGATGCGTACGGACGAAAGATCGGCGTTTTGGCTATGATTATTCCACAGGCGGTAAGAACTATTCTATTATTACATGGTTCTTATTTACTAAAATAGCATTTATAAGTTGATTTCTCAAAGTCAATGATAAGTACACTTATAATAGAGAATCAAGAGCGTGAAAAACTTCAAAAATGTTTAATTTCCACCAATATTTACTACTTAAAAATATTACTTACCCACTGTTAGTTCGGCAATCAACGGGACTTAAAACTTTTAAGGACCAATTATTTTATAATTTACTTCGCGTAGAAACATAGTGCCTTGACCTCTCAGTATCTTACGGCTTATCCCTGAACCACCTTTATCGGCCAGGACTCACTTTAATAATAATAACAATGGACTTACCTTTTGGCATTTTCGGTTATACCTAGCTGGGAATATCAATCGCCTACTCGTACCCAGGTAAACCGTTCCAACATAGATTTAAAATCGTTAGGTTTTCTCTCGCCTACTTCGAAATTAGCACTGAAGAGCGGGACAGCACGTTGACCATAGATTTAAACAGATGACTGTCAACGTGGTGTCTCCCTCTAAGAAGCGACTGTCGCTCTTATTTTAGTACAAATTTCGAGTCTAACGATTTAAATTTGTGCGTTCTAATTTTACCCTAATTAAAATATATCTGATTATTACCGTCTCATCTTCAATATAGTTCGACACGTTCCCATTCACGCAGTAAAAGTTGACGATGTCTTGCTGCAGAACTTTGATTTTGGGTTCCATTAAATGTATTGGTGGCATGTTTTTCTTATAAACAATTTGTTTGATTTAGACCGCGTTTTTATAATTAATTGTAGTTTTAAACTGACAGAAAACTTTTACAGATTGTAAGTGCATTTTAATTTCAGATGTGTTGGATAATAAAGGCACTTTCGACGCGTACAGCGTTACTCATAGTAGCAAGAATATGCGCCGGCATACCCGCAGGAGGCTGCTACAATCTAGTACCGATGTATGTGAAGGAAATAAGCCAGGACAACATCAGAGGCACCCTAGTAGCACTCACCATGGCTTTCCCAAACGTTGGATACTTAACTATGTACGCGATGGGAGCCTATTTAAACTATGATCTTGTTCTTTGGATCATGATTGGTGTATCTGTGGTGGCAGCTGTAATATTGATGACGGTACCTGAATCACCGGCCTATTTGGTTAAAAGAGGAAATATTGATGTATGTATAGTGTTTTTGATGTTTATTTTCAATTTTTATAAGAAGCATTCAAGGTCATTTAACTATAAAAAAATATACTTATTATTACAATATTTAAAAATGTCGCGAGGCGGTAGTTTTTGTCGAATATCTCGTAGTGTAATGTGGTATGATAAGTGATGAAAGTTACTATTAATCGAACTTAATTCAATACACTGATGTTATTTACAGGAAGCGGCAAAAACCGTTGCTAGTCTCCGTGGTTTAGATATCAATGACCAAGTCGTTACAAAAGAAGTAGACTACATGAAAAAAGAAGAGGAATACTACAAATCAATTAAGACCATTACTTTCATATCAATTTGTAAGTTGACACTGCTAGTCTTCTTATTATTTAAACCTTCCCATTCTCACCTATTTAATACATAAATAAAATTTACTCTGTAGGTCAATTTTGCCAATGAAAATCAGTAAACATACCGTTTGCTCCGTAGAAAGTATTAAATTGAGTACATTGTAAGGAATATGTTTAATGTCACAGAGTTCCACAAGATTCAACTATATGATCTCGAAAATTAACCAAAAATAAATCTTGCCATTTCGTCCACAGTCAAAAACAAAGCCTGGGTGCGCGGCTTCTACCTCTGCACATTCCTACTCACCATCCTGGACCTGAACGGGACGCTCAGCATCAACACCTACGCGTGGACCATCATCACGCAGTCAGGAGTGACTGTCAACCCCGAGCTGCAGACCTTGAGCATACCCGCAATTATGATCTTCGGGTCACTGGTTTCTTTGACGTACATGGATAATTTTGGGAGGAAGGTAAGACTTTTTAATAGCACATTTGTTGCTTCCTTCTCATCTTCCTGGACCTGAACGGGACGCTCAGCATCAACACATACGCGTGGACCATCATCACGCAGTCGGGAGTGACTGTCAACCCTGAACTGCAGACCTTGAGCATACCCGCCATTATGATCTTCGGGTCGCTCGAGATGTCCCTTATCCAACAATTTCTCGTTAATGCACGTCCGTAGTGGTGGTTCAATTATTTGTTCAATTAGAATGGATTTTAACCAGAGGAAGTTGTCCAATGGTATATGCAAAATGCTCTTTGCTTGACCTTTTTCTTTGGCATATATGATATATTAAGAAATGATATAAATATCTCTTATAATATCACGCGTTTATGTGGTGCTAAACAATGGCGGAACGGCACGATCGTCAAAATGTATCTTCCGTCAACTTGATTTGATGTGTTAGAAAGTTGGTCTGTGAGCTTAGTACCCGGAACATCAGTTAACCAAGAGTGGCCAAGCTAAAATTACTTCTTATTCGTTTCCAGCCCATGCTGATATGCGCGTTCATCCTATCGACGGCGGCGCACTGTTGCCTAGCAACCACGCTGTACCTGCAGAAGTTTGGTGACGTCACAGTGCCGAGTTGGCTGCCAGTGCTGGCCATCATCGTCGCAGCGTGGTCCTATGCTGCAGGGGTGCTGCCGTTGACATATGTCATTCTGTCTGAAGTGTTCAATTTCCAGGTAAGTAAAGAAACACACTAGGGAAAAAAGCGACAGAAGTTCGGCGTGACTATGCTTACAATGTATTTTTAATGGAAGTTGACACACTATGCCGACATTGCGTCGTGTAATTTTATAAAGAAAATGAATTGCCGATGAATTTGAATTCGAATTTTTGAGAGTGTGTTCCTACACTAAGGCTTTTAGCCTTTCTAATAATAAGTGCTTGATTGCATGTCGTCGTGATTGCACCATCATGATTTTTTCGTCATCAGTTTATCAGTCCACCGCTTCCACCTCCTTCATATGGTTTGTGGTTGTAGAGAGTTGAGATAGCAAAGTTATTGGTAGTCGTTTTAACACATTTTAGCTACTCATCTCGTTTTTTTTCTGATCTTCACCGTTATTATTTAACTGTAGGTATATTGTTTAATTGATTACAGGTCCGAGCGAAGCTGATAGGTATAATAGTGACGTACGCGTGGTTCGTCTCTTTCGTCCAAGTGTCGTGCTACCAGCCAATCACGGACAGCTTCGGCATGCACACCACTTTCTACCTCTTCGCTGCTGTCAACCTCATCGGAGCAATAGTCAGCCTCATATTCCAGCCCGAGACGATGGGCAAGTCCGTAGAGGAAATCGAGAAGATTTTCCTGGGAAAGAAATCTCGGTAAAGGAGTGATGGTTAATGCCATCTATATAAAGATACATAAAAAAGTAACTATTCACTATGACATGAAAAGGCATATAACGGCTTGGTGGAAAATTACAAAAAATTATGATAGGAAATCCATCGAAGATTCCTCACCTCCCTGCAGAATTAATTTCAAATTTGCCTTTTTAGTGGACATGGTTGAAGATACTGCATAAAAAACGGATAAATACTCTTAAGACTTTAATCGTGTTAATAAAATGTATATTGTAATAAAGTTTTTACCAATTACTAACGGGATATTAATTGATGAAAATCAATGTCTAATGTACGGAAAGTCTTTTTATTACAATAAGGAAACACATTATTTTCTTTGCAAATCTTGGAAAATAATGAATCAGCACAAATCTACACTTGGAACTTTGAACCTGACTGTGCCAGTTTTATCTCAATATTCGATCCCTATCAAAACATTTAGTACTTTTTACACACATACAAAAATATCTTAAGAACGTGTCGAGGTTAGAACCGACGACCACGATAAAGATATGATGCGTCATTGACATTCGATCACCTACCACAGCTCATACATTTGAATATACCGATCAGTTGCTCCATAAAATGACATGAATAAATGACCAAGAATGCAAGCGCGAGTGGAGCTAGGATAATCTTAAGAAAGTTGTAATAAGTTCAATATATTATGATTGCTACTGCTTTTAAATAAATGGCATCAAGAAGATAACAGTAAACAACAGTACGGTAGGCCATTTTATGATGTTAAAGGTGTTTGAAAAAACTTTTTAAAAGAAGTTTGAAAGTAGACTTCTTAACAAACGACAAATTGGGCAAAAGCACATTAATGATTTCATGCTACCATGATATAATCAGTGAGTACGAGCAACGTAAAACAAAACAATTGAAGCTCTGGCAAACAGATGGTATGATAGTTAATTGGTCATCATAGTTTAGACAAGGGTTGGCCCCTCTCACAATGACACAGCAAAATATTTTCTGTTACTATGACATTATCTTGAATGTCATATCGCGCTGACTTAAGCGCGATATGACAACAAGATTTACTTTTTATTGAGTAAAAACAAACATAATATTTGGCAAAGTAAATGCAAACAATTATTACAATGTGTGGGGAATGAACCCATGACCTTTGTTTGGTGTCCTAGCTGACTTTCTAACCATTACACCAAATCGGTTCCTATCTTGAATACGAGTACCTATGTGATTTTTTATTTATTTTATTTAAGCATCTCAACTACAGCAAATATCTTTGGAGAGTGATATCTATTTATTTCAGTATCAATCTGAATTCAGCTTTAGCATATGCATTCATCATCATCTGAGCGGTTGTCCTAATTGCTCACTTTTCTTCTTTTTTCTACTTTTCTTTGCACTGTAAAGTACGTATATCATTACTAGCGGTCGCCCGCGATTTTGTCCGCGTGGTTTTCGGTTTCCGCACATATACTCGTAGGTATATACTATACCTAGCCTTTCTCGTGAAATGGACTACACTCGGACAGAAAAACAATGAGATTAGCGCGTTCAAACGAACAAACAAACTCTTCTTTATTATATTAGTATAGATTCCATTCGACCTCAGGAAGGACAAGACGAGTGTTAAATGAGCCCGGAATCGGCGCCAGGAGATTAGCTAAACGTCCCGATTTAAGGTCATCTGACTAATTGCAATGGACCGCTCTAAATCATCGTGTATCGATTACGAACCAATATTAGATCTCGACATCTCTAGGCCGATGGAAGGCCGGAGAACACTTGCCTTGATATTGTTATAGATACGTATTTAAATACCTAGTGAGTGATCAGATTAATCTTGGAAATTCCAGATATTTTTAGAGTCCTTTTTTAAGAGTTCTTTTTTTAAGATAGACATGCATTTGACCTCGATCACACTTGACGAAAAGTGTAGATGAGGCCTAAGATGGAGCACGCTTGCCTAGTAGATACCTGTTTCCAGTCTTGAAGCCATCCAGATTTTAACATTCGGGAAACACAGAACACGGCAGAGAGTGCCAGTCCTTAGCAGTTCGCATTATGAAAGAAGAAGCAAAACGCTTCGAGTCTTTTAACTTTCTTAATGTTTACATCACCTGATCTGGCTGTATCGTCAACGTTTCCGACTAAGAAACTTTAGTTTGTCAGATTTTCTTTCGGAGGAACAACTTATTATGGGATTATTGGATCTCTGCGTCAGCTCGACCTATTGAGCGATTGCGTTTCCAGCGCACAAGTTTCCTTACTCCTGTAACCTGTGTCCCTTCACAAGATGCGTGCAGAAGTATTTTGCAACCGCATCCGTTGTAATTGCAAGGGCTCTCTTTTGCTTAACGTCATATAAAAACGAGTTAATAAAAAAAAAACTATTTACATTTTTGATTCAAACCTTACTGGTTTTTATCTATTTATAACACAAACTTGTTTGAATAGAAAGTTTATGACTACAGTATGGAAAATCTTTACAATATTTGTTCATTGTATGATGCAAAAGGAGCATCACAAAGGTCGTAGGATTCAATGGAGATAATTTTAATTTATCATCATAAGTAAAACAATTAATAGATTACATGTGTTTTATTTAGTTAAACTTATCTCTCCAGTTTTTTGTTAGTTCATACCGACATTATTGCAAATATTTGCTAAGAACAGAAATAAACTTAAATCGTGTAATGGATGTCCACAAAGTGTTGTTTTATATAATGCTTTCAAGGGGGTACAAGGACCTGGTTGGGAGGTTATAGATAGGAAACCCGCGGAGTCAACGGTACCTCTTCCAGAGCGATGAAGAAGTATCTTGGGATAGTGGTTTTAACTGTGTTTGGTCTCTTATGAGCAATTTCACTTCTGTCCTTCCCTCAAAAGTAAAAATCAAATAGTTTGTCATGTTAAAGCGTTATCGTTTCTCTAAATACGGCGTATATTATCTTCTATCTTCAATCCCAAATTATTACTTTGAAGTATTCCCGTATTATTCTGGGTTAGTGGCAACCCTAATTTATCACTGTCGTTGAAACGCTTCCATCTTCAGAACAGTATCACTCCAACGTGCGTCTAAGATCGGCAAGTGTACTTAACCTTACAAACGAATTCGTGACGATTTTATTTATTTTGATACACAAACTAAATTAAAGTGATGTCTAAAAAACAAAGCATTGAAAACGGAGTTGAAGTTGAAAAATACCATGGACGATATCACAAGCAGTGGTTAGTGGCTGTGTTGGGTAAATGTGTTTCTATGAAGTGGCATTACATTAGGATTTAACGAAGTAGGATTTAGATCACTAACTCGAAATCTTAGACCTTTTTCAAAAAGTGACTTCTCTAGAATTACAAATGACTATTTGTCTTGATTTTCTTTTCTCTATTAATTCTTGCCTTCTTCTTCTATTAATTATTATCGTACCTATATACTATTTATAGGTACCTACATAAAACAAATACGAGTAGTTGGTAATATAATACGTATGTATGTATGTCCGTCATTTCAATTTCAGTGGCTACATCTCTCCTAAACTATGGCATGCAAATGGGCTGGGCCTCCCCAATGAAGAAGGTCTTGCAGTCATCATCAGCACCAAGTGGGATTCCACTGACTGACAGTCAAATGTCATGGGTGGCCAGTATCATGCCTTTGTCAGCAGTATTGACGACTGCTTTGTACGCCTACATTGCGGACACCTATGGGCGGAAGATCGGCGTCATTGCAATGTTTTTGCCTCAAGCGGTAAGAGAGATCTATACAATGATGTAAAGTGGCTGTGACATACTGGCGGACAGACAGACAGACATGACGAATTTAAAGGGTTCCCTTTTTTGCCATATGGCTACGGAACTCTTATAATAAAGTCGAAGAGTTTGTTTGTTTGTTTTTACGCACTATGCTTAGGAACTACTAGATTAAATTGAAAAAATAGTTTTGCGTTGGATAGTCCATTTGTTGAGAGAGGTTTTTAAGCTATGGTATAACCAAATATGTGCGGAAACCGAAATACGCGCGTACGGAGACGGGAGCGACTGCTAGTTATGTTATAAATAAGGCTTTAATAAAACATGACCTTCATTGAAAACAATGTTACATTATCACAAATAGATGCGGTAGGCTCTCTTTGAACATAATAATGTTTGATTGTTAAGATGGCATCAACAATGGAATCTACGACGTACACAAACTAGCTTTCCATAATTGAGTAAATGTGATTTATTAAAAAAAAAAACGTACGTCTTCCTTGATTACATTTGACACCAACTTTGACCACCTCAAATAGCCTGTAAGAATGTTATGAAAAGATATACTCGTACCTACTGCAAATGGACTACAATTTGTATTTCAGTTATGCTGGATAATCAAACTATCATCAACGAGTGCAACAGCTATCATAATAGCAAGAATATGCGCCGGAATACCAGCTGGGGGCTGCTTCAATATAGTACCGATGTACATCAAGGAGATCAGTCATGACAACATCAGAGGCACCCTGGTCGCTCTGGCGATGACATTTCAGAACATCGGCTATCTCGCCATGTACGCGATGGGAGGGTACTTGGACTACTACACCATTCTCTGGATTGCGGTGTGCTTTCCGGTAATCACGTTGCTGTTGCTACTAATGATAGCACCAGAATCACCGTCTTTTTTGGTGAAAAAAGGGAAATTCGATGTAAGTAATGTGTGAAGTGATCCTTCTATAACTTCGAAATATTTTTTCCGTGCCATCACGTTTCATATCTTAGATCTAAGTGTCTACTGAATACCACAGTGGCAGATTCACAGAACGCAGCAAAAGTTTCGGTGAACCTGTCAGCAAATCCCCATTTGAAGATCGTAGGGAACTTAAGCACGCTAAATTCTAATTTCAAAATAATATCGGTTTTGTTAAAACAGCTCTTTATTTATAACAACATTGCAGGAGGCTGCGAAGACTGTAGCTGCACTCAGATGTTTAGACGTTGATGATCAAACTGTTCAAAATGAGTTGGAGTATATGAAGAAGCAAGAAGAATACTACAACACCGTGAAGACCATTACTCTTACATCTATTTGTGAGTAATCTTTAGACCTTTTAATATTTTATTAATATCACATAGGTACTTCGGGTGCGGGATGGCAATATAAGTCGCGACGAAAGCGTTGGCGAATAATCGTCAAAGTGGCATCTTGGCTAGCCTACCTGATCCCATGCCGCGTGAATGAGTTAAGATTTTTCATGTTGTGAGACCAAAACACGTTTTAACTTTAGTTTACGGTAAAATGTTTCAGTTAAGAACAAAGCCTGGCTCCGCGGTTTGTTACTCACTGGCTTCATCATGACGTGCCTGGATCTGAACGGCACCATGAGTATCACGTCCTACGCGTGGACTATCATGGCGGAAGCAGGTGTCTCCTTGAACCCTACGCTGCAGACCCTCAGCATACCAGCTATCATGATAGTGGGGTCGCTTGTGTCGACGGTATGCGTGGAAAGGTTCGGAAGGAAGGTATGAATTTTCGTCGCATATATTAACAAAATGGTTGTAAATGTGCCTGGCACACGCTGCACTTCCAGACGCGTGACGTCACATCCATTTACAGTGAAAACAGCGGTTGCAGCAAATTAATTTTTAGGTTCTATGTATGCCACCCCTCTGTGCCTCCAAAGTCTTGATGTCACGGCTCCGGGCTGTATACCGGGCCTCGCCGTCAGCTCATTTGTATTTCGGGCATTTACCAGCCTATCCTCGTCGGGATTCACCAAAGCCATTGTTTAGCAGGTGTGCCTGGCACCAAGCTGCACCTGTAGACCAGTGACGTCACAGCTATTCACAGTCGTGGCGCTCCAAGGGAATAGCCGTGCCCCAATGGGGACATGAAAAATGCTATCGCAGCAAATTCACTATTGTCTTTAATGTGATAAAGCTCATTTTTCCACTTTCCAGCCTATCCTCGTCGGCGGGTTCGCCCTCGGCGCTGTATCGCACGTGTGCCTGGCCACCACGCTGTATCTCCAGACTCGTGACGTCACGGCTCCGGGCTGGGTCCCATGCCTCGCCCTCGTCGGCTGCGTCTGGTCCTACGCCGGAGGAATACTGCCAATGACATACGTCATATTGGCGGAAATATTCCCGTTTCAGGTGAGTGTATTCAAATATGGGAATATTTTGTCACCTTAAGGGCGTGCAGATCGCACACTAGCGCCGCCAATCGTTTGTTATTCAATTGTAACTAAATAGTGCACTAAAGAATAACATGTATGATTTCATAAAAGTGACTTTTATTTACATTGTTTATCATAAGTTGTCACAATAATAGAAAATATTGCTGAAAGTGGCCACTTTTAGTAATATTCAAGATTATGGCCATCTTTACGTAAGAAAAGTTTGTAAAGCAGATTTCATAAAATTTTAGATGTTACTCTTTAGTGCACTACAGAGCGTTTGTCTATCTATATCTTATCAACGCTAGTGTGCGGTCTGCATGCCCTTAAAATCTAGTTAGAAGAAATTTCAACAAAAGCATTAAGTGACTGCCGCGTTCCAAAGTGCAGTCGCCAAATTAATATCGGCGAGATAAAGGCAAGTAGTTATCAATCTGTCAAATAATGTACCACTTCCGAGCATGGGCGTCTTTATCACAAAGATAGATAATATACAGGATTTATCAGTACTTTTACAGATTTGTGATCAGTCAAACACGCAAGATGATCCAGATGTAAACTCAACAACGAGTTATTAAAATAAAAGCAAATGAGAGAAATTAAAAAAGAAATAACTAAAATAAATAATATGTGTTATGTACCTACTATTTACATATAAATAAACAGTTTTAAAATGATGAAGGAAATTAAAAATAAACCTTCTTTTCAGGTCCGAGCGAAGCTGATAAGTCTGATAGTGACTTACGGATGGTCAGTGACGTTCATCCAAGTGTTCAGCTACTATCCAATATCCAATGCATTTGGCGTTTACACCACATTCTACTTGTTTGCTGGAGTCAACTTCATCGGAGCTATGATGTGTCTAATTTTCCAACCAGAGACAATGGGGAAGAGCGTAGAAGAAATAGAACAAATTCTGATAGGTAATAAAGCTAAGTGAAAAGTGCTCAAGTAATTTAATTTAACACTTATCGAGTTATCAAGATTCCTTTTTATTCGACAGAGGCATTTTCAAACATTCAAACAAACAAACAAACTTTCACAAACAGTATTACATACGTAAAAGAACATAAACAAAGCACGTCATTATCGGTATCACGATTCAAGAGACAAAAAATATTGTCATAGAACGTGAATATTTTTTTTTCAGTATTCATTCGTAACGCCAAGAAAACAGTCTTCATCAAAGTTGCTCATATATAGTTTTTCCGATTATCTGATAGTGGTGAAACCAGAATAATACTGATATTGTTCTATTATATGTCCCTCATTATTTCCTATATCAAAGAAAGTGTCAAAACAAATCACATCTAGTTGAAACGATGTATGTTTTCTAATATTTACGGTACAAAAAGGACAATACGAGATCAAGGACCGGAGAGGTTATGTTCTAAGATCTCGAGGTACTCATCCGCATTCCATTGTCCTGGCTCATAATACTCATAGAGGTTGTTTCAAGAACCTTAGTTATCATAAAGGAGGTTGGGCTTTTGTCCTTCACCATCCATCACGTGTCTTAGTGTACCAATACACTATGCGGAAAAAACGCGACCGATTTCACGCGGCTGAATTCACGCTCCGTCTTGTTCATAATATCACACACTTTTGAATGGAAGATGGTACACTAAGATGATATACATTGCCGCCGAACTTCAGCCGCGTAATTTCAGCCTAGTGTGTAAAACTAAGGGTGGTTTTATTCTATTAAGTTCGATAAACCGGACATATTCGAATCACATCTAAGAATAACCATTCACGTGACCCCACGGAATTGTTTATGGGAAGTCGTTGTTCGTAGTATTAGGGAGTAAGGGTCATTGATTTGTCCGCACAGGTAGAAAGTGAAATAGCAACGAATTGTGTGACCTCTCCAAATGGGTTTGTTGTAGTTTGATTCAAGAACATGGCTTTTAGGTATAATTCATACATACATAAATAGTAGACGATCACAGATATTTGCTGAGCGTAACCGGAATGTTAGACTAGTTTTCTATGAAACTGTTATTGCTTTCATGGTATCGTTCAGTTCATCGAATCGATAAATAATATCAAAATAGCTAGCTGGAAATAACGACGTCTAAAGTGACATACTCAGTGCTCTATTTCAAGAAGCAAAATAAACAAACAAGTAAAAGATAACTTCTGTGGGTGGAATATTTTATATTTAAGTCTTATCCGGTACAGTTGAGTTATAATTAACTGTGGTAAAGTTCTAATTTTAGTTGAATAATTTTGTAGCGTCATCAATCACCGATCAAAACAAGATATCACCTCAAATGTATAATGGAAATGCCTTCTTAGTTTTTGTGTTACAAATATCAGCCCAAAAGTAGAATTAACCCTATATGACACTAGTACATAGTATTTAACGGAACTTAACGCGATAACTGACAGCCGTAGTCGCAAGCGGACCGCTTGCGACCACGGTTGTTTTACCGCAGCCGAAACGTCAAGCAGTAAGTAGTATATACATATACTACATAATTAATATCGCGTTAAGTCCCGTTAAATAATACTAGTGTCATAATGCAACGCGAAAGTCTAAAATCTTATAACCCTATATGACTGTTACACAGACATGTTCATACACAGAAATGTTTTTCCTAGGTCGAACCCGCGACCACTTGGTATAATAACACTAAACAGGTCGTTACACTAAACCAAACTATTACCGCAAAGAACCGTCACAGCTGGTCCAGCCTACGAGTAGCCATTACGGCTGAATATTACCCGGCCCAGGAATGTAATTATTTATTTACAGGAACAAGATGAGCCACTGTAGCGGTTCATACAAAAATAATACGGTTTACTTCAAAAGCCTCCGCGCATCCTCGAGTTTGCCCTTAAATTTTGTTAAGGTTCTTAACCCGGAATCAATTTGGAAACGAAAAAGGTATTAGGGTTTCGTACTTAAAAACACTGTTTGCTTGCAAGCGGTCCTAATTACTCTCTTTGAAGGTAGTAATTTGCTTTTTTGTGTATTACTTCAGTTCACTATCTGGCAGTTGCTATAATGGTACGATGTATGATGCATTCATCAAAGAGTTTTCTAACTCCAGTTCTTTGAGCTTTTACATTCCAAACAAGCGCGGTCCCAAAGAAAAGTTCCGCCCTATTATCAATAAATTTTTAAAAGTATTATATCTAATCTAATCTTATTCACTACATCGCGAATCCAAATGCAAAAAATATTAAAAAGAAACGAATTGAAAATGGTGTGACACTATTTCTATAAATATTGAAATGTTATCTCCAAACGAGCGATTGGCAAGCACTCGAACGTTTTATAATTTTATGTTTTGTAAATCTGTTTTTATATCGCATTGGAGGGCAAAAACCTCAATCAAACGGTGCGAATGAGAAAAACATTTAATATTTTCACTTCTGTTTTCTCCGCCTTCTTTAATAACGGAACTTTAAAAGGACAAAATAATAAGGCGAATCATTAATTACCCAAGGCAATTATTATAGAGTGAAAATATAAGTCGCGACATAGATTTAAATTATTTGATATGCCCTCGGCAACTTCGACCCGCTCTAATACAGGCACTATAGTGTGAATCGCGTAGTAACCTTATAGTAGAGGACGAGCCTAAGAGGGGATTTTTGCAGTGACTCGAGCGTGTCAGAAAATGATATAGGGAGAATCCTTGCACCCTTTAATGTACCTCTACCAATTATGAACCGTTATATGGTGGCGTGTGTTGAGAGGAACCCTTCTGATAGGACGTCTCTCTGGTCGTATCGGTTTTTTTTGACCGGGGCAAGGCATCATAATTATGGTGGTTTAGCGTCCTCAAATAGCGCACTAAGGCGACATATCTATTGTTTTTTAAAATATCATTGGATGCCAGAGTTTTCTAGTGTCAGGGCATATCTACGATTTAAGTCTATGTTCTCGGCAATGCAACCGAGGTGAAAGGTCTCGAAGTGGGCCGAGCAATGACCCCGCCATTTATCCAGGGACCCGAAACGAATTCCCCTCCAAAAGATAGGATTATACGGCTACAATACTGCTGAATTTGAATTCGGATTTACTCTTCACCCCGATAAAAAAGGTAGTAATTTATCCAATGATTGTGGAACTTCGCGATGACCGATTAAGTTTAAAGGCTGTTGACTACTGAAGGTCTGTTCCCTGCAAAATTAAAGCAAATCGCTTGAGGAATGTATTTTTCTTGTTTTGGAGACAAGTTGTTCACCAGAAATATGCAGCATCTACAATGGTAAATTATGCTAATGTATTGAAATTGAAATTATTATTATTTTATACAACAATTAATACATTAGACGGAATAACTAACTATTGTTTGATGTAAGGAAATGTTGCGAGATTTTTCACCAAAGCAACTAAACAGCTTGTTCTTATCATTAACAAAATAAGAGAGCTCAACGGAACTGAATACCAATGATGAGTATCTTGCAAACTCTGAATCTCAACACGCTATTGCCAAAGTTTAGGAAGCAACGACATTTACGACCTAGTTCTGTGTCACTCGCTACAAAGCGGATCACACGGGTTACTATCGGTGCGAATCCACAAATCGTCGATACCTCTGAATTCTCAAGACCGCAGTTCGTTGGCCGATAGTTTGAGAAATATTTCTTTTGTTATTTTATACGAAGGAATGTAGGGTAGCGGTCCACGTTTGAAATTTCAACCCATCCAAAGGAGGATCTTTTAGTTATTTTTAGACAGCCGTATCAGTAAGAATTTCGTGATATTGCAGTATATCTACATATATGTGAGGCATAATATTTAGGAAAAACGCTTGCTTGATAGATTTCATAAAAAAAAAGGTAGTAACTATTTTCGCAAAATGTATCAAATACTCTCTTCCTTCATTCTTGGAATGCAAGGCACGCCTATGGTCCGGGAAACTATTGAAACCTGGTCTGATATTATGCAAAAGACCACTCGCCCAAAAATATTATCAAACTTTTCCGAATTTGCAAGTTAAGGTTAAGGGCAATGCCCTTTCTGTTTTCCCTACCCTGCGTATTCTATCCACAATTCCACAGTGTTTACTTAAGCGATCCGAACCTTCCGATGGACTCTAGAGAGTAGTTAAGATGAGGTTGGAAAAACAATAGACCACACAAATAAATAGTAGTTAAACTTGGAAAATTACTCAGATTTTCTAGTTGAACCGTCAACTTATCTCTACGGAGCAGGGAAGGATTTTTGTATGTTTTAATTTCGTCTTGTCCAACCAATTAACAGAAAAAAAATAGTTTCCAAGTACAACAACAAAATTCAAAATAAAATAAATTAAAATGCTTACAGGTCAGCACAAAACGGTGTTTCGATTTGTTTAAACATACCTATCTGGTTATAAATAGCGTAGGACTAAAAAAACCTTTAAAGGTTTATTGAACAAATAAAGAACTTTGGCAGTATATTGTACTTGTTTAAAAGTTCCTGAACTTTTAATTCTCAGTTGGCCGGATTTGGGAGTGATTTTCCCTCAAAGGAACAAGTTAGGGATTTCCCGGTCCGAGTTCGTTGACCGGGTGATACAAATTTACAAATTATTTTGATTTATTTGAACTAGTCAGGAATACAGTTTACAGAAGTAAGTGTTGTTAACTAAATGGGATGAGTTAAACGGATTTGGAGGGACAATGAAATTAAACAAACATTCAAGAGATGAATTGTAAATGGATATCTTGCTGTTTATTATATTAAATAATGGATATTAAACTTACAATTTCCATGAATTATAAAATGAAAATACGAAATAATATAGATAACGAATGAGATCTGAATAAACTCTTTATTATTTCATACAAAAGTACATTCAGGTAAAAGTCCAGGAAACAGTCTTCAATAATACATAGCTTATATACATAATAAAAATGATAAACAGGCATCTTAAGCATACATTTATCTGGTCGTTGAGAATTCTTTCGGCGTAAAATAATTTAAGAGCAAAGTTCATTTACCTTTTAGGGACGTTTCCAAATCGTATTTGCGTTCCTTCCGTTTCCTTAAAGCAGTACATTGTGAATATTAAGGACCTAATTGCTACACTGTTTTTCTTTTAGCGTGCCTTTAATAGTAACTAACGACACGCCCTGACTTCGCACGGGTAAATTTTAAAATTATCAGTGTTTCTCCACTATATTATACATGCATTAAACACAGACATAGATATTTCTCTTGGATCACACTCTATC
>OY292485.1:4664032-4687090 GCA_958496325.1 Nomophila noctuella
GTCTTAAATTTATCAGTGTTTCTCCTTATGCATGCATTAAACACAGACATTCCTCTTGCATCACACTCTATCGGATTAAAAACCGCATGAAATTCGCTTATGTAGTTTTAAAGATTTATACTTACATATGGATAGACAAAAAAGCTACTTTGTTTTACACTATGTACATTTTTACTGATAAAATATTGAAAATGATATTGGTTGCATGCCTGTGCTTTTTAAATACTTAAGCCAAGTCTCAAGGTTTGCTTAGTTCAACAAATGTTTAACCAATTTAGAAACAAATCCAGGAATCGATCATAGTTCAATATTTTAAGCGTAATACAAACAAAGGTTACGAGGCTTTGACACTTCAAACAGATTACTTACAATAAGGAACACAGATATTATTTTAATACAAATAAATTAATTTGAATTTTTGGGTCACAGTCCACCCGGAAAACATTATTCGATGTAGAAAAATGATTCTGCCAAGTTCAAAGGTAAATACGGAAGTTTATATTTTTTAAGTGTTGTTTTAGTAGCTTTAGTGAATGTTTATCTTCAAAAGTTTTACTTTACGCATTATTACTTCATTGAATATGATTACCATCAAGGTCTTTCAGCTAAATACCACCTGAAATGTCATCGAAATTAAAAGTACTGCTTACTGAATAATATGAAAACTTTTGTAAAAAATGTAAGTTTTTCCTGACTTTGACGTTTAATTGTCAACAAAAGTCAACTATGAAGTATTGAATTTTACTGTGATTTAATATCAAAATTGAAAACGTTTCATTTTATTTAAATAGTGTTTAAAAATTAAGATACGTCCAATGAAGATGCACGCAGTGTTTCACTTGTTAAGCATCAAATGCAAGGCATGCACCGCCCCAATGCTATAAGATTACGTCCAAAAAGTCCTCACAGCGAATGCCCCTTGGAGATAGCTCTGACGAAACCCGACGACGAGGAACTATTTTATTCCGCGAGCTTGCATTTCCTCAAGAAGAGACTGCAGGAAAAGTCGCTGACAACTAAATCTATCGTGTCTCAAAGTTGCAGCAGTTTGACTCAAACGTCGCAAACTAAGGCGAGGCCAGTTCTCGCGAACTCTGAGTATTCAAACTCCGACCCAAGTTCCCAAGTAGTCGGTTGTTCGCTGTCCATGCATCAAGTCTTACCTTTTCCCAAATCGAACAAGGAAGGTTTCTTCAACCGAGTGAGAAATACCTTCAGAAAGTACCGGCAAAGTTGGTCCATGAGCGAAGGGAATACTTCGGACGAGTTGGAGATCTCAAAGTCGATATCTAATTTCAAGTTTCCTCGATGCGAAAGGCTGAGCGCAGTTCGGTCATCTTTAGTTCAGATTGCAGAAGAAAAATCAGATGAAAGTGTAAATGTTTCGATGAAGAAGGATAAAATGCAGTCCGAAACCAGTAGTAAAAGTAACATTTTAAAAAAGAAAATCAGAATCAGAAGATAGATTTCAATGTTATATTATTATAATAATATTTGTTATGAATGTTTTACTGGAACGATTTGTCTTTCAATTAATTAAAGTTATGAATAAAATTGTGGTAAAAAAAATACCGATCAAACCTGATACAACCAAAATCGTCTTCGTAGTATGAAAGGTTTCTGAACAACTTTTAATTAAACCAATATGGTTACAATAGATAATAATGAAACATCATAACATAATTGATATTTATAAAACATGAAAAAACAGTTTTCTTTTGCCTTTTAAACTTAACGGATGGCAACAGATTTACTCTTCTCATTCTTTGACTATAATATTTGGTCTTAGTAGGGTTATGGTAATAGTTGTTAAATTGAATTATATTAGAGCATTTGTATACAGGGTGGAATTTCGAAATGCCTCCTGAAGCAGAAGTACTCTTATTACTGTATATATTATAGAAAATATAACTCGAAGACCAGTGCCGAAACTAGGGCGGTGCCTACGGTGCCCAGGCACAGGGCGCAGACCCTGGAGGGGCGCAGAAAAGACCAGACTGGTAGAAACTAGGGGCGCAGTTTTGAAAGCTCGCACAGGGCGCATTTAAGGGTAGTTACGGCGCTGTCGAAGACAACATTCATTTACTTGGCGGATGCCCCGCTTACCCTCTGAATTCACCCATTGGTGGGTGGAGTGGTAACTCCTCCTGCTTTGTATCTGTGACCGTGCACCCAGCGCGTCAAGGATGGAATTAATATCGACATAATTTGTCGATAATCTTATTTTTGAAAAAAAAACTGCTGTAATCAAACCGACAATTTTTTTTACTTTTATTGGATTGATAATTCGGTCAATTATAACGGTCAATTATAAGTATGAAATCTCTAACGAACTTCATTAATTATATGAGTGAATTTTTTTACAATTTTGTTGAATTATTCTAATAACAGCCTCTGTCGCTTAGCTAAGTTTGCCAAGAATTTGAATGGCTTATGCTTATCTTCTCAGAAAATACTAAACTTGAGTTCAGTAGATGTTGAGCAGTGTAGTTACCTCATTGTGTCTGGGTCGATCAACCTTTTCGCAGAATAAAAATATCTGAAAGCAGGGTTTACACGAGTTGATTTTCGCCGTGCAGCTTGTCGCTTCACAAATCATCTCACCAAGCCGCATCGCTAGTCCATTTAGCCCAAAATCGCACGCGGCTCGGTCATTCCCTTCGAACATTTTGAGAAGAATGCGGCGGACGATCGCCTGCAACCTGCAACTGATCGATTACATCGTCGATTTTAGTCATCGGCCGCTTTCGGCCGATCGCCGCGCGTCCAAAGTCGGATGCTACCCAACTTTAGGGCTAGCGACTTTAGTCACTTGGGACTTAGCCGAACTGACATTTAGACGGTTGATTTTCGCCGCGCGGCAAAAATCGTTCGGCTGTAGGTACCCGTGTAAACCCCGCTTTACTGATAAATATTAGGAGGTCGCGCTCCGTTCCAATAAGGACAGACTTATAATTTTTTTCCCATCTCCTTCACCTTGGCATGTAATTTTATTACATACCCGCTAATAATCACATTAAGAGCATACGAGTTTATTTGACTTTTCGCTAGGCTTACGGAGCAATGAACTTATCACGCGTATTTCAATATAATTTAGAAAAAATATAATATTGCAAGAAGCCTATATTGAACAAAGCTTGAACTACAAACAATTTATAATGGTGGAACTTAAAATGAATTTCATAAATGTTTTGGCCCAATTCATTTTTAAGAATATAAAATTATTAGTTTGTATACGAGTATTCATTTACATATGTAGGATCATTAAAACTTTTACAGGCTTAAAAAACTATGCTATGTGAGGAAAACGTTTTCAAAGCATTGGAATATTTGCATAATTCAACCGACATTTTTGCTTTTTTAAATTATTTCAATAATTTAAAAAACTTAATAATCTTTTGTAAAATAGCATCTACAAAATATTGGTTCGTGCCCCACTCAATATAGTTTAAACCCTTAAGTTTTATGTTTCAATGTAAACGAATGTACGAATAGGAAAGGTCATCTGAGTATATTACAAAAGGGTCGCATAATTACTGGAAAACCTATCTCTGTAGCAATCGGCGGACATTTTATCACATTGCGAAGAATATTCAGGAATGTGAAGCCGTACCAAACCTTCTCGAGAGAATAGGGTTGTTGACACACATCACTATAAATTTCAAAACATTTTTCTACATATACTTAAATACTTTTAAGTATGGAATTTATTGGTTTGTTTTCGGTTATTAAAAAGTCTTGTATTTTAAAAAACAGTTAGGTAAATTAGATAATAATTTCTCAGTTTACTTTAAGTAAGTTGACGTCATATTACTTATTGCATATACAAACTTCTTTGAATCGTTATGACAGTTAATAAAAGAAAATTAAATGACTAGTGGTCTCAACACCCCTATTCTCAACGTGAAGCGACTGCGGACTTGGTTTCAGGGTTGATAACCCCTGCGTTAGTAGGTCAGAGACAGGGAAGATGCGTAGGCGATATCGAGTAAGGGATTGTCAACATTGTCAATTTGGACGTGTTTACAACATTCCTGCGGATTTAATATGTGTTTAGATTGTTCTAGTATCGGGTATTGTATTGGACCTGGAGACCGCAAATCAATGAATGGTATTAATACTATTAATTGATCTGAGATACAGACTAATAATTATCAGTCAATCAATTTCACAGTTTCTGGCAATATTTTCATGGTCGAAAACGTAATCATCAACGATCGTTATAATAAAAATTGATTTAGAGTTTTCCGTACGAAATCTACTTTTCTTTTGTACTTGGTGTTGTAGATGTTACCCACCAAAGCTGAAACACATGTTTATTTACACTAAATGATATAAAAAAGAAAAAATAATTCCATGGTGGGTGCAATAACTTTTAGGAATTAATCCGTAAATGGACACTCTAAGGTTGATGAAGCCTATTTCTTCATTAAAGTAAAATGACAGCATGAGATGGATTAGCGAAAAATTCTCGTCTAAGTAGGAAAAGTTTCTTAATGGAGGAATATTCTCAGTAAAGAGCCAAGGCCAGATGAATAGCATAAATTGTACAAATTATACTGAAGTATTTTAGTCGCCGACACCACGGTAGCGACACTATAATAAAATAAATAATTTATTAAGACGTAAAGTATCGTAGGATTAGCTTCTGCATTGGTGTGATTTGTCTTTACCTACCTGGTGAACTTCTTTCTTATAGGGAGGCACACGAACAAAAGGGTCATCTGATGGTAGTTATTTAGTTTTAGTGGATAATCCAGCTTTCAGGATCCCCACATAACCCTTTAGGCTTAAGGAGGTAGTCCGACTTTTGGGCGACCTACATGGCCTTCTCACTCCACACCTAAGGGTATGCGTAAATACATTTCTTATACGTAAAATTGTCTGACAATTGATATTAGAAAAATGAAATTATTTTGTCTTCACTCTTTGATGACACTTCAATTTATGCGACCCACAGCCACGGGCGTAGCCAGGGGGAGGGTTTTGGGGGTTCAAACCCCCCCCGAAAAGTTAAGATAAAATTTAACTATATTAATTCGATCTTCGAATTTCGTTATGTGCCTAGTGATTCTTCAAAAAGTCATGAGCTATACATTGTCGCTATCAAAGCAACTGCAAGCAATTAACACAGATCTCATAACAGCATTCAGCCACGTGGATAATGTTATTAATTCTTTGCAACTTTTGAGAGATAAAGTTGACGAAGAGTACCCCCATCTCTATGAGAAAGCAAAGGTGCTAATAGAAGAAAATGGTGGAATTCTGCTTATGCCACGTATCGTCGGGAGGCAGTTAAATCGCTCTAACATTCCTGCGTCGGATATATCCACATATTACAAAATAAATTTATTCATCCCTTTTCTCGACCATACAATTCAACAATTCAACGAAACACCGTAAAGTAGTATCGGCACTGTCTGGTGTGTTACCGTCAGATTTTGCGAAAAGTTGTGAAATTGAAGAGGCATTTTGTATGTATTCAGAAGTGCTGCCTGAAAAGAGTACATCTGTCGTCAAAGCAGAACTTGAAGTGTGGAAAGCAGCTATGACTCTCACCTCCCCTACTCCAAAATCAGCTTTGGAATGCTTAGATAAGTGCGACCAAAAACTCTATCCAAATATTTACACATTGTTGCAAATACTGGCTACGTTACCTGTTTCCACTGCTACCCCAGAAAAGTATTTTTCAAGTCTAAGAAGGCTTAAAAACTACTTGCGGAACACAACGGGTGAAAACAGATTGAATGGCTTGGCTCTCATGAACATTCACTATGGGATAGAAATGGATGCGAATGAAGTAGTGGATATATTTAAAAAGAAGAACAGAAGATTAATTCTATAACGTGTACCTAGGTATAACTGAACGTAATTTTTTTATTTAGCCTATATTGTCCCCCTGCTTGAAAAAGGTCTTCGACGATTCCTTCCATTCCAGAAGTTTTCTCTGAATCTGTTTATTACAATTTAAATATTGTTCTTATGAAGAAACGGCTATTTTATGTATTTTTATTCGTTTTATTTTCTTGAACCCCCCCCGATTCTAAAACCTGGCTACGCCCGTGCCCACAGCCCACTGTATTAATAAACTAATATAAAAGTAATCCAGCGCTTAAGCTTCACAGAAAGGTGCAATGTTAAAAATCGCAGAATTTGCCTTAAGCTATAATTACGCAGAGGTTATTCTAGTTCACACTTTATTGATGAAGGTAGACCTTTCTTATACAGATTAATGCTTAATTAAACAAGTTGTGAACCGAGTAATACCGCCTGTAGGAAAATATTGGAATGATAAATTGCATTAATTATGGAAAACATTTTTTGTTTTTCCACAAATTTTCTTCAGGCCTCCGTGGTTGAGGGTTTCTGTCCGTTCGAGCCCGGATATTGTTCCCCTTTTTTGGCCTTTGTTGGTGGTAAAAATACTGGAAAACTAATTAGGAACCTCATGGGTGTAACTAATCATTAAACATAGTTGACCAGACAGGCTAAGTGACTGCCTACCATTTACTTGTTATTACCTACATCTAAACGAGTATATGTATTAAGTAAATAGGAAAAAATATATATGTATGTATAAACTTGATTTTATTGCAATTTTTTGAAGTATATAAAGATAAATCAAACAAAACATGTCAATGCTTTAAATCAATGTATGACCAATATGACCAATGTTCTTTTGTCAGAGGCCATTCATGTAATACAGATAACTATACCAAAAATTATATGAAAAGATTTGTAATCCAATAGTGTTCTACGTCCATTTGTAAACAAATAATATTATTTGGTGTATGAAAAAACATAGATTAACCGTGATCTTTCAATGCTCTTTGGGGTCAACGAATCAGTAAACAAAAACAAATAAATGATGTGTTGGGTGTGTTGCCTCATTCTTTGTCTAAACTTATGAGCCCAGGTGTGATAAAATCATAATATTTTTACAAATCTAGGTCATACGGACTGAAATAAAGTTCCCCTACAGTAAATAAAATAAAATATTAAACACGTATAACTGTTAACTCTTTTATTACTATTGTGCTTTGAGAATGATTAGTTCGGAGATCAGAGATTCAGAGATCTTAACTATAAATTGTTTATTTTTAAAGTCTATTAGTGATAACAGCGCAGGGGAAATGTTTGTAGAATGTGGGACGTTTTCAATTTTAAGTTCGAATCCCGCCTAAGTAACTTTATTACAGTAAGTAGTATAAAAATATATTTTTTCTTTATTAGTATACGCAGCAATAGGTATCTATATGAGACTTTTAAATATTACTGAGTCAACTTAATATTTTGCAGAAAGAACAAAATTCATATCCATAATATAACAAGAGTAAAATATGAGTTAGGTAACCTTACAAAGGAATTACGTTGAAAATAAGTTATTTACCTCCCTTTATTGCTACAGTTCATGAACTCAAATGCCTAGTACAAAATGTTTTAAAACTGTTATTTGTATTCTGCTTTAGTTTCGAAAAAGCGATTATTAGAAAAGGTTGTTACTAGTAGGTAATTAAATATAATTGTATCCTAAATAGTCCCTTAAACAATGATTATTATTACTTACATAGAGTGTATAATGTTTTACAACCATCGATGAGGTTTTGGGCAGAGAAGTAGGTATTTGGATGTGCTTTGTGATCCTTACATAAATCATAAAATAATAAAATAAAATAGACTTAGTGGATGATAAACTTCGTTCTTATAAATCAGAAATATTTTAAATTCTTCCATGTCAAATGATTTTGACGTGCCACCTTATCATCATATCGACGAAATAATCTAGCTGTAAAATTAATCTAAATATGCGGAATTGACTTCACTAAAAAACATAACCTATAATTATCAAAAACGTTTATTAATATTATAATAAGCAAGCATTAGCATTTATAAAATTGGCATGGTACTTAAATAGTAAAGTTCATAAAAGTAAAAATAATTAATATAATATAAACAACGTAATCGTAAGCTTTTCTTCACTTAAAATAAAAATGAAATAAAGAAGGCAATTAGTAAATTAACTTACACAATAAACAAGTCTTACTTATAGCACTTAAACAAAAAAAAAACATTTGTAGTAGGTATAACACACCTCGTATACATAATTGAATTAGATGTTATTTTTATCAGTAGGTCATTTGACGAAAGACTTGACCAACTACGCCTTTCATTGTCTAGCAGATTTTCCTTAGTGGCGATAAAAATCCTTAATTTATAAAATTGGTGATGGCAAACTGTTGGCAATTATTTAGCCACCAATATTAACAAATATTTATGTAGAGTGGTGTGTTGTTTAAACTAAAATTAAAACAAATATTTAAGTTCGATGATACGAACGCTACTTTTCTATCACAGGTTTTTGACGAAACGTTTATCTTATTTATAATTTAACTTATTTACTAGACTATACCTAAAAGTCGAGTTTTTCGTTTCTTAATATTAAATAGTTGTCAATTACACTTGTATTTTTTGTACATTTGGTCCCGTGCAACCATTTTTTGTACCGATGCCTCTAAGCAAAGGGTCATTGGCCTATCATAGGGTTGAATTTGTCATTCCGAAAGGGATAAGCTGATAAGGTAAAAGCTGAAGCACTGTAGTTCATTCAATTTTAACATTATATAAATTTAAACCGCATTGCAAAAAGAAAGAACAATGTTATACTCGATTAAAATTCTTCTATAAAGTGGCTTGATTTCGTTTAGGTACTCTCAATAGGTAGGTATTATTGAAAAATATTATTTTATTGGTATTAAAAAAAATGAGGGCAGATTTAAATTAAATAACTTTGTAAAGGGCATAGTTGGCTATAAAGGAATAAATGTAATCAAGAAGTAAGTACAATCTGAAATGAACTTGTAAACACATAAAATAGAAATTGGGTAAAAAAATAATTTTTTTTTGTATACACCCTTAAAGCAATTGTATACCTTCTTCTTTCAATTGTCTCACCACATTCGGAGATACTTCTTCCTCTCGAATCTTATAACCGAGGGCAATTACTGTTCTTGCAAACTCAACTTTTTCCTTAAACGCTTCAAGCCATATAGTGTATGTATAGTACGGCCAGATTCCGCCGTAGATTTCTGGTAAATGGTCTGGGTGGATGTGTTTGTGAAGTGATGACTTGTCGTGACCGTGGAAGAAGATTCGCGACCGCATTTCAGCGTTGAGGAAAGGTTTGAAGATGTTGTAGATCTTGTCAAACAGCCAGGAGTGGTTGATGATGTGAATCGCGTGAGTGCAAGTCGGAAAACTCGTCTGGAATCAGAATAAAACATACTAAATTTCGCTGACAAAATATTCATTTCCACGAAAGTGTTATTCTACGACTGAGGGTCGTACATGAAAAAAATACATGTAAGTATTTTTAGCTGTGCAGCTTAAAATTTTGCAATTAACAATAAGATTTCAATGTTTCATGCAGCGATGGAGATTAAAATTTACGTAAGTTTAAGAAAACATGACAATGTTAAAAAAAAACTATTATGGACTCTAACTAACTCCACTTGGTGTGCTGCTACATGTTGACTTACTAAAACCTTTTGAAACTTTTGACTATTATGTATAATAATAGTGAATGATTCATTAGAAGTAATACTACGAATGAATAATCAAAACTCTCATTATTTAAATGTGATAATTCGTCTACCTGTTGCATCCACTGCTCGTCATAACCTACGATGACTTAAGCCCAAGCCCACAAATTGGTTGTAACTTTTTGTATATTTATTTGAAGCATTTTTTACATGCGAAATAGTATTATACCTCTATCTATATTTATATCTTTGAAATAATCAACGAAGAAAAAAAACATACATCAGTTTTTGAACCAATTATATGATTGTTATTGACAATTTTAATTTAAATCTTACCACAAGTAATTTGACGATCCTGGACGCAACGCTCGGGGTGACCTGCCACGCGTGGTGGGTTCCGATGTCCGCGAGGTCGCAAATGGCCACTCCACCCATTATCTGCGTCCGAGGCTCCATCAGACCAAGCTCGAGGAGCATTATGATGCCCCTGAACAGGTCATCTATTGGTATGGTTTTTGGGTCCCAGCCGCCTGGAATAAATGATAAATGGGAAAACTTAGTACTGACGGTAAACGAAATCCCAGTACACAGTAGGTAGGTACTGAAGAGGAAACATAAATAAACAGTTAAGTAACTGTGAAATAATGTCAGGATACAATATAACTTCATTCTACTTCTGATTGCCTACGTGGTGTAGTGGTTAGAGCGCTGTGCTCAAAAACCTCGGAGGACGTGGGTTCGAATTCCGAGGGGAAAACTTTCACTTCATGTTGGTTTTCCCAGTTTGGTCGGGAAATGGCAGGCTGTGAATGAGGCAGCTGATTATAGTGTACTTTGCTTTTAAATTATCACGTCCTACTTACTACATGTATTTATGCAGGTACACATTTTTATAAACTGCAAGCCAGATCTAAATTGTAAATTCGACATTTAGCTATTTATATAATTATAATTTTTTGTGTATATTTACGATTTCAGCCATGTCTATTTAATACAATATACATTAAAAACTATATTTATCACTAAATCTCTTATCTCACCCATCCTTAACATGATGATGCGTCGTCCATTTTGGTCTCTGTAGGGCGGTACGGCCATGATGTTCGCATCGCCAATCTGTTGGAGGTCCATGGGGAACACATTTTCAAATAATTCGATGTTTTCCTCCCTGAATTGATAGTAGTTTACCATCTGCAACAAACGTCAGTGAGATTAACAGTGAGTAATGCAATGCATAGCAGTCAAAACTAATTCCATGGCATATTGTTGATATACCTACATAAATTACATAAAAAATCATATAAGCACTAGATTTTGTTGCTATCCTATTAGATTTTGCCGCACATTTATATTTTCTGTATGTAGGCCATTTTGAAAGACGGCCTTACTGCCTTAATTAGAGCTTACTGCCAAATATTTTAAATACAGTGTGTGTGACTGATACATAGAAAATGATAATATTTTTGCAAATCAAACCCATTTAAAGTAATCTAAATGTACCTCTAATCTTTAATATGTAAAACGGCGCGGATAGCGGACCGGGCAGGATCAAAAGGGTGATTAGATTCAACCCTGTTTGATAAGTCCTTTAAAAATATACTAAAAAATAATAGTGTATGTTTAAACATACCAGTCTGTGCGCACGTTGTGGTATGAAATTGCGCGCGCGCAGGAAACGCAGCAGAAACTCGTCGTCCATTCGGTGAGGGGTGCACTCTCCGCGCTCTGGAATAATAAAGTGTTATGATTATTGAAGTGTTACTTTCAACATACATATATTAGCATTTGTGCCGGAAGAAGGCAAAAGAGGAAAATAGGGTCGACAATAGGGTATGGTCAGAGACATAGATTTTTGCCAACCACAGCCTGGTATGCTACATATCACTAAAAAAATAGAGGGGGAGCATTATAGAACTTCCACTCGAAAGAGTGACTCATCTGGGGAAGTACCTTCACCTCACAAAAGACCACAATGAAATAGCACTTCGTAACTGTTGGGCTATGTTTCTGCTGGTAAGTAAGTTCGCCAGAGTTCAGTCGGGGAGGGTATGGGGCTTCAACCTAAAGGTCTAACTGAAAAGAAAGGTCATCACTGTTGCCCACGGAACTCTATAATGTCGTTTAAGACTCAATGCCGCCCCCATTAAGTTTTTTTCTACATTATCGTCTTTAAAATCTTGCAGTCCACTGACGAACGTAGACTTCCACAAGATTTATGGCAAAAAACACCATTATACTATACGTACTGTAGTGTACTCGTGAAATGTCACTATTAATAACATGCAATCATGCGAGTGTAATATAAAAGATTGTATCTACATCAGAAAATCTGGAAGAACAATATTAAAAGCGAAATATTTCATGATGCAATCATAAATACTAACATGTCGTTGTCTAGAATACCTATTGTTGTGTACAACATCCAGATAACAGATTTCACACAAAGATCTAGATTGTCCAACCAATTGTCTATTTTTTCATAGTCTTAGCTTTTTCCTACTCATAATCGTTTTAAAAGTTTTAGTTTGCAAATATGAAGACTAGATGGAAAAGTAAATAAATCAACAAGGTAGCCAAATGCATATTTATTGGTCGTCGAGACGCATTCGAGACGTAAGTTTTATTACCGTACACCTTGACTCGTACGATTACTCAAACAAAAGTCCGATAGTATCTAATCAAAACAACACGTCTTTCTCTTGTCAAATAAATACCAACAGCTATTACGAATTAGAGAAATGCATTTATACGCATGTCTGTGTATCATCATTATGTAGTCAGGTCAGTTACTTCGTAACTATTAATGTCTGATCTATATCTTACAACTGCGGTCGAAAGTCATTGTCCATCTTTAGTGTAGTAACATGATTTATACTTTATACGCGGCACATCTGTGATCAATTGAAAGTACATAATACATTTTAGTAAAACTAATTTGTTTATTTTATTTTGTTAATTCCGAATCAAAATTTAAAAAAAATCACCATAAAGGTGCAGGAGGCAATGGCCAAGTATGCAACCAGGAGAGGGGCGCTACGATGATGATGTTATGAGAGGTGGTTTCCATGTGCGATGAAATGCAAATGCACTTTGGTCGTGGGTGTCAGTGGATAATAAACAGCATAATGCACTTTCACGGTAACGATATTACGCAAGTGCTTCTCGTTTTGAAGTTGCGTCTTTAAATATTTCGCAAGTTTAAGTGCGTGTTTACGATAGTGCAGGAACACACTAGTCGAAAAATACGCGTCTAAAATTCGGCGTCAATGAATTTACTATACAAAATTACGCGAAATAATTTTCGCCATGGTCGTCTTCCAAATAAAATATATTGCAGGCGTCTGGCAGTCATATTATAAAAAATAAACATTTCTTGATAAACCTTTAAAGTTGCATTGTAAAAAATGAAAAAAAAAACTTGAAAGTAGATTTTCCTATCAAAATAATAATCAAATTTAGAAAAGATAAGTAATGTAAGTTAATTATTTATTTTAGATATTTATTTTAATAAAAGTTGGAGTTTGTTTAATTTTGGTTTATTTTCTATTATAATTAAAACGCTGATAGTAAACCAACCGTATATGAGATCCCGGAGCTCATAGATGGCCTGCAGGCGAGTGTTGGGGTCCTCGCCGCAGTTCTGGCGAGCGTACTCCATAATCTCTGGCGGAGGCTCACCAAGCTCCAACTCCACACTGATGTCTGGCGTCGGCATTTTGAACTGCAAAGAAACAAAAAGATCATTATTTTTGTGCTGAAGGTTTACAAATACATTATATCCCACAGATGTACACTTTTGCCAAAAGTCAAAACGCTTGCTCAACCCCCACGGAATGTCCCATTGGCGCTTCTTACTACACCTACCGAAAACGATGGCCAAGACGTTACGGCTAAAAATTACTACTTCTATTAAAATACCATTTTGTTTCATGGAGGGGAACTCAAGAATGCGGTCCATTGATGTTAAACGGTTATAACACAAGAATAAGCATTCGCGCCGACCCTAAAACTCCATGTCCTCTCAAGTTAAGTTCTGAAGACCTCACTCACCTACAACATAGCATAACAATTTCTAAGTGTTCATCACCTCTGGTATTTCGTTGTAAGGTAGGTATTTCAAATTAGGAAATTCCATTAAAAGACGTGCTTTTAAAGATTTGGAAATCATAATAAAACTATGTAGTACTTTCGTAATAAATAAGTACTTATGAAACGCTGATTGGGTTGTTATTTTTTTATCTGACAATATCACTTTGTTATAGTGGGTTTACTTCAAACATTTTTTTCCGCCATTTCCCACACCTCTCTCACCGTCACACGGAAGAAAAATGCGTAACGTTACTTCCCGAAAAATGGTTAGAGACCTTTTCATGAAAGCACTACGATTGATTAATATTGGGTTCTATAAAATGATTCGCAAATGGAAAAAAAACACCGGTTTTATTTGCAGTAACATTTACATGAACGATTCTTCGGAGGCAAATCGCTCATCTTACGAATATTTTCAAACCATATTAGAAAGAAACCGTTTATGAAAACTTCCAAAGTTTTCCTAAACTCACGCATAAAACAACAGAACGTTCCTAACGGAAAATTTGAACAATTTAGGAGATAAAATTAGTGATATTGTTATACCCAATTTATAGACAAGTAACGAACGTAAACCTCGTGAGAATATTGTATATTTAATGAGTCTGAACAGACCTTTTTGTCCATGCATTATGAATTCGAAAAGTAAAGGAAATAAGATAGCCGTGGCCTTGAGTGCGAATATCATTATTCTATTTTTATCGCGAGTTCTTCATCCTTACTGCCAACTTATTTAAAGCCTACCTTGAAATTGTATGCTTTCACTCAACTCAAACTGTGTAATATGTACAAGGACGGATCCTTGCTTTTCTTACGTATTAATAAAGGATTCATAGTCATTCCGTTAATTTTATAGAATAATAAATTATTTAATTACTATTGACGTCAGCTAATAAGGTAAACAAAATTACCAAAAAAGACCTGGTTATTTATTACACCTTGGACGAGAAAAAGAATTTATTACTATATTATGAATGTTTATATTAAATACAAAGCGTCTTTTATTATTGTTCCATATTTGTTTGTTTCCAAACCAGTAGACCACAAAATATGCCTTTGTAGAATTTCAACTGAAATAACCTACCCGGATCGATCGCCTAACTTCGTTTGACTTTTGTGCCCTAAATAGTTAAGTAAGGGCATGCCACACGCGACCTGAATTGTTTCCATTGTATATCACACAACAAAATACTTACGTAAACAAAATATTAACATAGTCACGGCTACTTGTCTGGTCTGACTGGTTGTACAACTAACTCAAAATATGTATTAACTTGTTCGAATATATTTATGATGACATATGGCAGAAAATGTCTGAAATCAAAATCAAGAAGTTTATGTCGCATGCGAGCGATGGTGGCCTAATAGTACGGACTGCGCCTCACATACGTGAGGTCCGTGGTTCGAATCCGAGCCCTAAATAGTTAGCCCACGAAAATATATATAGATTATCATGTGCCATTAGCTCAGCGGTAAGGGAAAACACCGCGTGGAAACCTGCACGTTCCGATAGTTTCTGTTTCTGACTTAAGTTCTGTTAGATCTGAATGTGTAACCATGATCCAATCTATCTGGTCCTTAGAGGGGTCTAAGGGTTACGAAGGTCTGATGTCAGACCCTTCACTGTAATAACCAGACTCGCCAAATCCTGCTTTTTTACTGGCTGTTTTGCAATTTCACTCGTTTTTTTAGTTTCAATGTTTATGTTTTTTTGATTGTATAACCAATTATTGATACTTACGCCATTCTTGTTTGGTTGGCTGTGCAGATACTGTCCTACATTTTAATCCAAATACAGTGCAAGTGAGTGCAAGTTTATATGAAAGTCAAAGCCCACTCTTTCAAAAAGTTACATAGCAGCACCAAAACTATTCAGTTGGTTTGATGTTATGTCTGATGATATTATTGTTATTTGCAACTATTGGAATTCAATCTTCCTAAGTAATATAGACCAATGATTAAATAATTTAATCATCACTTAATAGATTTTTAACACAGAAATATGTTCATTTTACAGACCAAGTGGGCGGATGGCGAAATAGAATTGGTACGAAAATACGAGATAAAGGAAACAATTTAGCTGAATAAATAGCCTACAGTTATGTCTTTGAACTTGTTTCATATGTAAAGTGAAATTTGATATTATGTAATAAAAGTTGACACAATAATGAATAATGATATAACCGTTTTACCTTTGTCTATATAAGGCTAGTTCAATTGGCATTCGTATAAATATGCATTTTTATGACATGATTTTGATTAAGAAAGCACTTGAATATGCGTTGCCGAGTGACATATTGATTAATAGATTTAATATGCGTTGGTAATATAAAATCGTAATATATGGTAACTTTTTAACATAACTAACCATGTTATGTAAGAATAGTATTGGTTCCTATATGAAGATCGGAAATATCGATTAACTAGCGGCCACCCGCGTATCCGTCCGTCTTGATTTCGGTTTCCGCACACTTTATACCTACTTTAGCTTAAAGCCTTCTTCGACAAATGGACTATCCAAAACAAAACAATTTTATCTATTCGAACCAGTAGTGTTTGCTTGCTGAGAAGCGCGTTATTTTTGTAACATGCATAAATGTCTGCCTTTTATCTTTTATCCCAAAATCAAGTGCTACAGAACTTAATTCAATTGAAGATCGCACAATAAGGGGGACAAGTTCACATTTTAAGTGCCTGTATATTCGTAAAGGCAAAGTAGCAGTCGTGATTTTTTCCTATTCCTAATCTCGGATAGTACTACGGGCCAAGATCTACTGCAGTACAATTTGGTTGGGCAGCGAGCGTCTAATGTTATAGGATCAGCAGATGGAATATTTATCATAAAACAAATTACGGTTTCAAACTAACTAGCGGCCGCCCGCGACTCCGTCCGCGTGGATTTCGATTTCCAATAGCCTAAAGCCTTCTTCATCTAATAGACTATCGAACAACCTGGTAACCTCAACATTCAAATATGTTGAGGTTACCAGGTTGTATTCATGATGACAAATGAATGAGTTTCAAAATACCTCAATGATTTCAAAGAAGGTCTGCCGATTAGGTGAAATTCAACACGCCCTTAACAGTAACTACGTTGACTTCAGAAGTGTTCAATATATATTTTCTTTCTACATTATCACCTACAATGTCAAATATAATTTAATCAGCAAAAATGCTTCTTATAAGATTGAATCTGACTTCGAGTTCAATGGTAGCCTAAACTTATTACGGGAAAAATGTTTACTCCAATTTTCATGTTTAGCAAAATGAATGTTATCTTAGAAAGCCTCTTATTGAATCTCTTAATATACATCTTCCCTTTGACTTCGGTCGCTAGCCGAGCCTACGCAGGGCATCGACACATGTTCTTTCCGTCATATATTTTTGAACGGAGCAACAAACTATAATTTAGTGAAACATACATAATAAATCACACAATAATTCAGTCTGGAGGTCAATACTTGGAACTTTGAGGTATTATGCACTCAGATACGCACAAATTTAGCAATATAGCAAATATTTTGTCCATTCAGGTTTAGTATTCGTTGTTTAAACTACATAATTAGATATAAACAAAGGAATCCTAAAATGTTTATAAATAGTCCGAAAGCGATTTTGAAGTTTCCTTCATTCATCAAAAAACCAAACTCAATCCCTAAACAATTACAATAGAAACCGACTGTCAAAATATTTAATAAGCCATTCCGACCTTGATATTACAGTTCAATATTAGATATCAAAGTGATGTAAACACCAGTATTGTTGTGGAAAACCAAGCAACAAGACTCCGCTATTGATTGAAGTATCAATATAACATTATTTGATTTGGGATTTGAACCCTTTGTGCCAGGTCCATGCCATAGGAACTACCCTGCCATCTATCGGACCAACTGTAAGCTTATTATTATTGCAGATCAGAAAAAAAATATAAACGAGTAACAAATCAAAAATGAAATTTGTAATAGGTTTGAATAAAATAAACTGATATACAAAGGAAATTCAACATGTTTCAGGCAGACTGGACATGAACTAAGTTTGCCGGTGTAAAGTATTTTAAAAATAAAACCAATCATAATAAAGCTTTGAAATCATTTTGAAATAATAAAAATAACGAATTTTAAAGTATTTAAATAAACGTTCCAAATAGATAACAAGCATTACTTAGTGCTTGGAAATGCCACTCTACTGATCTCCAGCCAGCATCTTTTTTTAACTAAAATATGTTAAGCCTGACCTGTACATTGAACCCTGAACGGCGAGGTCACGACTTAGTACTTACATTAGGGCGTTACTGGTGTCTGAGTTAAAAACTAACTTCAAACTATGTACGACTTACAAGGCAAGCAAGAGAAAATTGGTTTCCTTGTAAACAGACGTCCAGAAAGCCCACATAAAAAATATATTATCATAATATTTAAATCGGTGTTCGTCCATCAGGGCCCCGAATAGTTCTCCTAAGGGATTCCTGGATGAACAACAAAAACAAATTTCAACTTTTCGAGGTACCAGGTAGGGCATTCACCCGAATTGCAAAGGATTTGAATGCTTGTCCTACGTTGTAAAATACATATTATGTACTACATAATATGTACATACTTCGGGCGGGTAGAATTCTCCCTTGTCCATTATTATGACTAGCACATAATAGAAAGGAAAATAAAGGAAACTATTGTCCGCGTAACATTTGTCGGAGAGTCAATAAGGAAGATCTATAAACAACGGTGTGTAAACGGTTTTCTATTACCTAAGCCAAGTTCCGTCAAAGATTGCTGCGTGTGCGCAACGAATGCAAACAAAGCGATAAGTTACATCGAAGAGAGTAAACTGACTTAACGGAGTAGTGGTTAAGCTAATCGGCTGGTGGAAGTGAGGGTTCAAAATATTGTTGGGGATCTGGTCTATAGTTATACAGATGAGGTAATCACCTGATATACATATGAAATATCGGTACAATACGAGTATCAGCACTATTAGTGTAGGACTCAAGTTCGGCGGCAATGCATTTTCTATAAAATGTTACGCGACGTAATTTCGTCATAGGGTGTCATCTTCCATTTAAAATACATAGCAGTCGTAGTAACGATGAATTTTGGTCGCGTTTTTTCCGCCTAGTGTGTTTCTATACAATAATGTGCCATCAAATGTTCTCAAACATCTGAGAAACCCATGAGCTACTTCATCATCAACCTATCGCAGTCCACTGCTCACTAGGCCTCTCCGTTTAGCCCGATCCTCGGCGACTCAGCTACAGACTCAGAGCTACTTATGTACTTCAAATGTTTTTTGTAAACTACGATAGTTTTTTTAAGGTTTAGTGCTAGATTATAGAATTTGTTTTCTGCAAAGTCGAAAGGATATTATTAATATTACGCATGACGTTGAGAGCGTTCAAATTCACAAAAAAGAAGGCCATTTTTTTGTTTTTAAACTGGTTCTATTTAAAAAAAAAGGTTTATCCGTCCTGTAATAAAAGTTTATTACAATCTTAATGTATAATTTTATTTATTTTTTAATCCCAAACTTGGACTTCCTATACTTATACTGCTGGTATCAGTATTATTACGATTGACAATTAAGGTACCCATAAATGTATTACGATAATTCAAATAAGTAGTACCACTCATATCAACCATAACAGGTATTGAATTCAAAATTCGGTAATAAATTAGACCTATATTTTAAGTGAAATTTTAATATCTATGTTAGTTGTTTCGGTCATTTACGGTTTTAACCTGCGTGTGTGTGTGTGGGTTTATGTTGAAATTGTAGTAATGTCACCACTGCTTTTCACATTGTGATCACCTATTATCTCATAATATCATGTTGTACCCTTGTTCAGCCAAGACCAACAATCTTACAACTTCACTCGTTGATAACTGTATCTTATTACCTTGTCACATTACATGATAAGCGAAGATACAACCCGCCATAAAGAAGAGGGAAGTAGCGTGAAGCCGGTAATTGGAAGAGCTAAACTCACGACTTGACTATTAGTCGCAATCGGTGCATTTAATCGCTTTAGGGTAGGCAGGGGGAGAAAGTGCAGTGAAACGGTGCAGCAGTAAGTAATGCCTAGGAACAGGCTCCGACTGGTCACGACGCGCCTGTTTCTACGTGGGAATGGCTTTCGAGTTGCCTAGGGCTGTGATACTTGTGAAACGCCTTAAACAATAAGGGCGTTGACGAAGTCCTTGGACAGCCTAAATATTGATTTGAAAGTTTCTAAGCACATTTTCGGAAGGCATCATATAATGCAAAAAAGTTATCTGTGAAAAAATAATATGCATACAGCCCACCTCATAATAAGCGACCTTCATATTTCATTACAAAATACCTATAATTAAATGTGAATTGTCAAATTGTAGGCTCTTTTTATTCCTGCGGTTATTGATTTTAGTGCTTTTTTTGCTCTCTACTTTAGTTAGCAAATATTTTGCCTACGATTTTAAACAGCCTGTAAATAGGAACCAACTTTACCCAAAGATCCTTGTGCGACAATGTTTTAGAAACAGGCGTAAAATCTAAAGTTCACTTCTATTTACAAAACTTCGCACAATGTTCGAGTTTTTTTTTTTACATACAATAATGGAATCAAAACGGAAACGAAGTTACATATAATTAATTGATGTATTAATAGTCCTCACCTAATTATCCATTGAAAATGAAAATGAAAATGAAAATATTTATTCAGCAATTTGATTCACTTAGTAAATTCTTTTGCACGTCAAAACTTTTTTCGCCCTACCAGCGCCTCGACGTGAATGGCCTGCTGAGAAGAGACGCCGCAAGAAACTCAGTTTTGCCTTTTTTAAAAATAAATTTCAATTTTACAATTTTGTCAAATACTTATAATAACTACAAATTAAGTGCGGCTGAGCAGATTAACATGTCCATGCATATTTATCATTTAAATAATCTTCTATTTTATAATAACCTTTCTTCATCAAGGTTGATTTAATAAACATCTTAAATTTATGTTTGGGAAATTCAATAACACTTTCAGGCAATTTATTAAATATTTTGACACTAAGTCCAATAAAAGACTTCCCAGTCTTATGAAGCCTGTGACTTGGAACGGCAAGCTTATGTTTATTTCTTGTATTAAAGCTATGAAAGTCATTTTTTCTAGAAAAATTGTGTAGGTTCTTGCGCGTATAAATTATGCAGTCAAAGATGTATTGAGACGCTGTAGTTAAAATATTAATCTCCTTGAATATCTCACGGAGTAAATCACGCGGCTTAAGGTCGTATATTGCACGGATCGCCCTTTTCTGTAATACAAAAATTGTTTGTATATCAGCAGACGATCCCCACAATAACAGACCGTAAGACATAACACTATGAAAATAGCTGAAATAAACCAATCTCGCCGTTTCAATATCAGTCAGGCGTCGTATTTTTCTTACAGCAAATGCTGCAGAACTTAGTCTCCCAGCCAAAGCAACAATTTGGGAGCTCCATTGTAATTTTGAGTCTAAAGTTATTCCTAAAAAGACAGTTGATTTGACTACATCAATATGTTCATTATTCATTAAAACATTTGTTATAACTTGTGGCACATTAGGCATTGTGAATTTAATACATTTTGTTTTCTTAGGATTTAGTAGTAAATTATTAGTTGTAAACCAATAGTGGACTTGTGAGAGGGCGTTATTTACCTCGTCAAGTTGTGTTTTACGTCTATCTACCTTAAAAACTAAAGAGGTATCATCAGCAAACAACACAGTCTCACATAGACCATTTGTAAAGGCAGGAAGATCATTAATATATATAAGAAAAAGGAGTGGTCCCAATATCGAGCCCTGGGGCACTCCCATTATCAATGGGGCGCCATCGGAGTTAGTTCCATTGATGTTCACCTTTAGAACTCTGCCAGTGAGGTATGATTTTAAAAGCGTTAAAGCGAACTCTGAGACGCCATAATGCCGCAGCTTCATCAGCAAGGTTTCATGACTTACACAGTCAAAAGCTTTTGACAAATCACAAAAGATACCTATCGCATCCTGCTTAGCCTCCCATGCATCAAAAATATGTTTTACAAGTGAAACTCCTGCATCAGTAGTGGATTTGTTTTTAGTAAATCCGTACTGATTTTCATTAAATAAAGAATTTGAATTAAAATGTGACAATAATTGATTGAAAATAATTTTTTCAAAAATTTTACTGAGAGATGGAAGTATGGATATGGGTCTGAAATTTGACGGATCAGTCGGATATTCAAAAGTTCCACGTTTCAAAATATGTAAAATATTTTAGGTATAGGTTTATTGAAAAGCTATTACATGCTTGTGGGGCCGAATTCAAATCCTTGAACAAATGTTTTTTTTATGACCAGAATTCATAAACTTCAGTTATATCAGTAGGATAACAAAAAAAAACTGTATTTAGCAAAAGAAACAGTGCCAAACCCAACTTGCCTTAAAATCACGACCCGGTAGCGAGTTGTCAGAATAAAAATATTACAAGTAAATCATTCATAAACGTGCCAAAATACGACTACATTCCCAATCCTTCCGTGTCTTTATGTAACCACCATAACAGGCAACCCTGAACTAAACCGGTGTTCCTTTAGCGAAAGGAAAGATTTAATTACATTTCATGTCACTTTTATGTAAACTATTTACCATAGTAATAAATTAAAGTCTAGTTAAATGTCGCCTGGGGCTGACTTAATCACGTGTTCATGTAAGCAAGAATTTTCTCCTCTTCCTAATATATTAAGTTTATTTATGCTTTATATAACGAAATATTACTTCTAAAAGGAACTCTAAAAGATATAGATATTATTGAAGATTTGTACTGCACTTTTGTGGATTTAATAGGTATTCCGTATTAAGTGGCAAAACTTATACCAATGTAATAAAGCTAAAGAGTTTGTTTGTTTTGTTATTTTAAAGCGCTAAACTCAGAAACTAATAGTACGAATTGAAATTTTTTTTTTTTGTTTGATAGTCCACTTGACTATTGATTTGACGAGGAAGACTTTGAACTATCGTATAACACTATGTGTGCGAAAACCAAAATCCACGCGGACGGAGTTGCGGCTGGCCACTAGTTTAAAATAAGCCTATTTCCACATCTGCGTACTAATGTAGATTAACTCTACTTGTGACATTTACGTGCAAAACACTTGAATAGTAAAACAGACAATTGTAGACCCTAAATGACAGTAGGACAATTGTGTAATATTGGTAATAATGAGAATTACAGGCGGCGAGCGTTACTTCACCGCAATGATAGCTCGAATTACAGCAAATATGCAAGAGTAAGTACTTGTGTCTCGCCGTACTTACTATACAAGATGATGCAAATTAGTAGAAAATAAATGTTGAAAATGTTTTTTGAACCTAAAATAACCACTTATGAACATGACTCAAAATAGTGTAATAATCCTTTAAAACTAGTAATATTTTTGCAAGTGTTACCTATA